>CM051234.1:524006705-524591705 GCA_027917425.1 Gastrophryne carolinensis
GCTCTGTTTCAGTTTGGGGGAGTCTCCTGGGCAGGAAAAGGTGTCTACCTATATGTGGTACAGCTGTAACTGTGAGAAATTGGGGTTTCACACGCAATAAGATTTTATTGACAAACTTACATTTTTTATTACAAAAAAACACTACAAATTGTAAAAAATTGATTTTTTTTATTTTTTTGCGCATATTTCGTCAAAAAATATTGAGAATACACCTTAAAAATGACAAACAAGACATTTCATGTTAAAGCACAGATTCTGCTGCAAAAAACAATATATAATTTTCCTGGGAAATCCCTGGAAATCCCTTCAAAAATCACATTTGAACACGGGGAGCGCAAAATAGTGCAAAATGTGTGACAAAAACTCCAGGTAGGCTGGCACTTAAAGGGTTAAACGCTCCTGCTATTGGGCTCGCTCAATACCGCTCCCAGCCACTGGTTCTCCAAACCTCCCAACAGTAAGCCTACATCCTTTGAGCCATTGAAGTCCTGGGGGCAACCGATCCCGGGCAGGCGTATTCTGCGTCCCGGCAAGCGGGGGCTCCTACAGGTGAAGCTGGTTGCGGAGATTGGGGGTTGAGGGCTTACCGGGAGGGCTGGAGTTACCAGAGCGGATCATTAGAGTACCCAGAGTGTGATATGAATCTAATAGTGATGCCTCTGATCTGCATGTCATACTGCATAACATTATTATTTCACAAACCCAGCACAACCCTATGCTTGTTACAGCAAGGCAAAGTGTTCTACAACTCTATTGAAGCTCCCTGTAGGCCAGAAATAACAGTTTTTAGCAACTCGCTGCAAATAAATTCATACTAAAACTAATTTTGGGGGGAAATTCGTCGAATCGGTGGAAACAAATTTTTCAAGAAATTGTTTATCTCTAAATACGAGTGTTCAAAAAATCTTGGTTTCCGAGTTCACTTCTGCCATAAACAAGTATTCACAGTGAGGCACAGAATCAGGCTTATTGTAAAAATGACTCCATATTTATAATAGTATAATATATACTGTATTTCAATAATATATATAAACATTTTATATTAAATCTGTCCTTTCTGTGACAGACGTAGGTAGGTAAGGTAGGGATTTTTTGGGGACAGGTGACAAAAAAGTGGGCAGTATGACAGCATGACAGTATGAAAATCCTTTTCTTTGAAAGGTAATGCAGGGCCCTGTCAATGGGGAATAAATTCAAAAACACAAAATGCTGACAAAGCCCATTCAGCAAAACAAAAGGTTAACCAATATGACACCTGAAAGGTTTCATATGTCATAGGACATTGTAATACATCACATGATCAAGTGGTGCACCTTTTAAAACTTGTGAATAGCTGTGCAGCACCGAGGCTGGTTACAGGTGATCAACGGTGGTATTAAACTGCAGAAGTATTAAAAATTGTCATTCCAGATAAAATTCTAGGTAAAGCTGTAAGCTACAGCTGGTAGTGCGAGGACACAAGGTAGAAGGTTCAGTTGCAGTCATCCTGATGCTGGAAACCTCTTCCATTGGCACAGCAAAGAAAGATGCTGATCTGCTTAGCTCATGTCAGGGCTACAAACTGGCTTTGCTGAGGGACTTCACCAACTAATTTTTTAGCTCACAGTGCTAACGTTGGCATACACTATGTCCCTATGGCACACCATTGTTACTAGTTAGGATCAGCCACCAGCTGCTGAATACTTAAAGTTACTACAGGCAAGCCTGATTGTTGTCCCATTGTCTCGGGCTACATGATGCACTGTCCTAAACTCCAATTTGTTTTCAAAAACACCCTGGAGTTCTTAAGTTATCATTAAAGATATTAGAGCACTGGAGATTCATAGAATGCATGTACAGAAACAGTAGGTGAGGCAACAGCAGTGTGATGTAAATACAGTGTGATGAGTGTGAGAGGAGAGATGAGAGAGGAGGGTGGGGTTTCAGAGTTGCAGAGAGAGGCAGCCAAGCAGGACATCTAGATAGAGAGTGAGAGGGTTCAATTCCTGGTCCACTGAGGTTTGATTGATGGACCAGATCAGTGGGGTGACAGAGGAGAAAAAGGCACAGCACTAAACCCACTGAATGTAAGGTAAGCTACTGAAATAATAAAACTTTTGACTTGCCAATTACTTTAAACTACACCACAAGTGTGGAGACATTTTGGCACCAGTTGCTGTGGAAAGAAAAAACATGCCTGTCAATTGAGAGCAACTGGGAGCTATTGAGTGTACCAATATAATGTATTTCTTTGGGAAAATCAAACATATATTTAAAAGCTAGTTTTAAAGCATTGCACTGCTACATTACATTGAACATTTTTGAACTCTAACAAGTCACTCTGGATTGAAAAGAAAGGGGAAAGAGTAAATCATAACAGAACTATATAACATACGTGAATGAACAATAAAAATGATGCATAAGGTACTAAAAAAGATTACAAGAATAATGCTTTCACTTATTGTGCATTCATTAAATTGACTTCCCTGTGTAATTACTTTACCATTGCAATTTGTAATTCAGTGCAGACCCTTGAATCATTAAAAGGGATTGTAAATATTGCACAATTCAGTACTAGGTTTATGGTCTATTAAACTCCTCTTCCAGAATGCTCAGCGCTGAGTGGGGTCACAGGGTTGCTTTTGACTTGCAATTCACAAGGGTAGAGGAATGTAATCCTCTTGCCAGGTGCAGCCAGGCCAACAAGTTTATTTTTAGAAGACATACGTATAACATTCCAAGGGTAAAAAATATGTTATTGAAATAAAGCTTTCCAAATAATGTTCTAATAAAAATATATGTTTTAAAATAACACTAAGCCTATTAATAATACTAATAAAATGAATAATTAAAAAAAAATCAGCTTTAAAATGGAAAGTATAAAAAATGAAATTTCTCCTCCTGCTGCCCTGCTTGACTCCTAAGTATCAGTCATTCTCCTACCTCTTTCTGAATTTCCTGCATAGCACATAGCACATAAAGTTCAAACTGAGACTGAGGCTAGTTCCTTACTACCCGTAAATCCCTAAAGAGCAGTCAAAAAGGCAATTTCAAAGCCTGCACTTTTAGAAGTATTGGGATGCAACAGGGAAGGACAATTATGGCCAAATTTAAGTAATTGGCAGCGCATGTCTGTGAAACGCTGCATGCAACATGCCGCTGAATATGAACATATGCGTGCCGTTTTTGTGCGCCACACAACTTGGTACATCCAAGTGGCGTCTAGCTTGTTTTTACATCGTGCATGTGTTTCATAAATCTGTGTTGGACTTATCAGCGTACATGAGACCAATGCTCTTCCATGGTGTGGTGCAAGTTGTGAAAAGGCGTACTTTAGACATCTACATGTTTCACTGTTTCCTGTGTGGCTGCTCGTAACATGACTTTTTGTTTTGATCTGCAAAGTAAGAATCACTGTTCTTCTTTTTGTCTGTTGTGTTTGTTTTTTCTCCTCTATTCCTCATTGTGTGTGTTTTGCATTTCTTTAGCTTGTGTGTTCTTTGTGTGGTCGCATCATTTTTGTTTCTGTCCCTTTTTTTATTATTGGGCCTTACAAGATCCCACCCTCCCGGTTCTCTGATCCTGCTTGAACACATATAATTCTAGTAAGTGTTAAAACTTGTTTGCCAATACTTTTGGCCCTCAGTAACTGCGGTTTTCCTAAAGTTCTTGGGATAGTGGTGTTGACTTGTGCTTTTCCTGTCCTATCCCTGTTAGCTGTTTTTATCTGTTTGTGGCTTTTTGGGTGCCGTGTTTGGGCATGTTTCTTTGCTACGATTCTGTCTCTAGCTAATTGTGTGTGTTGGACACATTTGAGCTCAGTTATTTTGCCACACTAAGTAGCTTTACACTAAGTTTTTTATAACTTAACTGTTCTTCAAGTTGTTTATTTCTTTTGATGATGTGTGTGGCTTATTGTGCTTGGTGTTTATAGGCTTCAGTATTACATACAGTACTTCCAGGTTTGGTCATATTCATTTTATCCTTTCATTACTTGTGTTTCTCAAGTTGGTCTGTGTTTTGTTCGATGTGTTAATTTAGTGTTCTGCTTTTAGTTTTTGTTAGTCTTTTCTCTATGGGTAATCTGGTTCTTTGCCCACACACGTGTTTTATGCCAGGACTGTACCTCGTTGCCACATTGGTCAACTCCTAGGTATAGTGTGACGTACTGCTGTTTGCCACAATTTTTTCCATTATATCATATACCATTGGCCTTCTTGTTTTGCTGCTCTTGCATTTGTGAATCAGTACCTTATCAGTGGCCTAGTTTGTGTGTGTTTATGCTATCTTGTGCCATCTGCCCCTGTGTATGTGAAATCTGTCTGTGCTGTGCTCTCCTCCACCACGCATCCTGTCACATTATTTGGGGGTTTGTGATAGAAGTTTAAAGAAAGGCTTTAGTCATGATGTATTTGCCATTTACTACACCCACACATAACCTGTCAGTGCAAAGCCATACTGGGCTTTGTAGCGTTGGTGCTGTTTTTCCAGTCACATACACCATACCATTAATGTTCTTTGCCTATAAGTGGACATGTGTAAAGGCCTTCATATTTTTCAAACTAGGAAACAATCAGTTCTCCTTGGTAGTGACTTATCCTGTGTGTCTCAAACAGCAGACCTACATATGCACTAGTTGTTTGGTCATTTTGACCAGTGTTACCCCCTTGTGGTCAAGTGAACCTATGTCCAGCTTTACACATTTTATCTACAGGAAGAATGTATAGGCTTGGCAGTACAGCTTACTCTAGTCACAGCCTTTTTTAGATTGGCGCACACTTTCTGTTACACTGTAAGGGCATGCAGCATGCTGTTTAAGACTGGAAAAGTGTCTTAAATGTACTCCTACAAACACATAGCACACCCTGCACTCTATTCAATGATCAAAGGTGGTGATTGATATTGCTTAGGTAAATAAAGGGATATTAAGGCACTGCTAGTCCTTGGCACTTTGGACTACAGAGTTCAAGCGTATTCAAAATTCTTTACTTTTCTTCCACATTATTAAAGTGACATTGGCTGTCATCCCATTGCTATCTGGTGAATCCTTGAATCAGAATGTAGAACTTTGATTAGGCTCATGTACTTGGTTCATACCATGTAAATTCTGGAGACATCTTCTGGAGGCAAGGGCTTTGCTTGTCAATTTTTCTTTCTATTCACATTGCTGTACACCTGGGAGCTTGGCATTTTGACTCCCCTCAACACACAATGTTTGCATTGTTCCCAGAGTGGTTCTTGCTCTCCAGCCTTGTTTGGCTTTGTGTGCCAACGTAGGTATCTACAATATGTGACAATTATGTGTTACCCCTGTCATACTGGTATTGTTGGGTTGTGCTAGGGTTTGCACCGCTTTGCAGTACCACAGATAGCTAGTTGATGCCCTCCTCGAGTTTCGTCTATATAACGGTTTTGTATTTGGGGTATTAAATTTGCCATTTTTGAGATGATGCTCAAGAATAATTACAAACCAATTTTGAGAAAGGTTTCAGTGGTCCGTCGTCCACCAACTGCACTACAAATTTAACATAAATTATAAACAAAGTTATGTACACTCACATTGGTCGAATTTGAAGCTTCCATACCCTGCCTAAGTGTATGCCATTTATGATGGGTATTGTACAGGTAAGTCATCATTTGCCCACACCTGATGTGTGTGTGTGTGTGTCCAAAAAAAATTATAGTAACGTTGCTTTCTGATTACTGCACCTGTCCTTGTACAGTTAATTGTTTGGGTTTAGCTAGCAGTGTTGCATGTTGGGCAATGCGGATCTATTTGTGTGGCAAGCAGACATATATTGTTTAAATACATTCTGGACTGCACACACTATGGAATCAAACCACACATCGGTGTCTTTGACACAAATTTATACTAAGACTTACAGAACGCCTATTGTGGCTTGCTCAAGTAACACCCTTAAAGTTTACATACATCTCTCTAAATGTGTTGCTTGTTCAATCCACACTCCCTATACTAAGTGTTTTTTGTGAATACACTGGACTCCTGTTATAATGCACTTGTGCATCAGACCCCGATTCCCTGTTACTGACTGAAAATGATCCTCTGCTGGCCAAATATGTTACTACCTGTACCAGTTTGGGACACATGACAAATGTATATTGTGGTTTCACACAATGTGGCCAAACACACTGGACCATGGACAATTGCAAACCCAACAATGTGTTCCTGGTCCATCAAACACATGCCTTAGGGTTTCTTTTTATGGGTGGAATTGTGTACAATGTTATATATGGACACAGAAGTGACACATACAGCAGGACGCCCAAGTCTAATTGCATACCTATATTACCTACATTATCCTATTTGGACTTACACATATGTTTCCGTCAGGATGTGTTTGCTCCCGAACCCAGACTATGGTTTTACTAGTAGCTTGATTTGACCATTGAATATGTTGATCTCCTGTGTACCCTGCAAAAAGCAGAGACTGACTTGGTGATTTTGTACACTATACCAAACAGGGACAGATATGCTTTGCTGACAATATGTTTGACTATTTGGCACATAGAAAGCTGATAGAATAATATGTTTTTCCCAATGCTAGCTTAAATGTTTGCTCTTGCTTACAGACTGCAAACTCCCCCTCATTTGTCACAGGATAACCCTTTCTCACCCAACAACATACAAATCAATGACAATGATGGCATTGAAGAAGATGAGTGCATCAGAAGAAAGCCCACCTATTACCAGCAGAAAAAGATTTGCACAATACCTTGGCTGCGACCCTTCAACTATACCTCCAATGCCTGAGGTAGGTAGTGTAGTCTGCTCCTCTAAGCAGGTCACCAATTATTTACCCATTGTCCCAACTTATC
Source organism: Gastrophryne carolinensis (assembly GCA_027917425.1). Classification (NCBI taxonomy): domain Eukaryota; kingdom Metazoa; phylum Chordata; class Amphibia; order Anura; family Microhylidae; genus Gastrophryne; species Gastrophryne carolinensis. The sequence goes on from CM051234.1 coordinate 524,013,522, forward strand.
TTAACATGTTTGTAGTCATGTGTTTTGTATGTAGCCAAAATGTTTGTCCTCCAGAAAGGGTGTGCGTTGCATGTCTGGGTTCTTGCCAGCCGCATTAAATTTGCTTTTGTGGTTGTGTTAGTTGTGGATATGGCCCACCAATGTTGCTCAGTCATATGCATGTCTCTGGCCAATAGTACCACAATGGATAAACGCAAAAGACTGTAGTTCTTTAGATATCTGTTATCAATGAGACAAATTGTGAAAAAGACTTATAATGTAAGATGCAATCAAATCTTACAAAAACAAGAAGGTAAAACATGCTAGGATTGAGAGTTATATGTCAGGCATATGTATATACAGTGGTTAAGGCAGACTTAAGAGCATTACCTGAGAAGCAAGCAATTTATTTACCCTCCTGACAGGGGAACCTATAAGCAGGGTTCCCTCCTTCCTCCTAAGACTCCCTTCTCCTAAGGCTCCCTTTCTGAGGCTATCCCTTCTGGCCTGTCACTCCCCAGTTATATAACACAACCTTCTTTCCAGAGTCTGTCCTCCCTAGTTCTGCTAGCCTAAAACTCTTAAACTCGTTCCCCCTGGCACGACAAAACTGGCAGAACTTGTTCTCTCTCTGAAACTGGGAAACCCGCTTTGCTGGCACTAGGCAGAGAAATCCTGGAATTTCCCCAGAATCTGCCCCCAAACATGATTTGAAAACAGTTTATTATTAGGGAGGGGGAAGAAATGGGGCCTCTGGGCTTCTGAAAGACATCTTAGCCTGCCTGAATAACCTGACCTATGTATGATTTGTCAAATTCAACTAATTATACATAGTGAGAGCAATATATATATATATATATATATATATATATATATATATATATTACATAATATTTTAACAATATTACCATATTTTTCGCCCTATAAGACGCACTTATTTTCCCCCAAAAACTCACCCGTTCCCGGTGCTCCCGCGTTGCCTGTTACACTGCGGGAGCCCAGAGGAGCGGCGGGGGCTCTGTCCCGGCCCCGCCGCTGCGATCGCTGTCTTTTACATGCAGCGATGACAGCGGCGGGGCCATGTAAAAGACAGCGATCGCAGCGGCGGGGCCGGGACAGAGCCCCCGCCGCTGCTTCTTACAGCCTGCTCCGTGAATGGAGTTGGCATGGCCTGTGCCGACACTGATGCGCCGCAGGCCACGCCCACCCCATTCACGGAGCCGACCGATCAGCGGAGCGGTGTCAGTGGAGAGGTGAGTTTAACTTTTTTTTTTTTACTTAAGCCGCACAGGCACAGGGGGTTTGCCACACAGCCTATGGGAATTGGGGGGAGGGGGATGCCACACAGCCTACGGGAATTAAGGGGAGGGGGGATGCCACACAGAATATGGGGGGAGAAGGGGATGCCACACAGCCTATGGGAATTGGGGGAGAAGGGGATGCCACACAGCCTGTGGGAATTGGGGGAGGGGGGGATGCCACACAGCCTACGGGAATTGGGGGGGAGGGGGGATGCCACACAGAAAATGGGGGGAGAAGGGGATGCCACACAGCCTATGGGAATTGGGGGAGAAGGGGATGCCACACAGCCTATGGGAATTGGGGGGATGCCACACAGCCTATGGGAATTGGGGGGAGAGGGGATGCCACACAGCCTATGGGAATTGGGGGGAGAGGGGGTGACACACAGCCTATGGGAATTGGGGGGAGAGGGGGATGCCACACAGCCTATGAGAAATTGGGGGGATGCCACACAGAATATGGGGGGAGAAGGGGATGCCACACAGCCTATGGGAATTGGGGGGAGAGGGGATGCCACACAGCCTATGGGAATTGGGGGGAGGGGATGCCACACAGCTTATGGGGGGAGAAGGGAATGCCACACAGCCTATGGGAATTGGGGGGAGAGGGGATGCCACACAGCCTATGGGGGGAGAAGGGAATGCCACACAGCCTATGGGAATTGGGGGGAGAGGGGATGCCGCACAGCCTATGGGGGGAGAGGGGGATGCCACGCAGCCTATACAAATGGGGGGAGAGGGGGATGCCACACAGCCTATGGGGGGAGAGGGGGATGCCACACAGCCTATACAAATGGGGGGAGAGGGGATGCCACACAGCCTATGGGGGAAAGGGGGATGCCACACAGCCTATGGGGGGGAGAGGGGGATGCCACACAGCCTATACTAATGGGGGGAGGGGGATGCCACACAGCCTATGGGAAATGGGGGGAGAGGGGATGCCACACAGCCTATGGGAATTGGGGGGAGGGGGGATGCCACACAGCCTATGGGGGGAGAAGGGGATGCCACACAGTCTATGGGAATTGGGGGGAGAGGGGATGCCACACAGCCTATGGGAATTGGGGGGAGAGGGGGATGCCACACAGCCTATACAAATGGGGGGAGAGGGGATGCTACACAGCCTATGGGGGGAGAGGGGGATGCCACACAGCCTATATAAATGGGGGGAGGGGGGATGCCACACAGCCTATGGGGGGAGAGGGGGATGCCACGCAGCCTATACAAATGGGGGGACAGGGGATGCTACACAGCCTATGGGGGGAGAGGGGGATGCCACACAGCCTATACAAATGGGGGAGAGGGGGGTGCCACACAGCCTATGGGGGGAGAGGGGGATGCCACACAGCCTATACAAATGGGGGGAGAGGGGATGCCACACAGCCTATGGGGGGAGAGGGGGATGCCACACAGCCTATACTAATGAGGGGGAGGGGGAATGCCACACAGCCTATGGGGGGAGAGGGGGATGCCACACAGCCTATGGGGGGAGAGGGGGATGCCACGCAGCCTATACAAATGGGGGGAGAGGGGGGTGCCACACAGCCTATGGGGGGAGAGGGGGATGCCACACAGCCTATACAAATGGGGGGAGAACGGATGCCACACAGCCTATGGGGGGAGAGGGGGATGCCACACAGCCTATACAAATGGGGGGAGAACGGATGCCACACAGCCTATGGGGGGAGAGGGGGATGCCACACAGCCTATACAAATGGGGGGAGAGGGGGATGCCACACAGCCTATGGGGGGAGAGGGGGATGCCACGCAGCCTATACAAATGGGGGGACAGGGGATGCTACACAGCCTATGGGGGGAGAGGGGGATGCCACACAGCCTATACAAATGGGGGGAGAGGGGGGTGCCACACAGCCTATGGGGGGAGAGGGGGATGCCACACAGCCTATACAAATGGGGGGAGAGGGGATGCCACACAGCCTATGGGGGAGAGGGGGATGCCACACAGCCTATACTAATGGGGGGGGAATGCCACACAGCCTATGGGGGAGAAGGGGATGCCACACAGCCAATGGGGGGAGAGGGGGATGCCACACAGCCTATACTAATGGGGGGGAGGGGGAATGCCACACAGCCTATGGGGGGAGAGGGGGATGCCACACAGCCTATGGGGGGAGAGGGGGATGCCACACAGCCTATACTAATGGGGGGGATGGGGAATGCCACACAGCCTATGGGGGGAGGGGGGGATGCCACACAGCCTATGGGGGGAGAGGGGGATGCCAAACAGCCTATACTAATGGGGGGAGGGGGATGCCACACAGCCAATGGGAATGGGGGGGTGCACTGCCTATATGGAGAATAGGAGGGGGGAATGCCACACTGCTTATGATAATGGGGTGTACACTGCCTATATGGGAATGGGAGGGGGATGCCACACTGGGTATCCAGGGAATGGGATGGGGGCATGCTACACTGTCTATGGAATGGGGCATCCCACACGGTTAATGGGAAAGGGGAATGCCACACTGTCTGTAATGGTGCGTTTTTGGTTTAAAATATTTTTTTTCTTATTTTTCTCCCCCAAATCCTAGGTGTGTCTTATTATTATTATTATCAATAATTATCAGATGTAACTCAGATGGTATCAATTCATTAATGTGGAAAACAGAGAAAAACTAATATAGTGTAATACTGCAAAGCTTCACTACTTTAATAAAAAATCAGGAATTGCACTCACATGGTAAATGAATAAAAATGAGCATTAAAATACAATGACGATCTCACCGGCGCTGGAATCCAACAGTCACCAGCTGCGTCCCGTATGCCGGGCAATGCTGTTCCAAATGTTAAAAGTTGCAAAGTAAAAAAGGTCCTGGATCCACCGCTCGCCACCGCCGACGTGTTTCGTCGCAGTAAGGCAACTTTAACTAGGCTTTAACTTTAACTAGGAGCCTAGTTAAAGTTGCCTTACGGCGACGAAACGCGTCGGCGGTGGCGAGCGGTGGATCCAGGACCTTTTTTACTCTGCAACTTTTAACATTTGGAACAGCATTGCCCGGCATACGGGACGCAGCTGGTGACTGTTGGATTCCAGCGCCGGTGAGATCGTCATTGTATTTTAATGCTCATTTTTATTCATTTACCATGTGAGTGCAATTCCTGATTTTTTATTAAAGTAGTGAAGCTTTGCAGTATTACACTATATTAGTTTTTCTCTGTTTTCCACATTAATGAATTGATACCATCTGAGTTACATCTGATAATTATTGAGACTGAAGTCTCTTTGAAGTGGTGCCTTTGTGTATACATCAATTGGAAATGCTTCACAGATTGGGAGTCTACATATAGCTTGAGCATTGTCTGAGTACACAATCTACACTGAAGTCCATTGGTGGCAACAACGCTGTATAGCACTAATTGAAGGCTTTCTATTTGCTGTGAAGTCGGTAAGAGTTTGCACGTTTGGTGGAGGATTTCTTTGCACATGTACATGTGAAGTGCATGCACCGTGGGATATTTAACCTTTTTTCATTTTCTTATGTTTTGGACTTATATTTTTGTTTACTTCATGACTCAAGAATTGAGAGTTGGAGTTTGCATCTATTTGTGCTCTGTGTCTATTATATATTGACAAATTGAGTATTGCCTTTTTCTTTCATACTTTCCTAACTATTTTAACATACATTTTCTCCTTACACTAGGTTGAATGCATATAATGAGAAATTTGAGTCTTTAAAAATAGTTCACTAATAAGCATCAACAAATTTGCCCACCCCTTTTTAAAAGAGAAAAGAGAAGCCTACATTTAATCTGTGGTCCCACATCACTGGCATGTCCCACATGAAGATCAATGGGCAACAGTATTCAAAAAGCAACATGGGCACACTCTGCTTGTGAACTTTATTGGTCCCCAGTAGAGCTGAGATTGAAGAAGCATAAACCAGGTGCAGTCACCCTTGTCATTGGACCACCACTTGATTTTGGGTTTGCCATTGATTTTAATGGTGAGGCAACCCAAATCAGGATGCCTTGAGGGTGAGCAAGTAAGAGGACATTTAGAGGCCGATTCATTAATAGCACCAGGTAGCGACAGATGAGCGACAGTAGGGTAATTTCACAGCGCCCGCTAGTATTCGCTGTGCTTGGCCGTTGTTCGGCTGTTGACAGCGACTCAGTCAGTGTGCGGTAATGTTGAATACGGGGTTAGGAGTCGCTGTTTGACAGGTTCCGCGCTGTATGGGAGCGCATGACAGCGAACGGCCATAGCGAACGGCTCCCAGCATATTCATTAACAAATCACGCTCCAAAAATTCTCGCGCTGTGAAATGCTTTTTTAAACCCCAGAGCGCTGGCGGCGATGGGTTAAAAGTAGTTTTTTAACCCCCAAACAACCATATTTTTTGAAAAAAAAAAACATGTTTTTCAAAACATTTTGTAATATGAATACATTAATATCAGACCTGTAATATCAATTCTGCACAATTTTTTTTTTTTTTTTTTTTTACCTTAAAAAAAAAATCTAACATTGCAGAAGTGTTCACAGAATTTTTGACATTTAAAGAAAAAAAAAAAAAATAATAGCAATTAATTATGAATATTTAAAGATTGCTCCATTGAAATGCATTGGAGAGCGCCAGGTAGCGAGAGGTCATACCTGTCGCTGTTCAAGGTCGCTCGCTGGCGCTGTGGGGTGAGGCTCGAATAATCATGAATGATTCGCTATCTGGCGCTCTGTCAGTCGCTGAGCAGGATCGGCTTGATAAATGTGTGATTGCGGAGGGGAGCCGGCGTTCTCGTGGCAGTGAGCATCATTACCGTTCACTCACCATTCGCTACCTGGCACTATCCCTTGTTAAATAAGGGCCTTAGTCATTATTGAGAGGGAGAAAAAGGTTTGCTTGAACTTTCTTGGCTGAGGGATTTGCTTGTGTGGGGCAAGCTTTTTTTAGAGAACTGAAATACACACTAAATTGTCAAGTTTTTATATATGTCTATTATATATATGCATTAATGCATAAACTTTTTTCAGCCTTTTCTTGTTCTATGAGTGTTTTTCTTGCTTTTACAATCAATTCATGTCAAATGTGGCTCCCGGCCATCTCACAGTGTTTAATGGGGCTATCATGTTAAGAAAAACCCAGTGCTAGATAATGGAATTGGTGGAAATATGCTATGCTATTTAGAGGTAAATATTTGACGTTTGTCATCCTTTGATTTCATCAAAACGTTTTCTGTGAAGGTGCAAAGTACAGAAAGCAGAAAGGAGTTTCAAGAGGACATTCCGTGCCTACCCCTCTCTATGCCAAGCAAAGGAGATTATTGGACCTCAAATGCACCAGTATAGAAAAAAAGACTGATTAGTACTGTATAATGATAGGTTAGAAACAATACATATTCATTAAATAATGATGTACATAAAATGTAATGTCATTTTTAATTTAATGTTTTTCATCTTTATTTAAGAACTGACATTGTACAACTGAGAGAAATTATTTAAACAGTTTCTTTTTTTATCTCAAAATACATTTTATTGCCTCAAGATGTATGATATACTGCACAGATTTCTGAAACAAACAGATTGAATCTCAACTTCTATCCTTGAGGGCATACCAGGAAAGGATCCCAACGTGACTTGTTTGCAGATAAGGCTTGCTCTGGCAACAATAACAGCTTGCTTCCTTCTATAATTCTCTGGTTTCCTTTTTCTGAGAACATTTGTTACCAAGCTGAAACCTCAGTGGAAATTAAAGTTTAGAATTCTAAACAAGGAATGCAAAACTATGTACTCTAACAGCATCAAATCAGTCATGCAAATACAAATAATGTGAATTCATACAGTATTTTATCGCCTTCACATGCATGATAAGGTATAAATATTTATGCCAGCCTAATAACTACCATATGCATAAACACGACAGAATGCTTGACCTTAACCCATAAGGAATATATGAATGCTCTAATATGTAACATTAGACTAACAATTGTCACCTCTTTTTTTCATTGTTTTTACCAGAAAGATGTAACATAATAACCGTGAAAGTGCTTTTGTGGCTGTATAATAATCAGGAAGGAAAAAAAATCTATGTAAGGAAAAATATGCTCTATAGGTGAAATTTTTTTTTATATATCGCATATCTGCAAGTCAATAAAGAGAAATTGTACCCAAAAAGGCAAATGCAAAGCAAATATTTGTACATGGCTTCTTGTCAGCATTACTGATTAGACAAATCTGCCTCTATTAAGTTCTGTTGTAGTTCTGCCGAATAGCTTGAAATTTTTTGGCTGCGTGTTACCCAAATCCGATTCTCCGTAATGTCTGGGGGGGGGGGGGGGGGGATTCAGGATGAGCTGGGAAAGAATTAATGTTGCCAAATGCCCCAAAGTTCATAAAAGACAGAGCACAAAATCTGGGGCACATTGTTCTTATTAAAACAAAAACATCAGAGGTTACCTTAGCTAAATAATCTATTTTTAAAATAGGAAAGATAATCTACTTTTTACCCCTTATTATGCTAGAGGTTTCCTTTAACAGAATAATGTAATTTTAGAGTAGAGTAGTACTATCGTATTACAATATCTATATAGATCTATAAGCTAGAGCGTATCTCCAAAAACAAAAAAGAATAACCCCAAATAACCTATTATTAGTATAAAAGGAGTCAACTTTCAGTGTATTTAAGCATCAAAGGCTTCTAGTTTTTTGATACAGTTATAGAGTTCCAGAATTCGCCAGATCGGTGAATTTTTACAATGGTGAAAAACATCATTTTGATTTTTTTTAAACTGGTGTATTATGCGACAGTGCAAGAAACACATGTACTTAAAGCAGCAACATACAGAAAAATAGTATAAATTATATTTTGCACAACATAAATTATAATTTGCACCAGTGTGATGAAATCTGGCAGATTGTGCTTGATAAATCAGGCCCTTAAAGTGGACCAATCACACCCTACGAAAGATTCCAGCAGTGACCGCTAGCTTGCCCCGGAGCTTCCGATATAGGATGTGCCAGACCCCCCCTCCCCTAGGGTGCCTGTAATCGTACTCGAACTGTCTTCACAGGTGGCCGCATCCCCAGCTATTAAGATAGGCATGACCCACAGGAGTGTGCACTCCACAAGGAAACCGGGAATATGGCTGCGGGTGCACCTATGCCAGCGCAAAGTTCAAACCAGCAGCTTTATGCCACGCATTATTATTCACCACATAAAGCACTAATTGAAGGCATGCGCTGTGGGGAAGTGGAAAGGTGAGTGAAAGTGGGCGATCTGGGTCGTTTCACACAGGGGGGCATCCTACATCAGAAGGCCCGGTGGCAAGGACCAATTAACAGGATAGTCGAAATCATGGTGAATGGTCTACTTTACTGATAAAATGTAACAGTTTCTGATCCTTAGCTTTATCTGTAATGTTAAATAAAGAAACTGGAAATTCTTCTAAAATCACATTATTCTGTTAAAGGACCCTTGAGCTGTGAAAATAAATGGCTGAACCTAACCAAATTTGCAAAATTCTGGTCAAATTTACCCTGGTCCTGAATCTGTAGCCCAACACTTGTCGGCATAAGCTTATTCATTTACTTTAAAAGCCCAAAATATGCATGCTCATGTCACTTCATCTACTGGCTCATAGTGATGGGTAATCCTGTTATATTCGCAGCATATAGACAGTTTCTTCTTGTCTGCTTTATTAAGCCTAACATGAGTCTCCCTAGTAGGACTTACTATATATATTTAGAATACTTGCATAGGGATTCAGAAGTATGACCAGAGCTGGATCCAGGTTTAGGTGGGCCCTTGGGTGATTCAGTCCTTTTGGTCCACTTGTAGTTTGTCATGACCAAAATGGTGGTAAAGTTGCATGCATAGTGGATATTGACAAAGATTTCACCCACTTAAGTAAAGGGGCAGGCTGATTCACTACTAGCGGCAGGTAGCGTCAGATGAGCATCTGTAGAAGGCATTTCAGAGCGCCCGCTAGTAGTTGCTGTGCTCGGCCATGGCTCGTTAGTTTAGAGCGCTATGCAGCATTGATGAATACATTGTGGGGATATGAGCAGTACAGCGCTGTATGGGAGCGAATGTTAGCGACTGGTCAGTGCGACCAACTCACACCATATTCATAAAAAAACACTCACACACCGCCAGCGCTCAAAAATGCTTCGCTATAGCGCCGGAGGCTGTGTGATTAAAGGCTGTTTTTGAACATGTATCCACCAGTAACAAAGCGAAAATATATGGATTTACATTGTTATAACATTGTGACATGAACACATTAATGTCAGACCTGTAATGTCAATTCTGCATAAATATATAAAACATGAAAAAAAAATTCAAAAATGGCTTTTTCTAGGCCAGGAGAGGTCACAACATTATTTGAGAATTAAAAAAATATATTAATAAAAACCCCCTGTTTAAAGAGAAATAAAAGAACGTCCATTGAAATGTATGGGAGAGCGACAGGTAGCGAGAGGTAATACATGGCGCTCTGCAAGGCTGAACGCCGACGCTGTACGCTGAGGCTGGGATAATGATGAATTGGACGCTACATGGCGTTGTTCTAGTCACTCACCAGATTTGGCTTCATAAATGTGTAATTGCATGCCATGTCCGACAATCACCTGACGCTACGTGCCGCTGTACAGGCACTACCTGGCGCTATCCCTTCATGAATAAGGCCCTAAGTAAAATTCATCCCAATCTTGGCTCCCGCAGTTCTGGGCTGACTTGATGGCTTCCAAATCACTCTGTCCAGTGCTATTAGTTACAGTCCTCCCTTGCACTCTAAGGCCCTTATTCATCAAGCGATAGCGCCAGGTAGTGTCTGACGAGCGCCAGGTAGCGGCAGCTAACGGCGACTACCGACTCAAGTACGCCCGGCGGCGGTCACAATGACGCATTTATCAAGCTAAATGAGGCTAGCGCCGGCGAGAGCAACGGCTAGCGCGGCATTCATCATGTAGCCGACTGCAACGAACAGCGCCGCTGCTAATCCCATCACAGCGACAGGTATGACCTGGCGCTACCTGCCGCTCTCCCATACATTTCAATGGCAGACGCTGCAATGATTGTTTTAAGTGGTTTTTGTGTTCTTGTCTTTGGCACAAAATTCAACACATGTTTATTGGGATATGTTTTATTAATCTGGCTAGTTATTTTACTTTTTTTGGAGAAAGTAGTAATTTTTACACTGTAATGTTGTGAGTGACATCTAAAATGCATCTCCTCCCACCAAACTCATTGGGCTCTAAATCACTTGTTTTCACCACACACGGGACTTGTAAAGCTACTTTTTAGCCAGTCCTGTTTGGCGGTCACGTTCACTCTGCGAAATTGTCAGCGCCCAAGCTATTCGGCAGCCCTGTCCTTGATGAATCTGTGGTGGTCAGAGTTTGTGCAGTCGCTGTTTTGATTCGCTATGTGGCGGCGCGAGCGTCGCTGTGCTTCGCTGCGCTGCATTGTGCGGCGCTGTGCTGTTCATACATGTGCCCTTCTGCCATTTGCAAGGAATTCACTTCCCGCGACCCCAGTCGTTCTTAATGAATACACTGTAGTTGTGAGCGTGCATGTCCACATTATGCAGGATTTAATTCAGGTGTACAAGCTCATAACAACCCGTTATGCATTCTCATGTGTGCCACATTATCATGTAGTTGGATAGTTTTATTGTACGATGATTTTATGAAGGAATAAGATTTGTCTTTTTCAGCACCAAGTTGTTTGGTTTTCAAGGACCTATGCATTACAGTATGTTGAACCCCCAGCTAAATGAAGCTAATAAATAATGGCGTCTTTGCCAATAGCTTGTTTTAATGCGTCAATTAACTGTTTCCGCCACTTAGCTTGCACATAGCTGATATTAGCTTGTGCCTGGTGCGCGGAGTTTTTTTTTTTTTTTTTAATTTATTTCACAGTTGTTTTCGTCATATCCGGTTCCGGTTCCCTCCTTTGCATTTCAAAGCCACCTAAAGGAAAAAAATGTCTAGCGCTTAGGCCAATAGCTTGTTGTAATGCGTCAATTTACTTTTTCCGCCACTTAGCTTGCACATAGCTGGTATTAGCTTGTGCCTGGTGCGCGGAGCGTTTTTTTTTCAAATTTATTTCACAGTTGCTTTTGTCATATCCGGTTCCGGTTCCCTCCTTTGTGTTTCAAAGCCACCTAAAGGAAAAAAATGTCTAGCGCTTAGGCCAATAGCTTGTTGTAATGCGTCAATTAACTTTTTCCGCCACTTAGCTTGCACATAGCTGATATTAGCTTGTTCCTGGTGCGCGGAGCGTTTTTTTTTTTTTTGGGTGTCCCTGTCGCTTGGGTCATATCCGTTTCCTGTTTCCTCCTTAGCGTTTCCACCATGCTGCCCAGGAGACGGATCCAGCGCCTCCCCAGCTCCTCCTCAGATTCAGACCCCTCCACCCCTCCCCCACCTCCCCCACCTACCTCACCTCCCCCACCTAGCACCCCTCCCACCCCTTCCCCTCCTGGGCATGCTAAAAAGCGTCGAATGAGGGTGGATAGCCGCGTTAATGGCCAGGTGGTCAAAGTGAGTATGTTTTTCTTGCATTTTGTGTTTAAAGTGGACCAACACCCAGGGGGGATTGGCCCTGAAATCTATTAGTTTTCTTGACCAATCTGATCACTCCCCGCGGGGCATCCCCAATCTGGATGTCCTGCGTGGATGAACCCCCCTGGAGGGCCATAAACCTTAACTCAGCCCCGTCCCATCTGTGCATGCGTGAGCTGCGGATGCGTCTTGCGATTCCCTCTAGCAGGGTGGTCCCCTGCGCCAGACATTTGTTCATGGCCTGCGCAGGCGCACTCCCTGTTAGAGTCAAACGCCACACGCGTTCTTTGGCGCTCAGAGGCAGCGGAGCTGGTATGCACGTCCAAATGGCCTTGGATGCGCATACCACAGCGGCGCAGAGCGCTGTGCTAGCCTGGCGCAGTCACGTGGGAGTGTGGTTAGTGGTGTTTTTCAGGCCTTCCAAGGGGGGTTCAGACAGCGGCCCACCCCCGATTGGTGTGCCCCACCAAAGTGGACCCAAACCCAGAATATTGCTAATCCGTGGTGTGGGTCCACTTTACTCTGGTCTCAGTATAACTGTTTATGCCATAGTTCGGATGTCATGTATTGATTTGTGTTTGTTTTTCATTTCTCATAGGATTTCTGCATCCACCAATATGACTATGCCCGTGGGGGCAAGAAGCAAATTGCCATGGAGGTGAAGGCCACAGTGTCCCGGCGCTTCAATACCCAGCTCACAATCCGTGCCATCCAGCAAAAATGGTCCGACTTTAAGCGCCGGGACCCTGAAGGCGTGTACCGCCTATATGATGCCTACGCATCAGGTAAGTTTAAGCTTATGCTATGTTTATACTTTAGTTTAAATCATCTGCTAAGCTGTGTCCATTTGTGGTCGTAATATTAATTATTTTCCATTAACATAATGTTAATAAATAAGCGCACAGTGGGCAACAATGTTAATGTGAGTGTCAGCTAATTGGACACACTGACATTACATTGCTACATCTGTGTCTGTTGAGGTCACATTCCATTTATTAATTTTTTTTTTTTTTTATACATCTCTACAGCTTGTGAAAACCAGCATCGCAGACTGTGGCGTCTGAAGCTGATGCTGCTGGCCAAGAAGAGGCGGCGGCGGCGGCGTCGTTACGGTGGGGGGATGACTGGCCCGTTGTTTGACGCCCTTTGTTGGGCAATGTTGGCCCTGTTGGCCACCTTTCTAATAAAGCATTTTCTATTTTCATAATTACAGTGTTGTGCCTTGGCAAGTATAGTTTAACTGTCTCAAAACCCATTTGTGTGTAAATTTAGCCATACCTTTGGAGCCATTTCATGTGTAAACCATAGTAAGCTATGGTCACAAATGTGTGGCATAAATTTACAAATACATTTACATATCTAGATCAAGATACTCATCCCTGACTGTGTTATTAGCTATGTCTTAGGAAAAACACAATTTAGAGGTGAGTTAATCAAATATATTTACAGAAAAAAAAACCAAACAAAATTAATATTCTTGGCTGGGTGGCCGGGGAGGTTGGGAGTCATTGCTAGGGGCGGTGTTGGGGGACAACAGGGCAGTAAAAAATATAGACTGCTGTTGTATGAGCTGTTGTATCAACAACAAAGTTTGGTCCTGCCGCTGTATAGCTTCTTGCTGCTGCTGGAGAGATTGCTCCATTAGATTGGCCAGCCGACCAAGTTCCTGGTTCTGCTGTTGGTTTAGGAGCAACTGGTCGATCTGGCGCTGCTGGGCCTCATTTTGTTGCTGACACATCAGCACCTGATGTTCCAACGCCGCAATGCGCTCATTAGTTCCATCACGCGGCTGTTGGCGACTGTAGTCCTCCAGCATCCGGACCCCTAGCTCGTAAAAATCTGCACTGGTTGGTGCCACACCTCCTCTTGCTGTGGTTTGAGGCTAACAAAATAGAAAACAACATTTTAGTCAAACCGAACCAATGCAGGTATGCCCCTCCAAATCATTTGCCCAAACAGTCACTATACAACTTACCCTTGTTTGAGCCTCGGAAGCTTGGCCACATGGGACTTGGGAAGAGGTCCCAGCTTGGGGTTCTGGTTCCGCCTCCTGCCAAAACGACAAAGAAAGGAAATGTGACATGTTGCTTCATCCACTACCCACGAACATGGCAATGTGGTTATTGGTCCTCTAAATCAGCCATGTTACCTCCGTGTCGTCCGCCACAGGTAGGAGCGAGGTATCGCTGCCAGAGGGGCAATTCAACATCTGAGATCTCCGGCAAGTTGGCATATGCTAAACAGGAAAGTCAGGTTAGTAGGTCATTGGACAAAACTCAAATGTAACATGGATAGCCTATCGAGGCCATACCTCCACAAAGTGCAAAATTACACACTAGACAAAAGGTATCTGTTAAACTCAGATTGATAACATGTATGTTAGAGGAATCAGAGGCAATAATTTGGCCAAATAAGATCAGACACATTGCTAAAATTACACATACCCGCAATCTCCCAGATGTCTGGAGTGGGGCCCTCACTCGAGCTTGGACCTTTAAAATACATGTGGAAACACAAGTTGCCTGAAGCAAGTGCCACAAAAGTAGAGCCAAAATACATACTAGAGCAAGCCAAAACAACTTACCCTCATCTCTGGCAGCCTGAACTTGAAGGGCCCTTTCCGGACAACCACTTCCGATATTCTGGCCAACTAAAAAACACAATTAATGGCTCTAAATATTCCTCAAACTACTAGGGTGAATGTTTGTCCAAAAATATGTCAAACAAAATGCATTGCAATCACTCCAAGAACTATTAGACTGACCCTGGGGAGGGAATAAGCACTCCAAAGAGGCATCTTCAAGTTGACAGAGCAAACATGTAGATTATTAGACTAACCAAATCGAACCAGTGTAACAGAAACAGCATAAAGGATACATTATGTATTGCTATACACACCAACAGGGTCCTGTTGACCTGCAACATCGGAAGTGGGGTCCAAAGATGAACCAGTCACTTGGCCTACCAATAAAAAAGATGAATGAGACACATGCACTTGGGTTAAAGTGGATAAAGCAAGGTTGACACATGCACTTACCGACATCCAAAGAGTAGCTTGGCTCCTGAGGAGATGCTGGGGCCAATGGCGGGGCAGCTAGGCAAAAATCAAGCAAACATTGAGCCATTGTTAATGTGCGTGCAAAAATCCAACATGCATTAAGGTGTGTGTGAGCAGCTCATTCACTAATATTCACTAATCAAGGCCAGTGTGGCTTCCACATTTATATGCAGATATATGGCTACACATCTCTGCCTTCCAACATAGCTACACATGTTAGGGCCTTGTTAGTTAGTTGCTGTGAGGGTTAAAGTGGGCGTGAAATTAGGCCGCAGGTCCATATTATTAATACTCAACAGTGCCCCACTCGATTGTTGGAGCTGCTCCCACACCCATTTGTTCCCCAAACAACCAGCACCTAAATTAGTGGTAAATACCTTCAATGGCAGACTGGGTTAGGCTTGAGGTTGGTTGAAGGACAGGAGTTTGTGTGTCCTGAGGCAAATCCTGGACGGCACCATGTGCACCTATGCAGAAAGCAACAGACAGGAAAGTAAAAAATGTATCTAATGTACTACTTCACAGGTCCTCCTGTTAGTTGGGCAGAAAGAGAAAATGCTAATCACATACATTAACATTAGCTTTTATAAAAAGGCAGAAAATATGTACCTTCAGTCCAACCTGTGGTGTCATCCCCAGGATCCACACCCTGCAGCCGAGCCAGTGGAATTTTGGCCTTCAGCATCTCCTCATACGGCCTGTAGGTACTCTTTGGAGCCTGGATGGTCCCACTGTCCACATCAAGATCGTGATTCATCTTTTTCATAAGGGCCCCTCTCAAAGTGTAGAAGCGTTTCCTGCAGGATGGGCCACTACGTGGGTGTTGAGCAGTGCTACTAAGCTCCACACCAATGGCATCCCACAGTTTGCTTCTTTCTTGTTTGCCTATTGACTTGCTTTGGGAGCCAAAGAGTAGCTCCCATTTAGCAAGGGTAAGGCGCACAAGATGATTATTCTCCGCCAAATTAAATTCAGGCTCCCTCTTGGCACCTGGGCGCTTAGCCTGGGGTGCTGCACCACCTTCAGGCTGGGCCCTTTTCTGTAAGGGAGGTCTGCGCACAGCACCCACCAAACTCCTACTTGGGCCTGCTGTGGCCGGCAGATGTTCTGAATTTGGCTCCATCCTGTAGCTGCACACACACACAAATACACAACCAACAAGCACGCATGCAGACTACAGAATGGCATCGCACTCTCTTTGGGTTGGCCAGGTTTTATGTGCTCTAACAGCCAATCACAAACCAGCCCACTTAATTGATTCACACATACAGCCCAGGTCCTTCTAGCCACACCTCCACTGCACTGACTGATGCATGTGTGTTAGCCAATTAACTAATTACAGACCTCATTAACCAAACAACACACACCCAAATACAACAATGGACTGATGTATCTGAAACCCTTGTGACATGTGGCTATCCTAACGGCTATTTAAATAAACAGCAGCTTACCTTTCATTGGACCACCACTGAATTTTCGGCCATGTCCGTTAATGCACGCAAGTTTCGGCTCATGTACGCCAGTAGCGCTACTAGCGTGCGCGTGCGCACTCCGTTTCACGCACACCTGGGTCGGCTAATTGGCGCCCGGAAATAGCAGAGCAACGCAAAAGGCGGCAAAGCGGACCTGTCCTTTTTCAAAGTGAAGTATAAATGGAAGGAATTTGCAAGCTTCTGGTATTGTTACACTGTGGCAAAGGCTGTGGTGTGGTGCTTGTTTCCCTTAGCTCATTTGAGTCTCTGTCTGGGTTTTGTCCTCACTCTCTGTGGCTTGTTGGGTGATTTCTGACATCAGTGCTGTTTCTTTAGGAGATTGTTTTTGGTGGCATATGCAAATATTGTGGAGCATACAGCAAGTGAGGCTTTATTTTGGGGCCTTTTGTGGGCTGTGCAGCAACTCCCCTCTTGGTTGTGCCTAACTTAGAAAGCTGTTTTTCAGCAGGCTGGTGGTTTGGACCACTATAGTTCTGGTTTTGTGGTGAGCTGCATTGTAGTGAGTGTGTGAGGAGTGTGATTGTTTGTGTGTGTGGTGTGTTTGTGGTTTTTGTTTTTGTTTGTTTGATTTTGTATATCTGTTGAGTGTGTGTGATGGATAAGAGGGTGATGTATGGTGTCTGGGTGGATGGATGTATGCGTATGCTGGAAGAGCAGGAGACCAGGGAGCGGGGTGTTGTGAGGCTTAGGGCACCCCGCTCCTTTGGAATCCGCCTTTCAGTATGGGACTTAAGTGACGAGCAGATCAGGAGCCGCTTCCGTCTGAATCGTGCTGCACTACAGTCCCTATATGATCAGATTAAGCACAAAATCGAGCCATCCACCAAACGCACTCAATCCATTCCAGGCATAGTACGCCTGTGTGCCACACTTAATATCTTGGCACGAGGGACCTTCCAGGCAACCTCTGCCCTCCTCAGCGGGATAAGCCAGGCTACTATGAGCCGCATACTAATCCAGGTAGTTCTGGCGATTTTTGATTTAATCCCAATTTACATCAAGTTTCCTGAGGATGAGGAAGAGGTTGCCAAAATAAAACATGCTTTCTATCTAATGGGAGGGATCCCGAATGTGCTAGGGTGCGTTGATGGTACACATATCCCTTTCCGCCCTCCCCGTGCACAGGAGCTGTATTACAGAAACCGGAAACAATTTCATTCTCTCAATGTTATGGTGGTCTGTGACCATGAGATGAAGCTGCGGGCGGTGAGATCGGGGTTCCCCGGCTCATGCCACGATTCTTACGTCTTGCAGCGGACAGTCCTGTGCCGGAAGTTTGAGAACAACGAAATGCCAGCTGGCTGGCTACTGGGTAAATAATTAACCATGTCAAAGTATTTTGACTCAAATATGTGGCCTAGTAAGCCAAATTCTAAAAAATGAAAACCAATACATGTACTAATTGCTGTCTCTCTCCTTGTGTTTTTTCTACAGCGGATAAGGGATATGGGCAGAGAACGTGGGTGCTGACTCCGGTCAGGAGCCCACGGACCTCTGCCCATGAACGCTACAATGCAGCACACCGCAAGACCAGAAGCATTGTGGAAAGAACCATCGGCCTGCTGAAAGCACGCTTTCTATGTTTGGCACGCCCAGGAGGAGAGATGCTATACAGCCCACAGAAGGTCTCCAAGATTATCCTCACCTGCTGTGTGCTCCACAATATCTGCATATGTCACCGAATTCAATCCCCCGAGGAGACAGCACTGGTGCCAGAAATCCCCAACTTGCCCGCAGGAAGAAGTGAGGACACCCAGACTGGCGATGAGCTAAGGGAAAGGGTGATCACTTCCTTTTTTACGGTAAGCTAACTACCCTTCACTCTAATCCAAGTACTGCACTACTGGGTAAATTTATTTGACCTCCCATCATAATTTGGCTAAAACCACTCTAAGGGGGTGTGTAACATGACCCAAACCACTCTAAGGGGGGTGTCAGATGACCCAAACCACTCTAAGGGGGGTGTCAGATGACCCAAACCACTCTAAGGGGGGTGTCAGATGACCCAAACCACTCTAAGGGGGGTGTCAGATGACCCAAACCACTCTAAGGGGGGTGTCAGATGACCCAAACCACTCTAAGGGGGGTGTCAGATGACCCAAACCACTCTAAGGGGGGTGTCAGATGACCCAAACCACTCTAAGGGGGTGTGTAAGATGACCCAAACCACTCGAAGGGGGGTGTCAGATGACCCAAACCACTCTAAGGGGGGTGTAAGATGACCCAAACCACTCTAAGGGGGGGTGGAAGCTGAACAACATAACAATTAGGGTTGGTGTGCAAGATTGACGCAAATGTTGGTTAACAATTAATGCAATTTTTTTTACAGCGAAAAAACAAATTTAAATATATATACTAACTGCACTTTTTATCTTTTTCAGGCACCCCGAGATGCACCCTGACGCCAATTTTCCGTTTCATTCTAATTTCTGTATTAATTTTCCTTTTCATTCTAATTTCTGTTTTAATTTTCCTTTTCATTCTAATTTCTGTTTTAATTTTAGTTCCTTTTCTACACAAAATAAAAAACAAAACTAAAGAAACATGTGGCAATGTGTTTAATTCTGTATTAATTTTCCTTTTCATTCTAATTTCTGTTTTAATTTTCCTTTTCATTCTAATTTCTGTTTTAATTTTCCTTTTCATTCTAATTTCTGTTTTAATTTTAGTTCCTTTTCAACCCAAAATAAAAAAAAACTAAAGAAACATGTTGCAATGTGTTTCATTCTGAAGGTACTTGATTCCCAGCCCACAGCAAAGCAAAGCGCAGGCGCTGTGTTGAATAGCGTGGTCAAACTGACTGACAGCGCCTACAAAGCTGAGCTCCAACATCATATTCAGCAATGTAGGCGTTGTTCCCAACAACGCCAGGTAGCGACTGAGGAGGCCTGCTATAGCGAATCGCTACCGCCCGCGGCGTACGCTAGCGGCGCTCATAGCGCCATACTTCAGTCGCTCATCTGTCGCTACCTGGCGCTATTAATGAATCGGCCTCCCCGAAGCTCAAAGTTTCAATATCCTATTCTAACATTGCTGCCCTGCAAACCAAAACCTGGGTTTGTTTACTTTCCCGGGTTTCATCCTGCTTCCCTTGGGCATCGCGAGTTGGGATCCCCTGCTGTGTGAAACTCCTAAATCACCTGATCTACTTACTTACCACCACCCGGGTCCAACGGTCCGCCCCAGTCCAATGTCATTCGGTAAGCGACTCTGATTGGGATGAATGGGGAGAACAGGGAGCCCGTCCCAGCCTCTCTGAATGGCTGGGGTGAGGGTGCTCGCACACAGTCGAATGGAACCTCCATTTTGACCTTTACCTAGACCCCCTTTTAAACCCCACCCTGTCTACAATGACTTCATAGTATGGCCCCTCAGTACTGTATGACTGTGTTCAGAACAATCTTTACACTTGGCTTTATTTTTGGACTACTGTCTGGTCTTTTTTTTGTCGACATTTGCCATACTGACATGCGGTTTCATACCTCTATAGCCTCAGTCTGACCTGGAGGTTCATTTGTCTTTGTGGAGTTATCCTTTTCTCACTTGTTTATTACTGTACTATTCAGCTACAGATGGCCCTTCTGTTCAGTAGTCAGTCAGTGAGGTTAACTGAAGGGTCATTAGCCAGTAGAAACTGAAAGCACATTTAGGTCCCTGCTTCACAGCAGGCAATTATTTTCAATCAAAGACAGGGTCAGGAATAATGCACACTTTCAGTTAGAAATAGTTACTCAAAATAAAACAGTAATTACGTGCAGACTATTAATATTAATAGAATATGGTAAAGAGATGCAATGGCTCAGTTAACAACATTGGAACACACTAGAAAATGGTATCTTATCAGCTTCACTGAAGACCCAGATTTTCTTTTAATTTACTGGTGGAAATGTATTACAATTTCGTGCTGACACTGCTTCCAATTCCCAGGAGATGAAGCAGTAATAGAGATTTGTTTTAGACACAAAGGTCACAGTGTTCTCTTATATTTATGTGCTATTTGAAAGTTTCACTTAGAAAATGATTTACAGTTTTCACTATAATAAAGTGGAAATGCAGAATCAAATTACATTGTAAACAGTTCAACATTAATGGTATTTAACAATTTTCTCATTTGTTTTACAAAATGTACCCCCCCCCCTTTATAAATGGAAATCTGGTATAGTGTTGGGATAGTGATATGCATTGTGAATAGTTTAAATATATTCATAACTTAAAGAGACTGAGAAGACTAAGTGTAAAAACAAATATTTGTTTATTTAACTGCCATGTGGATAATTCAGTAATTGTGCTGCTGATTAAAGCTATTGAAAATCCAGGGTTGGAAAATCCCGGTATGCCAGCACCAAAATTTTAATTATGCAGGACCAACATTTTTCACCAAGAGTTGGCTTAAATCTTACCCCTCTTGTATCAGGTTGTGTGGCACACACAATATGTGTTATTAGGAGGAATAGCTGCCCTTTCCACTTCCTCCTGCATTGTATCCCTGTCGGCAGTGTCTGACAGCAATAACAAAAATAAACCAATTACTATTGAAAATTATGAAACTTCCACCAATTTTACAGTGTGAATGGAACACTCCTAGTCTCTTTCTCTCCTAGAAACAGGCTGCTGCAACCATGAAAGCAGAAATGAAATCATCAATCCCTCTCTGCTTAATTATTAAGCACTAATACTCTAAACAAACAACACAGGGAGGGAGGGATATAGAGAACATCTGGAACAAAACATTGGGAAACACAACCCTGTACACTGGATTTAAGATTACGCACACTAAAACACTATACAAAAACAAGAAATAAAATATGCACCACAGGTAATACACTGCAGACTGGAGAATGGAGATTTGCCTTACACACAGAAAAAGAAGAAACAATTTCGCCACCACTAAACAGTAAAGACGGGGAGCAACATGAGGACCATGGGGACCCATGACCTTAGCCTTCACAATATGCATGGGGATGGCCATTTCCACATAATAAGAGCTGTATTCCATGCACAATGGCCAAGTTTGGTCATGAATAAGAAGCTTGCAAAGCACTTCGGGCATGCGATGTGCAAATGCGTGAACCTTGCGCACAGTGGCATGAATCGCGTGCCGAATCTTGCACGTGGTTTTGATGTTTTTGGTTCACAGACATGAATCGACCCTAATGTTGTTTTCTTAATATTCTGTATCACACTGTGATGTGACCTCAATGTGGTTATTGCTTAACTACTTCTTAATAATTGATCTTTGGGCTTGTTGCCTGTTGGGCCCCACATTATTATGTATTGGAAATGTAAAATTCAATACAAATATTAAAAAAACAAAGACACAAAAAAATCACCCTGTGCTGTCTAATGTGGGTCTCTGACTAACCAGGCTGGTGACGATCACTGGCATTCCAAACCTAACCCCCTCAATGTCACCATCTAAATCCAGCCTTTTGCTGATGAGGGGCAAAAGCATGAACCATGTGTCCACAAGTAGGGGTGGATGGTGATGTATTTATTATATGCTATTGCAAAACATTGCACACTATGACAGATCCAAGCACTTTGGGTAGTTTTAAAAAGTTTAAAGCAATTATGTACATGGCCATGCCTACTGCAAGGGTTTCTGGAGAAAAAAATCCATTATCCTTGCCTTGTATTAATCATTTTTCTCCATTGCTCGGAAACGTACTGGTTCTAGAACTTGACTCCCCCACCATCCTCACGTGCTCCTGTCACACCCCACATCAGTGCTAGTGACTACACGGGCAGGCCGATTCATTAATAGCGCCAGGTAGCGACAGATGAGCGCCAGTAGCGTGATTTTCACAGCGCCCGCTAGTATTCGCTGTGCTTGGCCGTTGTTCGCTTGTTGACAGGTTCACAGGTTCCGCACTGTATGGGTGCGCCTGACAGCGAATGGCCAGAGCGAACGGCTCCCAGCATATTCATTAACAAATCACGCTCCAAAATTTCTCGCGCTGTGAAATGCTTGTTTAAACCCCAGAGCGCTGGCGGCGATGGCTTAAAAGTAGTTTTTTAACCCCCAAACAACCGTATTGTTTGATTAAAAAATTAAACGAGTTTTTCTAAACATTTTGTAATATGAATACATTAATATCAGACCTGTAATATCAATTCTGCACAAATTTTTTTATTATTTTTTTTTACCTTAAAAAAAATATCTAACATTGCTGTAGTGGTCACAGAATTTTTGACAGTTAAAAAAAAAAAAAATAAATAAAATCAATTAATTATGAATATTTAAAGATTGCTCCATTGAAATGCATTGGAGAGCGCCAGGGAGCGACAGGTCATACCTGGCGCTGTGATGGGATTAGTAGCGGCGCTGTTCGTTGCAGTCGGCTACATGATGAATCCCGCGCTAGCTGACGCTCTCGCCGGCGCTAGCCTCATTTAGCGTGATAAATGCGTGATTGTGTCCGCCGCCTGGCGTTCTGGAGTCGGTAGCCGCCGATAGCTGGCGCTACCTGGCGCTAGTCAGACACTACCTGGCGCTAGCCCTTGATAAATAAGGGCCTAAATCTATTTATTGCAATAAAGGAGTGTGCTAGGCACTGCTTTGGCCCGGCTCCTCCTTTGCAGCGACTCAAATTGGTCATGCTCCAGTCACAGTGGCTGATTTAAGGGTACATGGCAACAACCACCATACTGTTTATGGACGCTTTGCTTACAAGTCATTCTGGGAGGGGGGCATGCATGCTGCAGCACTGGTTACCAGTAATGGGGAGGTTTCTTAATACCAGACAGAAGGAAGCTGCTGCAGGAACTGGGAAGTTTGTATTACTTTTTTTCAATGTTTTGGCTTTACGGCCCAGTGATGCCATACCGCTCCGATGCCGGAGAATTCATTCAGATGCGGTGATCGCATCAGGTAGAGGGGCAGGGAGCCAAAGCCTGCATTGTGATGCACCCATCAGTTATTTTAGTTAAATAATGAAAAGGCCTCAGTGCCTAAAACTAAAAAGAAACCTCCCCTATAGCACATTTCTACAGGTCGAGCTCTTTAGTACTGCTGATAACTGATTCCTTGACCCAAGTCCATGACCAAGGTAATGTATATATACAGCATATACGTATATATAGTCAAAGATTTATTATCTATGTGACCTGATTAAGAAAAGTGCTATTAATTCACTCCATCCAGATCAGTTTGTACCTTACTTATACAAAGGTAAAAACAGTTATAGGTGTTCATTAGAGGAAGGAAATAGATGGCTAATCACATGTATTAGAATTCCATCAAAGCAGAATTAATTAGCACTAGCACAGCTCAGGTTAACTTTCTATTAAACATACTTGCACACTCAATTAAATATGAGTCACACTGAAATGCACAGTAGCACACAGTTAATGATGTATTAGAATCCTCTTAAATGAACAGAGGTTAATTCACTATACCTGTATGCAACCTGATTGACACATACCCTGTCCTTTTCATGCTCTCATCAATATCAAATGGAAGGGAAGCAGCAAAAATAACATGCAAGTGATATAGGGTCATTTCAGACCATCTGCCAGAAAATTACTGTAGAATGATTTATTCGTGAAAGAAGTGTTTTGCCCAACATTTTTTCCCTTTTAATTTGTAGCCCGCTGACATCAAGTATAAGAGATTTCATGTACAGTGTATTGTTAAAAGCTCGCTCAAGGGGTTAGTCAAAAGCTAGCTATTACTATAAATAATGGTTGTGGGATTGCTCTTTGGTAGCAGCTGCTGCACATCTCATTTCACATTGAAAAGATGTACACAATACATTTAGTATAAGTTAAAACATGGATGGCACACCAAATAATGCCAAAACACTACATGTAAAAGTATAATATATTTAGTGTAAAAGCAGGGAGCCCTCTGTAACAAATAAATAATAGAAGACTCAAAAAATAGCAGAATAAAAACTCATGCCAACAGTTATCCTGGCCAGAATCCCACAGCTACCATGCCACTTACAAAAGGGTGAGATATTAAATTGTATTAACTTTCATGCTATGCCTTTTTATGCTACATACTACATTTACATTATGCCTATTGTACCATATAATACAGTAATGCCCCTCTCCATTGTTTTTCCAGAAAATGAAGTATTGCTTGCTTCCATAAAACTATTGTGATTTCATGTTTTGTTATCAACATGCTTATTTTATTAGTGTGTATTGGAACAACACATAAAACAGAGAAAAAAAGGAAAACATTCTAAAATATTACGCAAAATGTAAAAAAATGGTCCGGACAAAAATTTCTAGCACCCTCAACTTAATATTTGGTTGTGCACCCTTGGGAATAAAAAAATGAAATAAGGGGGACGTGGCTTGGCTATGGCGGTGTAAGGACGCAGAAGAAGGAGCCAGACTGGCCGAAAGGTACCTGGGAGAACACCCGGCGGAACCTATAGATGATGAGCTACTGAATCGGGGCAAGTGTGGGATGCTGGAAGACCAAATACAGGGGCCGCAAGGCTCAGAAATGGGGGGGACCCCAGGCACTCGATCACTCAGCAACACAAAGCCGGCACACCGTAGCGCCTCCTACCCAGGTATGCCTAGAGTTAGGCACTTTTCCGAGCCAGATAACCAAATCGATCGGTGGAGGGAGCCTGGATGGAGCACGGGGGCTTCCGGCTCGGGGCCCCGCGTAACAACGGTTGCGTAAGAACACGCTCCGCCTGGCGGCGGCTCAGATGGGCCCAACAGAAGGAAGGAACACCAGAAGGAGGCACCCTCTGGGGACCGTGCTAGCATTGTCAGCGGGAGGGCACCAAGATACGGGGGGGCTCATCCCCAGACCCACTGGAGCTGCAGATTGGGAGACGGTCACGGGGAGCCCAGTCCCAACTAGCCCTGGAGGGCAATCATCCCATTCCTCTGACAGGGAAGTTCGCCCGATGGGTACGATGAGCCCAGTCTTCCCTGAGGGACCCAGCAGCCAAGCATCGCTGAGATCGTCCGCTTGGTCCCGGGCGGTGGTGGACTCCCCTGACCATGCAGACCACAGATCTCAGCTTAGAGAACAATACAATCTTGACACACTATAGAAATTTCTCCCCTCCCGGAAGGATTTTGAGAATTATAGCAATAGGATGGAATCCCTACTGAGAAGAGAGCTTGAAGAGGTCACTGGAGCGGTTTCTGAGGTGTCTAACAGAGTGAGCTCCCTTGAACCACAACATACCACCACTGAACAGCCTGGGAGCAATAGAAAGGGCACAAGCGGCAGCACAGCAGGCTATAGAGGATTCTAACCAACAAACCACTAAAGTCTTTATGCACTTGGATGACTTGGAAAATCTGAATCGTAGGAACAACATCCAGATTCGTGGGCTGCCGGAGGGGTCCGAGACCAGCGACCTCAGGGATGTGGTCATTGAGATATTTAATAGTGTCCTGGACAAACCCCCGGGGGAACACATTGAGATCGATAGGGTCCACAGGGCCCTGGGCCCGCGCTCCACTGATCCTGCAAGACCAAGAGACGTAGTGTGCCGAGTGCATTTTTTCAGAGTCAAGGAGGACATAATGAGGAAAGTGTGGGAGAAGCGGCCTATTCAATACAAAGGGTCACAGGTCATCCTTCTCCCCGACTTGGCCAGGCGCAACCGTCAGATGCACCGCTCCTTTAATGTCAAGGGGCTGAACGTCCCAGAGAAAAGATCGCAGGTATTATATGACATGCATAAGCAAAAGGTAGCCATTCTGCTCCTCCAAGAAACGCACTTTAAGGTAGGACATGTACCCACCATTAAAACTCGGTACTTCTCTTCCTGGCATCATGCCCCTAACCCTAACATCAAGGCAACTGGGGTTTCAATCGCCATTCACAAGTCCCTCCCCCGCAAAGTGCTAGATCTTAAAGTGGACCTGAATGGGCGATTTATATTTCTTAAGGTAGAGCTGTTGACAAGGTTATATACCATAGCTAATATCTATGACCCTAATGCTGGACAGGTCAGTTTCTGTATGAAGGTGCGAGGACATTAGCAGAATTCTCAGAAGGCACAATATTGGTAGGGGGAGATTTCAATATTCCCTTGCAGCCGGAGCTGGATACTTCCTTGAGCAGGTCGGCTGTGTCCCTAAGCAAAAGAAACAGATTGCGAAAGCTACTTTCTGAAATGCAGCTGGTAGATTCTTGGCGGGCCCTGAATGGGCGAGACAAAGACTTCTCATTCTATTCGGCCGCTAGGAATTCATATAGCAGAATCGATTACATCTTTCTTGGTCATCATGCCTTGGAATGGGCCCCAGGTGCTTGGATTGGTCAGATGTTATGGTCAGACCACGCCCCAATTGGAGCTGGAGGCTCAGTAGCAACTTGCTCGGGGACGCAGCGTGCCTGTCAGGGGTAAGAGAGGTTATAAAGGATTTCCTTAGGAATCATGAACAGGATTGTATGTCCCTTCCATACCAGTGGGAGGCACTTAAATGTGTGATCAGAGGCTAACTCATTAAGCATGGAGCTAGACTAAAGAAGAAACGGGCCTCTGTGATATCCCAGATTTACAGCTCATCCATGCCCTGGAACAAGACCATAAAAAGAACCCATCCAGCGCTGTACTCTTTGACCTAATGAAAGCAAGGGATAAGCTGCAGAGCTTATACAACCAGGCGTACTTAAGATTCAGAGAGAGGCAGAGGGTACTTTAATATAATTCCTCGGACAAATGAGGGCGGCTTCTCGCCAGGGCTCTGCACCCCAGGCTTGCGGCCACATTTATTCCTACGCAAAACAGAAAGGGGAGTCCTGCACTGTCTGATATACTACCTACTCTTCTGGATGCTGGCTAGGGGTGAACCTGAACCCCAAGGAACGGGGTGTGTAAGTGTACTAGAGCAATGAGCTGCCAGTACATCACACTCTGATGAAGTGGCCTAATTATTGGCCACGCAACGCGTCAGTGCGGGCATGTTAAGAGCAGGCAGATTTGGACCATGATACCCGGTAATGTACACTGTTTACGTTTCCACTTTTGAAATTTGTTGTATACCAAACTATTTGTTGCGGTTACTACTTTAATACTGCTGAGACTCATGTCCGGGAACTTTACCTTCTTTTAAGCACGAATAAAAGCACTTTATATTTTGCACCTTATTGGTGCACCTATATATGTGTTCATTGTTGGGACACACTGTCCCTCTGTTTGTATATTTTCCCACCACTTTTTTCATTTTCTGTTATTCTTTGCACAATTTGCACATTTTTGCACAACTTTGCACAAGCACTATAGCACTTTTCATAAAGGGGTTCCCGTGACATCAGACCGGTATATTCACAGTATATGCACAGTGTACTTACCTGTTGTATTATACAAATATTCTGATATATATCTATATGGCATGGTTCCAGTAAGTAGAATTGATGTTATTAGATTCATTTTAGTCCATTATATCCCCTGCTTTATGGTTTTAATTATGTTTTAAATGTATGTCTGTTTTCTTTGGCCTATAATAAACATGTATTTTTGTAACACTCTGTAGAGTGGCACATCTGTTTAGACAGGTGGGGGGCCCAGCGGGCTGTACTGGCAGCTCATTGCTCTAGTACACATTTATTCCTACCATTAAAGGGTCACAGGGCCAGCCTACGGTAATACCTTCCCAAATTGTAGATTATTTTAGGGAATATTACCAATCTCTGTATAACCTGAGACAAGAAAGCGACTCGCTGGCTAGAGTAGAGCTGCCGGAAGCTGTTGTGGGTTATGTGAATAACACAACCCTCCCTCAAATACCTAGGAAAGAGGTGGAGGTCATAGAGGAACCTTTCTTGAAGCAGGAGGTAGCCAAGGTGATCAAGGAAACGCCGCAGGGCAAGAGCCCAAGGGCCGATGGCTACACCCCTAAATTCTATAAGAAATTTGGGCCTGAGCTAGTTCCCTTTCTGACTAAGGTTTTCAACTCTATAGGGCTGGAGTGCAGGTTCCCCAGAAAGTCTTTAGAGGCAATAATCTCTGTTCTCCCTAAGCCAGGGAAAGACCCCTCATTATGTAGCAGTTACAGGCCGATTTCTTTGATAAACGTTAATATCAAACTGTATGCTAAGATCCTTGCCTCCAGGCTCAAGCCACTTCTTGTGGGCTTAATAGACACGGATCAGGCTGGATTTGTACCTGGGAGGGAGGTGCAGGACAACACCAATAAGCTCTTTGACTTAATAGCATATACCGTGACGGAGAGAGCCCAGGCGTGCCTTCTCTCGTGTGATGCGGAGAAGGCAATCGACAGGGTGGACTGGATGTTTTCTCAAGGCGTCTTTGTTGCAGATTGGTGTTGGCCCAGTACTCCTATCTAGGATCATGGCACTGTATTCTGAGCCCACTGCAAGGGTCAGGGCTAATGGGCTCCTGTCCTCCCCCTTTAGGATTAGAAATGGCACGCGGCAGGGTTGCCCATTATCTCCGTTATTATATGCCATGGAACATCTTGCTGTGGCCATAAGGCAGAATCCAGACATTAAAGGCATAAAGGCCTGGGATCAGGAATACAAGGCCTCCCTATACGCTGATGACCTGCTCTTACACTTGACTGCGCCGTTGACACCCTTCCTTGCGGCCCTTAAGGAGTTTGAGGCATTTGGCAGGGTAAGCAATTTTAAAATTAATTACACTAAATCAGAAGCCCTCAACATATCCCTCCCCAAGCAGACTGTAGAGCAAATTAAAACAAACTTTAACTTCAAATGTTAGCCCCATTCCATAAAATATCTTGGAGTGCAGATCCCTTCGGACCTATCGAGCCTGTATGAACTGAACTACTCCCCCCTACTCACAAAGACAGTGGCTGAACTGACCACGTATGATAAGCGGCATTTCCCATGGTTCGGAAGGATTAATATATTAAAAATGGACATTCTCCCTAAATTCTTGTACACTTTCCAAACAGTACCTATTCATCTTCTCAACAGTTTCTTTAGGAAGCTGAGGTCCGCCTTTCTGAGATTTGTGTGGGGGCGTGGGGAAACCCCGGGTAAGATTTAGCACCTTGACTAGGCTTAAGTCAGATGGCGGGGCTGGACTTCCAGATCTAAAGACCTATTATGCAGCAGTCATGACAAGTCGCATATTAGAATGGAATCGGGGGGGGGGGGGGGGAACAATGGGTTAAATTGGAGAGGGTGAATTCTCCAGTGAGTGTCAACTCGCTGCCGTGGGGTGGAGCACTCCCTATGCGGGTAAGGGAATCGCTCCCGTTCTTGGCTGGGCAATTTCTGCTGGCCTGGGATAGGATGACCAGACAATATGCCCCTCTATTTGATAACTATTCCTTTGCCCCGGGAGTGGGGGCTAGAAGTTTTCTGGCTTGGGAGGCATTGTCCAACGTTACAATGGGCAGTATTCTGGCTCTGGAGGATATAAGGCAGAGGGTCCCAGGACGGTATACCTCGTGGTTTCTATATAGACAGCTGAGTGCATTTGTTATGACTCAAAACATGGTGGAACGGGGTGGGACTCCCTTGACCCAATTAGAGCATGTACTTACACAGGCACCCCTTAGCGGGCATGCAGTCACTGTCCTGTATCGAGTCCTCTTGGCAGCTATGCATGATTCCCCACCGGGATATGTGAGGAGATGGGAAGAGGAGCTGGGAATATCTATCTCTGGAGTGGATCTCACCAAGGTATATCTGCTTACCACAAACTAGCAGTCCCAAGCATATCACAGGAAAGGAATTTTGGTGCTATCATGATGGTACAGGTGCCCGATAGACCAGAGCAGGTTTGACACCTCGTGCTCTGACAGGTGCTGGAGATGTCTGGTGGGGCGTGGAAGCATGGCGCATATATGGTGGAGCTGCCTGCCAATCAAGGCCCTTTGGCCGAAAGTCATAACTATTTACAACAATTTTATGTGTATGTTTTGTTGTGCTTTTTCTTAAATAAAATATTGTACATATTATTATTGCTTGTGCTCCTTTAGTCTGTGGGCCCTGGGGAAGTTGATACACCCCAGGCTTCACTTCTTGTTTGTATTGATGGTTTAGTGTTAAGCACGCCGTAACTCAGAATTATACTAGTGGTGCACCAGGTTTTTTACATTTATATTTTCAACAATCTCAAGGGAGAGTCGATACAGAACTCTCCACAGGTGGCTTTACTGTCCTTGCTCCAGGTTCCATCGCCCGCTGTAAAAAAGGTGTTCTGCGGCATTTTCTGACAGCGATAAGAACAATTATCCCCAGGCGATGGAAAACTACAACCTTGCCATCACTTGTTGAGTGGGCACAAGAAGTAGAAACCATTCGCCGCATGGAGGAAATCACCTCAGAGACAGAGGGCACATGGGAAAGGTACTGGATGACATGGGCTGTCTGGATAGATTATAGGGACACCCGCCTGCCAATAGAAGCTCAGTAGAGGGGGCTGGGCTTGCGCACTCCTGCTCATGCCTCAGCCCTTGCCCTTGGCCCCATACCCATGTCTATCCATGCTTATGCCCCCAACCTCACCCCAATCCTACTCTACCTCTATTTTCTCCCTTTTACCTTATACTTCTACCTTCTTTTATCTCTGTATTCCCCCTTCTCATGCTCCTTACATCTTGGCTGGTTGGTGGTCCGGGTCTGGGGGGGACTGGGGCGGGGGGTGCTAGATGAACATTATGGGTTCATACATTCTCTTGTTTGGCCTGGCGCTATGGTGGCAGGTGAAGGGAGGGGTCGGGTGTATTCAACAGTATGTTGCAAATATTTACAGGCATTGGGGCAGGGAGGATGATCTGTTTCTATCCTTTTCTATTTTTTGTAAAAATTTTGTACTGTTCTTTATATGATGCAAAACTTCAATAAAAATATATTGAACTAAAAAACTGAAATAAATTGCTTACTATAACCAGCAACAAGCTTCTTACGTCTCTCAACTTGAATTTCGGCCCATTCTTCTTTTGCAAACGACTTCAGGTCTCTCGTATTTGAAAGATGTCTTCTCCCAACACAATAGAACATGGAATTTACATCCAGACTCATTGCTTCCCACATTGCTTCAGAACACACCAGCGCATTGTTGCCATACAATTTTGAGTGCTTCTTGAAGTATGTTTAACCCTATTAGTGCCAGCTACGTGAGTCTTATGTAGATGCCTCTCCAGCCATTACGTGCCAGCTATGTGAGACACATGTATCTGACTTTAAAGCCCCATGACTCAAAAACATTTTTAAAAACACTGGAAAAATTAAAAACAAGCTTTTTCATGTTAAAGCCTAAAGTCTGCCAAAAAAATGTTTACTGAAAATTCCTGCAATCACAGTTAAAGATAGCAAAGTCTGTTTGGGGGACTTTGTGCTTTCAGATTTAGCTTGTTTTTTCCTGTTTGTATATTGATATTTTAGGATAATGTATGTTTTATTATATTTTGTTTATTTCTTAGAGAAACCCTGTGCAACCAAAGAATTCTTTGTGGGATTACTTCCAGGTAGAGGAGCCCACTACAACAAGCTGGGTACACCTAGAAAGTTTAACATGTGTACTTTCAGGGAATATATGGGTTATTTCAAATGTAAAGGATTGTTTTGGTTGAAAAATTACAAGGTGCACACTTTGTCTGCAGAGCTGAAATTTTCAAGTAGCATTACCCTTACACCCATGCTTTACTTTGGGGTGTTTGACAACTCTTCGCTTGACAGTAATTATGCATGTTGGGTATGTTTGGAGGACCATGTTAGTTGAGATTTAATTTTTTTTCTTGTTTGCATACTGTTTTTTTTTTAGGAAAATGTGGCTTCGATTCTGCTTTTTTATTATTTTTTTAGGGAAACCCTGTGCAACTAAAGATTTAATCGAGGGATTACTTTCAGAAAAGTCTGATACTCCTAGAAAACTTGCAGTTTGTACTTCCAGACAATATATAAAGTATATAGAGTATATAGTAGAGAGTTTATACAGTTTGTGGAGGGAATTTCAAATGTAAAGGGTTGTTTTTAAAAAAACTGAAAGGTGCACAAAGCAATTGTATTTTATCTGAAAAACTCCTAAAACACAGTTTCAGTTTGGAGGAGTCTCCTGGCCAGGATATGGTGTCTACCAATACACATGTGGTACTATTGTAACCATGAGAAATGAGGAATTTACAAGCAATATGAAATAAAATTTAAAAACTTAAATTTTTTTATTACAAAAAAACACTACAAATTATAAAAATAGATTGTTTACATTTTTTTGCACATATTTAACCCAAATATTTTGAGAATACACTAAAAAAATGACAAACAAGATATTTAATGTTAAAGCCCAGGTGAAAAATATATATTTTTTTCTCTTCAAAAATCACAGTTGAGCATGTATAGCACAAAATAGTGAAAAACGGTCTGGAAACAGAGAGACAAAAACTCTAGGTAGGCTGACACTTAGAGGGTTTCAATATAATATAATAACTGTATATTTCTGTGTACCAAAATGATGCCCGCAAGGCGCTGGGCTGATTTAGTATTTTTTTATTGTTAGCAAATGTGTGTTTGATAGAAGCAGTTTTCACTACCTGCAGTCTGTTGCTATTAACAATGCACACAGTCTGTACAACGAGAAGAGAGAAGTAAGCCCTGTACACACAGAGCACTCACCCTTACAAATACAGCAGTGTTCTGTGCAACTATCTGCAATCTGTTGATATTGACAACGTACACTGTAGTCTGTACTTGATACATGTTGCCAGTAGCAACACATTACAGATGAACTGTAAAGTCATACAGTGAAAACTGATTCTATAAAACACAGATTTGCTCAGGCGCTGCTGCGCCATCATTGGCTGGCCTTGTCATGTGGGCGCGTTTTTGCGCTCTTCGGGGGGGCGGGCCTTGCGGCTGACGCGTTCTGCATCACTGTCTCCGCGGCCGCCCCTTGAGGTATATGCGGGCACCATTTTAGTTCTCTGCTGCGTGTCTGCCGTCTCCCTATCAGCCCCTGCGGGCTGATTTATTTTGTATTTCTCTGTATTGCATATTGCTTATGGGATCTTTTTGCTTATGCCTTGCAGGCGGGTCAAACTTTTGTGGTTTCTCCCAGTCCTATCCCCTCCATTTAGTGTTAACTCTAATTGGAGGGCTATGGTATTCCCTTACCTCCCACTTCCCTAGCGGGTTATTGGGGCATCCCGGTTTGCTATTATTAGCGTCAATCCCTATTGGCCTGTTGTGCCGTGATAATCACCATATGGAGGCTTCTCAGGATAATGTGCTCAGGGTTCCTTCGGGACAAGCCCTGCTGTGTATTGCGTGTGGGGTATCCCCTGTCAGTGATGACGTCAGGGTTTGTGTACCCTGCATCCAGCAGGTACTTGCGCTGCAGTCTGGGTTACCTGCGGCTGAGCCTAGTGCTGCGCCCCCTCTGGCTTCACCTACCCCCCCATGCTTACACCTGACTCCCAGTGAGGTGCATACCAGTGGGGAGTTTCAACCTGATTTGGCTGCCCGGGTGGCCAGCATTGAAAGGCATATTGCTGGGTCTGGTCGGCGTAAGGCTCCTGCTAAGTGGCGGCATCTGGCACCCGGTGTTACTCTCTTTCCTGTGGAAGCTGAGGAGTTTTTTGACATTGGCTCAAATGATGCATGTAGTATAATTACACTACAAGGCCGTATACATAATCCACATATCTTTATTGAAAAAATATATTGCACACCCCACAAAGCACCAAAAAGTTCACCAAAATCAATTAAAAAATTCACAACGTTGTGATATTAAAAAGTGATTTGGTTAAAGGGACGCCGTGAATGAAAACGGCAGTGCTCATGATAGCATTTGCTGGAGTCTCCCTGTATCATATACTGTGATTCAGAATCATCTGAGGATCAGCCTAGGGGTTATGCTGAGTCTGGGTCTGGCCCATGGGCTTCAGATGATACTGACAGACTTCTGGCTCACATTTTTGAAGTGCTCTGTATCACTCCTCCTGCCGTGGCCCTGCGGCAGCAGGGGGAGCTGTTTCATACTGTTAAACCACGCTTGGAGTTTCCTGAACAAACTCATTTTAATAATCTGGTGCTCAAAGAGTGGAAACGGCCTAGCAGGCCTCTCGGGGTACCAAAGAGTTGGGATAAGAGGTATCCCTTTCCCACTGAGATGGTTAAACATTGGTCATGTCCTCCCGAAGTGGATGCACCGGTTTTGGGGTTGTCCAACACATCCGTCATGCATTCCCCTGACTCTACTACCCTGCGGGATGGGGAAGACAGGAGCATAGATCAGCTGTCTTGCCATGCTTTTGCCTGTGTGGGGACCACGCTGCGTCCGGTCTGTGCCTCTGCTATTACAGTTGTTGGTATCAAGAGCCTGCTCAGGAGTGTCTTAGATGGGGCCCCTGATGATGCAGGTAGTGAAGAGTATAGAGCTCTTCTGCGTTGTGAGGAATTTGTTGCTTATGTTCTTTCTGCCCTGGATGATACCATTAGGATGTGTGGCAGGGCATCTGCCTTATGGGTGGCTATACGCCACTCGGTCTGGCTGCACCAGTGGGCAGCTGACAACACTGCTAAGAACTGGTTTTCCCTTCAAGGGGCTGCGCCTCTTTGGTGAACGTCTGGATTTGTTTGCTAAGGGGGGCAAGTTACCTTAGCGTAAAAGGCAGCCCCGGCCCTTTCGGGGTTCAGGTCTTCCTTCCATTCGTGGTTCCAGAGTTGGACGGGGAGCTTCCATTGCTGGGGCCCGCTGAGATTTTTGGGGCAGGGACGTGGCTGCCCTGGTCCCTCCTGGGGTCC
Source organism: Gastrophryne carolinensis (assembly GCA_027917425.1). Classification (NCBI taxonomy): domain Eukaryota; kingdom Metazoa; phylum Chordata; class Amphibia; order Anura; family Microhylidae; genus Gastrophryne; species Gastrophryne carolinensis. The sequence goes on from CM051234.1 coordinate 524,048,548, forward strand.
CAAATCCTAAGTCCTCCCTCAAGCCCCCTCAGGCATGAAGGAGCACCCTCACCTATTCGGGTGGGGGACGGCTTCAGCTCTTTGCTCACGTCTGGAGGCGTCATGTCTCAGACCGGTGGATTCAGGAGGTAGTGTCCTCAAGTTACAAGATAGAGTTTGCAGCCTGGCCGCCCCCAAGATTCATCAGATCCCGGGTAGCTCAAAACCCCTCGTCGGCTCAGGGTCTGTCCTTTACTGTCCAGAACCTTCTGGAGTTGAAGGTCATCTGTCAAGTGCCCTTAAGGGAAAGGGGCAAGGGCTATTATTCCAATCTTTCCACTGTTCCCAAAAAAGATGGGCCCTTCAGACCAATCCTGGATTTAAAACGCCTCAAAAATTTGTCAGATTCAGACACTTTCGCATGGAGACTCTGCGCTCAGCTGTGACTTCTCTGCGTCCAGGGGACTTCTTGACCTCTGTAGACATCAAGGATGCTTACCTTCACGTAACTATCTTTCCAGGTCATCAGAGATTCCTCAGGTTCGCTATGGAGGATCAGCACTACCAATTTGTGGCCTTACCCTTTGGTCTCACCTGAGCTCCCAGGGTATTCACCAAGGTGTTGGCAGGTGTGATGGCTCTGCTGAGATCTCAGGGCATTCGCATTCTTCCCTACTTGGACGAGATTCTCATCACTTCTCAGTCTTTCCAGCAGGCAGGGCGGGATACCCAGTTGGTGGTGTCCACACTGTAGTCATTCGGCTGGGTGATCAACCACCCCAAATCTTTCCTGTCTTCTTCCATGCTGAAGTCCTTTCTGGGCATGACTCTGGATACATCTCAGGTCAAGATTTTTCTTTCTCAGCAGAAAGTGAAGAGTCTTCAAGCGCAGGTTCAGCTCCTTCTGTCTTGTCCTCATGCGTTCATGAGGCAGGGAATGCAGCTGGTGGGCCTGATGGTGGCCTCCTTCGAGGCGGTTCCATATGCTCAGTTTCACATGAGGCCTCTTCAGCTTCATCTCTTGTCAGTTTGGGATCAGGACCCAGCGTCCCTGGATCAGGTGTTTGTTCTGTCCCCTCTGGCCAGGTGGTCTCTGTCGTGGTGGCTGGACTCAGGGAACCTGCTGGGGGGCAGATCCTTTCTGGTCCCTTGCTGGGAGACTGTCACCACGGGTGCCAATCAGACCGGTTGGGGGGGCTTCTGGAAGTCCCTGCAATTCCAGGGTCAGTGGGGACCCTCAGGAGGCCCACACCCCTATCAACATTCTGGAGTTGAGGGTAATCAGGTTGGTTCTCGCCCACCTAGCCCCACACCTTCTGGATCGGGCTGTTCAGGTCTGCTCGGACAACCAGACGGCGGTTGCCTACATCAATCATCAGGGAGGGACCCGGAGCAGAAGGGCCCTCAGGGAAGTGTCTCTGATTCTGTCTTGGGCGGAGGACAATGTTCCTTGCATCTCAGCAGTAGACATTCCGGGGGTGGAGAATCTGGAGGCGTACTCTCTGAGCAGGGGGACATCTCGTCTGGGGGAATGGTCCCTCAGCAACAGGGTGTTTCGCTCCCTGTGTCACTGTTGGGGTCAGCCAGATGTGGATGTGTTTGCGTCCCATCACAATCACAAGCTTCCAGTATTTGTCTCTCTGTCCTAGGACCCTCTGGCCTTAGCCATGGATGCCTTGGCAATGTCTTGGAAGAGCTTTCAGCTCCTGTATGTGTTTCCCCCGTTTCCTCTGCTGGGCAGAGTGCTGCGCAAGATAGCCCAGGAAGGGGTGCCAGCCATTCTGGTGATCCCCTGTTGGCCAAAAAGAGTGTGGTTCACAGACATCGTGCAGCTGGCAGTAGATCAGTACGTCCGGCCCAGGGTTCCAGACCTGCTCACTCAGGGGCAGCTACGCCACCCCAATTTACAAACGCTGGCTTTGACGGCCTGGCTGCTGAAACCTCCATCTTGATGGAGAAAGGGCTGCCTGCCTCGGTTGTTAACACCATGCTCAGGGCTAGGAAAAGGTCCTCTTCTTCTACTATAGGGTTTGGCGTGCCTACATTGACTGGTGCGAGTCTAAGTCACTCCCCTGTCGTGTGTTTTCTATTCCTAGGATTCTGGAATTTCTGCAACATGGTTTGGATCTGGGTCTTCAACTCAGTACTCTTAAAGGTCATGTTTCTGCCTTGGCCATTTTCTTCCAAAAATCCTTTGCTCAGCATCCCCTGGTCAAGACCATTTTCCAGGGGGTTACTCACGTGCGCCCCCCATGTAAGCCTATGTTACCTGTCTGGGACTTGAATTTGGTCTTATCTGCCTTGCAGGGGTCCCCTTTTGAACCCTTGCAGGAGGCCCCTTTGTCTATTCTTCCACTTAAGGTAGTCTTTTTTGTGGCAATTACCTCTGTTAGGCGTGTCTCTGAGCTGGCGCCGCTTTCCATCAAGCCCCCTTACTTTGAGAGACACCAGGACAAGGTGGTGTTTCTATTTAAGCCAGACTTTCTACCTAAGGTTGTGTCTGCCTTTCATCTCAAAGATATACAGTATGCAGTAAGGGGATCCTAGATCAATCCCCAGAAAGGTATTCCCATACAAAGGCCACACTCAAAAAATAAAATTGCAATGATTTTATTGTTAAATGAACCCAAACTAATTTAAGAAAAAGACACCACATTACACAATTAAAAAACATATACACAGAAACCGGGGATCCACCATACAAGGTGACTATTATGATTTATGGCGTATAATTATATCTAATAAGAACCTGCCTGATTGGTAAAAAATGGCTAATATATACAACAAGCCTTTCATCTCAATCAGGACATTGTTTTTCCTTCCCTGTGTCCTAATCCTAGTAACTCTAAGGAGAGGCTCTTACATTCTCTGGATGTGGTCAGGAACTTGAAGTTCTATTTGGTGGCTACTGATTCCTTCAGGAGGACTGATGCTCTTTTTGTTCTTCCATCTAGACCTAAGAAGAGTCTGGCTCCAGCTAAATCTACTATCAGCAAGTGGATTAGTCATGCTGTGATTCAGGCCTATTCTGCTAGGGGGAAGAATCCTCCCTTCCGCCTTACTGCTCATTCCACTCGTGCAATTGGTGCCTCTTGGGCTTTTCAGCACCAGGCTTCTGTTGAACAAGTTTGCAAGGCCGCTACTTGGTCTTCTGTTCATACTTTTACAAGTTTGACAAAGTTGATGTTAGGGCCTCAGCTGACGCTGCTTTTGGCCACAAAGTTCTGCAGGCGGCAGTTGTTTAAACTGCCCGCTGTTACTTTTTGGGGATCCCACCCTACCTTATGGACACTGCTATTGGATGTCCCAAGTGTAAGGAATCTTCTGGAGCAGGACGTGCTGTATACTTAGAATAATACAATTCTGTGATTACTCACCTGTAGAATTGGTATTGTGAGTATACAGCACGTCCTGCTCCACCCCACCCTTGTTATCATTATTCTCAGTTACCTCTTTATGGTGATTGGTCAGATGTTCATTTAATTTTGATTGTTATAGTTCTCCCGGCTTCATTTTAACTGCTTTTCAATATATACCAGGGACCTCCCACAAATACTAGTTTGTGGGAGGTCCCTGGTATATATGGGGCCGGGAGGAGCCACTTTTTTGCTGTCTCTGCAGTCCAGCGCCATCTTGTGGATGTATAACCCAAGTGTAAGGAATCTTCTGAGGCAAGACATGCTGTATACTCATAATACCAATTCTACAGGTGAGTAATCACAGAATTGTATTTTCTTAACTAACCTGGGAGGTGCACGTTAGCAGGGCAATTAGGATACAAAAGTCTTAATGGAGCCACAGCACTCAAACCTGTTAGCTTGCTGACCACCTTACAATCTGTCTCTAAACTTGGTTAAAAACAGAGGGCTCGGTCACACACATCTGCAGAAGTATACTTAAGCTGTATGCCCTACTAACGTGCACCTCCCAGGTTAGTTATAAAATGGTTTGAGCGGCTGCCACCTCTCCTTTGTTTCTTTTGAATTTGTGCCAGCACATGGGGTGGGGGGTCTAGGCTGTATTGCAAGGTCTTCCTTCCCCCTTCCACCCCATGGCTTGCACTTGAGGTTTAGGGCAACCTCAGGTAAGCCTGCTCCCAATGTATCTATTGCATTGTATGTCCCAAATGGGGCTCTCAGAGATTAGAGTTAGGACTGCACCTCACAGAGGCACCTTGGCGCTGGTGGTGCAGCTTAAGCATACTTCTGCAGATGTGTGTGACCGAGCCCTCTGTTTTTAACCAAGTTTAGAGACAGATTGTAGGTTGGTCAGCAAGCTAACAGGTTTGAGTGCTGTGGGTCCTTTAAGACTTTTCTTTTCTATGTAAGCCTCATTTTGTCTTTTCTATGTAGGCCTCATTCAGTCCCCCTTGGCCTCCTTCCCTAGTGTTTTGTTCAAATGTCAATGGATAGTTTACTCCTGCCTACAGGACAGAATTTTTTTGGAACCTGATTGGGACTGCTTACCCCCCCCCCCCCCCCCAGACTATCCTGCATTGCAACCTTTAGGAACATCATTATCTTTGTAGACTCGTAATCAGTGGTGCACCTAAATGTGACTGGGCCCTGGTGCAAATATTAATGGGCCTCTGTCATGGCTCATACATTTTTCAGGCTTTCTTAATGCATTTGGATACATTCAGCCTACCAAAGACTGAAACAGCAAACACAAATGGTGCTTCCCTAATGCACATGATGCCATGTATGAGCAGAAATGGTAAGGCCCCCTGACCTCATAGTTCAGAAATGGTCACACCCCTGAACCCTCAGTAATTAATTCTCTGCTTGTGTCATTAAGATTGTGTATATATTTCCAAAATTTGGGTTCTCACATTCTCAAACACACAATTCAAAAACTGGGGTCGATTAAGAGCCTGGTGAGAACAATTTTCACATGGCTCTGAATCAGCCCCAAGGTAGACAATGAAAGTAAATGGAAATTTTCTCTCATAAGAAAAAGTGTAAGTTTTCTCACCAGGCTCTGAATCTACCTCATTGAGTCAAATTTACCCCTTTTATTCCAGGAGTAATTTTTATATTGCCCACACCTTATACTTGTCATAAGCAAGTTTGAATGAACTCCACATGCATGAAACAAAGTTGTTTTCAAAAAGTGTCAACAATTTTGTCTGGCCAATTTTTGGAGTTTTCTTTGAATTATGTAAAATGGGCCTTTTTTTCTCAGCTTTGTTCCAATACACACACAGGAAATAAACATGTGCATAGAAATACAAGTATAATCAGAATTATTTTCTGGGAGAAAAAGTTGCCGCTCCCTCTTTTCATCTGTCCCCTGCCAAGCTTCATCCACTCTGCAGGTCTGCCAGGTTGGGGAGTCCCTCCTGGTCTGGAGGGCTGTGATCTTCCTGATGCCAAGGAACCACTACTGCATCAGCACTGCTGGCATTAGGTATGAAGACAGACACAGGTTCCCCTCCTCCTTCCTTTGTGTTCCACCAAGCTAATCATGGCCAGCTGGGGCAGGGAGATTTTTATACCACAGGGGAGGAGCCTTTTTGGAATCCCCCATGTAACTAATTATGTAACTGGATGGGACTCTCCCATGCATTTCAATGGGCTTTTATTTGCTTGTGTTTGACAATTTTTTTGTTTCATTGCTCAAATCATTGTGTGACCTCTCCTGGCTGCAAACAAACACTTTATAAACTTTTTTGACTTTTTATATTTTTATGCAGAATTGTCATTACAGGTCTGGCACAAAAGTGTTAATGTCACAGTGTTAAAACAATTTCATTCCATATGTTTTCGCTGTGTTACTGGTGGATATGTGTTCAAAATCAGACTTTAATCACACAGCATCTGGCACTCTATGCTATAGTGACCAGATTTAGAGCGCCGCCGCTATACGTGTGTCCTTTTTGTAATGTGTGGAGCGTCGAGAGTTGCACTGAGCTGGCGCTACCTTTCGCTCCCTGCAGTGTTGTACTGGTGTTAGAGCGCCCAACATACATCACATTCATCAATGCAGGCCAGCTTACTACAATGACTGAGGCACTCTGTTACAGCGCCTGATACCCGCTTACAGCGTCTACTAGCGGTCGGGCTAAGCACAGCTATACAGACGCTCATCTGGCGATAACTGGCGTTAGTAGTGAATCAGCCTCCACGTTGTATTTATTAGTTTCGCCTTGACACACGCATACACTGAAGGAATCCCATATTTTCTGTTCTGTTTTCTGTTCTGTTCTAGGTAAAGGTCAACAATCTAGCCTATTATTTGCTTTCACAGGTGGGTACATCGTGTTTCCAGTGAGGTAAGTATATTTAAGTTTGGAAACAACTGTTTCAGTTCACAATCAAAAGCACACCCAAATTTAAACTTGCTTCACCAAATACTTAGCATGGCCCCTGTTGATGAGAGATGTGTAGAAAGATTTCTGTTCTAATATTTCCCCCAAAGAATCACCTACCCCTGTGATGGTAAGAATATTTTTTTCAAAGTTTAGAAACAACAGAATCCTATTGGCTATGCAAATCAATTTGGAAAAGTCTTTAGCATAGCCTATAGGCTGCAGTTTCTTCCAAACTTAACTTACAGCTTTGGAAAAACAATGTACCATTTATAAAAAGGCAAAAAAATGATCAGTGGTTTTTGAAAAGAAATTAGAACACACATTTTTACAGACTTTTTATTGCACTCAGATGTAAGCTTCAATTCACACATAAAAACAAACCCAAATGTAAATTTGCTTAACCAGATCTTTAGAATAATTGTTAGGAAATAGATTAAAATAAAGGTCCTGCCTAACTAACTGGTTAAAGCGGACCAACACCCTCCACAGTGAGGATGTTGGTGGCTGTCTGCACTGCTACAGGACAGGCTGGGGGGGGGAGCATCCAGAATTGTGGCGCCTCCATACATAACTCCCCAGGACGCGATAATCTTTAGCTTATTCTTGCTCCCAGGCCGGCACACATGTGAGCAGTGACAGTGCCACGATTGGCTCCATTCATTGGCCGGAATGTCACTGCCGACGTGAGCTTTGGGCAGCCAATTGTGGCACGTAATTTCGGGTGTGGTAGCGAGGATAAGATAAAAATTATGGGCGCCTTGTAGGGTTATGTGCAGGGGGAGCTCCTGTATTCTGGATGGCCCCCCTAGTCTGTCCTATAGCACCGGATGGCCACCAACACCCGTGCTGCTCAGCACCAATATTTTCGACCTCAGCTAAACTGCAATTTAACGAAAAAATCAGTCAGCATAAATGTGTCTGCTATGCAGAGTCTAATTTATCACCAATGCCATATAGTTCACAATGAACGGCACTCTTCTCAAAGCTTCACAGGATTATTGTGGAGCCGTAGGTTAGGGTGCCATAGACCACTTTTTTGCATTTAAAGAGTGATGAGCCAGTTGGCTGAAATTCGGGTTCACAGAGATCAGCAAAACTTGTCACCAACGATCAGGTCTGGGTCCCCCGAATCCAAACCCTATTGAAATCAATGGAGAACCGAACTTTGGGGCCCAATAATGGCTGTGAAATGGGGCCTGAAAGTCCTAAAGGGCAGAAAATGGGGGTGGGGGACTCCGGGGCGATTACCCTGCACAAAATGGCCTAGGGAAAGTACTCAATATTATCACAGAAAACAAATAAAGAAATACACCAATAAAGGAAAAAAATATTATATTAGTTTTTTATGGGTGTTGGAGGCTTAATTTGGAGGGTAACACCTGGGTGATGGCCCTGCACAAAATGGGCTAGGGAAGTACTCTAGGATAAAGGAAAAAAAATAATATTTTTTTTTAGGGGTGATGGAGGCCTAATTTGGGGGGTAACACCTGAGGGATTGACCTGCATGAAATGGGGTGGGGAAAGTACTCCTAATAGCCACAGAAAGCAAAACAAATGATTAAATACATAAATAAAAAATAAAGAGTTTTTCCATGTTTAATTCATTCCTGCTGTAGGTAATTGTCTGCTGGTTTATTTTTTTTTTGTAATTCTTTTGTTGATTTTTTGGGCATTTTTCATTAGATATCATTTTTATCTAAGGAACGATAGCCTGACTTTTTCTTCTTTCATTTTATTTTTTCAGGTTTTAACTGTTTTAATAAAGTGGCTTTTTAAAGCATCCAATTTAACATTTAAAACTGCCTGGGGTTTTTTTATTTTTTTTTTATGTTTTTTGGAAATTTCCGATGTGCTTTGGGAGTGCATGCATTGATGTTAGGGAGTGCGTACATGCACTTTGGGATTGAGTGCATATGCTTTGTGGTTGAGTGCATGCATGTTTGAGAGTGCGCGCATGAGCTTTGGCTGTACATGCATGCACTACTGGAGATGGGCATTGTGGGCCTACTGAAAGCTTACAAACCCCGCCCATTATGCTGATTATTATGCAGCATCACCGATCCAAGGGCCACGCCCACTTGCTTCAGAACAGAAATCATAATAACAATCTGTAAACCTCAATATCGCAGCCATTCTTCAATTTAAAAACAGTTTAGGACAGTGTCAAATGTTGTAACAATTGCCTTTGATTTCACTTTAAATGTGGCCAAATGTCATTTTATTATTTTCCTTGTAAAATCTTTTTATCACATCTGTTTTTTGTGAACAATATGGTCAATTCATGCTGTGTGCCAAAAACTCCAAAACCCTGCACAAGTGCACCTGCATGCTAAGACACTGTGCACAAGGTTCACGCACCTGCACATTGCATGTCTGAAGTGGGTTCGCAAGTTTCTGATTCATAATAAAAGTTCTCCATGGCCCCCATGTTTCTACTTTGTCTTTACTCTAGCATTGGCAACTGGCAGGCTGATTCATCACTAACGCCAGGTAGCGACAGATGAGCGTCTGTATAGCGGCGCTATGAGCGACCGCTAATGGCCGCCACGATCAGCTGTCAGTCACTATGCCCGTGCTCCTCAGTCGCTACCTGCCGTTATTGGGAATCACGCTGCCAATGTTGAATATGATGTTTCAGATGTGCTTTAGAGGCGCTGTTGAGTTGTTACACCGTATTCAATACAGCGCCTGAGCGTTTCTTTGCTGTTGACTAGAAATCAATATTTTAAATTAGGAAATGTGATATAACATTATGCAAATAACACATGGAACCATTTTTGGGGGGTTTAGTTTTTTTTATTAAAATAAGCTGATTTTTTATTTAAATTTTGACCAATCCAAAACATGTGTTGCCAACTTCATGGTGCCTAAAATTAGAAAAAAAGTGTAGTTAGTTCATGTAGTTGCTTCCAAATATATTTTACAAAATCCCCTTTGGTGTTGTTGAATTTAATTACATAACAAACACCTTAAAACTTTAGAGAGTGAAAGCAAGCTACACATTTTTCTTGGTAATAATTAGAGACCACCCACATATTTGTAAAGTAAAGTTTTGAAGGGCCCTGTAGTACAGTAGTTGTCTTATAGTTAAGGTGACCTAGCTTACCGAAAAAAAAGAGGTAATCATGCTTTGCCGTCGCTCAAACCCAGTCTGGGTGTCCTCGTTAGTGTCGGTGGCCATGTTGGGGACTTCTGGCACCAGTGCTGTTTCTTCGGGGGGTTCGATCCGGTGACATATGCAAATAGTGTGTAGGACACAGCATGCGAGGATGATTTCTCCTCCTGGGCGTGCCAAACAGAGAAAGCGTGCTTTCAGCAGGCCGATGGTTCTTTCCACAATGCATCTGGTTTTGCGATGTGCTGCATTGTAGCGTACTTGGGCAGTGGTCTGTGGGTTTCTGTCATTATCCACGTTTTCTGCCCATATCCCTTGTCCGCTGTTGAATAAACAAATTGAGAGAGAGCAATTAGGAAAGGTCCATGAACATAATGTATACATTAAAGCATCTGTTATCTAGTTTGCCAATTTACTAGTCCACATATCAAACTTGTTATTATGTCAAGGCTTATTAATTACCCAGTAGCCAGCCAGGTGGCATTTCATTGTTCTCAAACTTCCGGCACAGGACTGATTGCTGGAGCACGTAAGAATCATGGCATGAGCCAGGGAAGCCAGATCTCATGGCCCGCAGCTTCATCTCATGGTCACACACTACCATGACGTTCATGGAATGGAAATGTTTACGATTTCTATAATGCAGCTCCTGTGCTCGGGGAGGGCGGAAAGGGATATGTGTACCATCCACGCACCCTAGCACATTAGGGATCCCTCCCATGCGGTAGAACGCACGTTTTATATTGGCAACCTCCTCCTCATTCTCAGGAAATTTGATATAAACAGGGATAAGGTCGCAAATAGCCAGGACTGCCTTGTAAAATATGCGGCTCATTGTAGCCTGGCTGATCACGCTGAGGAGGGCAGAGTTTGCCTGGAAATTCCCCCGTGCCACAATATTTAGCTTGGCCCATAGGCGAACTATGCCAGGGATGGAATGTGTGTGCCTGATGGATGGATCGATTTTGGTCTTAATCTGATCATTTAGGGACTGTAGTGCTGCACGATTCAGACGAAATCGACTTCTGATCTGCTCGTCACTAAAATCCCATACAGAGAGGTGGATGCCAAAGGATCGGGGTGCCCTAAGCCTCACAGCACCCTCCTCCCTTGACTCCTGACCTTCCTGTATGCTGCCACAACAATACATCCATAACCCAAACATCACCCTCTCATCCATCTTACAATCACTGGCCATAGCTCATGCACTGCACAAAAAATAACAAACAATATCAACACACACACAACCAGTCCACATACACAATCACAATCATCACACAATCACACAAATGCAGCTCACCACAAAACCAGATGTATAGTGGTTAGAACAATTAGGCTGCTGAAAGTTTGCTTTCCAAGTTTGGCACAACCAAGAGGGTAGTTGCTGCACAACCCACAAAAGGTCCAAAAAACAATCCACACTTGCTGTATGCTACACAATATTTGCAGATGCCACCAAAACAAATCTCCCAAAGAAACAGCACTGATGCCAGAAAAGCTCAACAAAGCCACAGACAGTACTCAATAAACACAGCCAGACACTTTGGGCAAGCTAGGTCAAAGTAACCAAAAACACCACAGCTTTTGCCACAGTGTAGAATGAAAACAATGCTTAAAGTATTATGAATTTATACTTAACTTATCCAAAGGACTGGTCCGCTTAGCCGCCTCTTTCCGGTCTGTAATTAGCTTACCACAGGTGTTGCAGAAACGCCTAGCATATCCATAATAGCGTACTTGTGCGGATGTGGTTGCACAGACATCTATTGGCTAATCCAAGGTAACCTTTTCAAATTTCAAATAACCGTTTTTCACGAAATTTTCTTATGTTGTAAAATTAATTAGTTTATTGACTGAAACAAATGTTTGGCTGAGACATCATTAATTGTAGTCAAGATGTATCTCCAAACACTTGTACAGTATGTGTCAATCAATTAACTGGGCCTGTTTGTGATTGGGTAATAAAGCACATAAATACTGGCAGACACATTCAGCAGTTGTTGCCATTCTGTAGTTTGCATGCGTCCTTGTGTGTTGGCATGGCGGCAGACCTTCCTCAAGGAAAAGGGCACAGCCTGAAGGTGAAGCCCCACCCAAGGCCAAGCGTCCATTTGCCAAGAGGGAGCCAGAATTTAATTTGGCAGATAATAATACTCTCGTGCGTCTGACACTGGTTAAATGGGAGTTATTATTTGGCTCCCAAAGTCAGTGTTTAGGCAAACAAAAAAGGAGCAAATTGTGGGATGCCATTGATGAGCAGCTTACTAGCACTGCTCAATACCCACGTAGTGGCACAGCTTGCAAGAAACGCTTCTACACTTTGCAAAGGGCCCCTGTGGGAAAGATGAAGAATGATCTACTTGTAGACAGTGGGATGAAGCAGGGACCAAAGAGTAAATACAGGCCATATGAGGAGATGCTGAAGTGCAAGATTCCACTCTGTCGGCTGCAGGGTGTGGATGCTGGGGATGACACCACAGGTTGGGCTGAAGGTACATTGTTTAAACCTTGTAAATTATTGTTGATAATCATGTTGACCCATTTCTGTAACTAAACTAAACTATATCATACTAAATGGAGGTCAGGGTAAGTATCATATTATTGCTAGGTAATTTTGTATTAAAATTTCTCTTGGTTTATGCATAGTGGCACATAGGGACTCGCAGGAGTCGGGTGATGAGGGGTCCCAGAATCCTGCCCTTCCCCCAGCTTCAACATTAACCCAGTCTGAGGTTGAAGGTAAAGAGTTTTGCTAATGTGATTTTATGGTATTGTTGTGTTTTTTTTTTTTTTTATTCTAGCGCACATTAACAATGCCTAATTCTTAGATTTTGTTTTACATAGATGCCCTCAGAATTGCACCAGCATCTCCTCATGAGTCTACATACTCTTTGGCTGCCAGTAAGTGCATGTGGCAAGGTGGCTTTTTGAAAAGGAATTTAAAAGTGGAAATGTATCTCAAGCATGCTTTTTCTTTGTAGGCAAAGTCTCTGCTTCATCTTTGGACCCCACTTCCTGTGTAGCAGGCCTACAGGACCCTGTTGGTGTGTATTGCAAAGCACACTGTATCCTTTATTTATTTGGTTTTAGAATGTGTGGATTTTACTATGTCAAAATGGCTAACCATGACACCTCACATTTCAATCTGGCTAGTTGTTTATGTTTGTGCAGCAAACGGATGCAAGTTCAGAGTTAACAAACCAGGAAAATGTAAAAGACATGTTTTCAGATTTGGTTTGGATTGTAAGAGATTTACTTTAACAATACTATGGCAGCTTTAAGTAATACCAATTCTGCTTTATGTTAGGCCCCAATACTGGAAGTGCTGGTCCGGAAAGGGCCCTTCACCGTGCGGCTGCTAGGGATGAGGGTAAGAATGTAATTGAATTTGTTAACATAAGTATGTTGTTCTTCATTAAATGTTGTGTGCCTCTTGACATTTGTTATGAACCTTTTTTTTAGGGCAAAGCTCTAGTGATGGGCTAAGTCTGGACATCTCCGATGTGGCGGGTATGTGTGTATTAGATATGTGCTTATGATCTGTGGCAAAACAATGAGTTTAGCTTGTAACCAAATAAGCACAGAGCAAAAACAGTTCAGTGTTTCAACTAATACGCAGCTCCTCGGTATGATCCAAAAGAAGCTGTAATCCCAGTGCGCATGCACAAAGTCCACACTGTGCCCGTCACCCTTAGGAAATATTCTCACCAAAAGGTTCAAGATTAGCAGGCAGAAACATATGTCATACACTCTCCTATTACGCAGAGGTCGTCTTTCCAAAATATATGCTTGTAGGTCCTCTTTCAGTCTTTATACACCATTGGACTCAATGTAGTCCAAAAACCAAAAAAGAAAAAGAAAAGATATCTAGTGCAACTCTGTCAGTTAATGATTCAGGCTTTAATAAAACTCATATGCACTTACACAGTATTGTAGATTAATAGCATAAAAGGATTTCCCGTCTGAGAGGTGTTCCCCCAAGTTCCCACACGCGGCCGTCGTTGGGAAATAGAGAAAATCACTCCAATCAACAAGGAATAACAAGAGAGCCCACACTCCCCTACCTAACGCGTTTCATTGGTAAATCCAACTTTATCAAAGGCAGAGAGTGGATAGAGTGGGGCCAATATATAGAAAAATTAAAACACACTCACCCCTCCATTTCCTGGTGTAAGAAAGGTAGCCAAGCTTGGTTCAGAGTGTGCTGCAAGCATCATGCACAATGGCCAGTGCAGTGAATGGATGCTCGATCACATCCATTGCTAATGGCGTCCAGCAAACAGAGACAGACAGCATAATCGAGCGCCGAGCAATAGCAAACAGCGCTCCAGCAAATCTGCACAATGGTAGTCGGCAAGGAATAACATACAATAAAACACAAGGGAATTACCCTAGCGATTATTAATTGGGACATAGAAGAAACATATTCAGGCCACCAAACTACAGGGAATCGCAATGGATTATGCATCACTAGTAAAAGCAGCTCGTATAAATAGAGCTGCTAAAGCAGAGATAAACATAGGTCAAAGATTACTAAAACTACAAAAAAGGATTAAAAACAGATTAAAAAACAGTGGGGATCTCAGGGAAACACCACCCAGTCACAATGCAACAATAAGAGCACAAATTAGCTTGTTATGCCCAAATAAACATATGTACATATAACAAAATATCCATGTAAAAATACAATAAAAAAATGTATTTAAAATTTGAAATGGTGCACAGTATATTAATCAAGCACTATCTATGAAACAATTCAAATCCAGTTCAACATTTAAGCCCTTAGGAGATAGGGTGTCCAATAGGAAAATCCATTTGGTCTCCCGTTGGGAAACCTCTCGCACTAAATGGGAACCTCTCCAATGTTTCTCCACCCTATCTATCCCCTCAAAGGTTAATCCCTTGGGGTCACAATTATGTTTTTCTTTAAAGTGTGCCGATAGACTATGTTGGGTGAAACCCCTTCGGATGTTATACAAATGTTCCCTAATGCGGACCTTTAGTTCTCTTGTGGTCCTACCCACATAGTACAACCCACAGGGACAAATTAATAGATAAACCACAAAAGTGGAATTACAGGAGATAAACTTATTAATCCGAAACTCCTTCAAACCCTGATGGGAAATAGAGGTTTTCACTGATTTCGGTTGTCCACAAAGTAGTTTACAACCCATACAGGACCCACAACGGAAAACCCCTTCCATGGTTGCTAAAGTCCCTCCCAATTTTTTGGGGGGATCTGTAAAACTTTTGGTAATTAAATCTTTTAAATTGGGTGCTTTCCTGAAAATTAATTTAGGACGATCAGGCAGAAGTGGCCCTAGGCTTGGATCACTTCTCAAAATGTGCCAATGTTTAGAAAAAAGTTGCCCCAAGACTTTGTGCTGTGCACTAAATGAGGTAATAAATGCAAAATCAAGGGAAGAAGAATGGTTGTTCCTAGTAGTGGAGCTAAATAAGGAGGACCTATCGACAGCCCTAATTTGATTCCTCTGTGTCAAGGTCTCATTGGCATTATAGCCTTTATCCAGAAACCGTTGCGTCAGGAGTGAAGATTGTAAATCATAATCCTCCAAGGAAGTACAATTCCGTCGCAACCGAGTAAATTGACTCCTAGGGATAGCATCCAACCACTTAGGATGGTGACAGCTATCCCTAGGGACATAACCATTCCTATGGGTGGCCTTAAAGTATGTACAGGTGACCAGAACAGAGCCTGATTTCTTGATCGTTACACCAGGAAATGGAGGGGTGAGTGTGTTTTAATTTTTCTATATATTGGCCCCACTCTATCCACTCTCTGCCTTTGATAAAGTTGGATTTACCAATGAAACGCGTTAGGTAGGGGAGTGTGGGCTCTCTTGTTATTCCTTGTTGATTGGAGTGATTTTCTCTATTTCCCAACGACGGCCGCGTGTGGGAACTTGGGGGAACACCTCTCAGACGGGAAATCCTTTTATGCTATTAATCTACAATACTGTGTAAGTGCATATGAGTTTTATTAAAGCCTGAATCATTAACTGACAGAGTTGCACTAGATATCTTTTCTTTTCCTTTTTTGGTTTTTGGACTACATTGAGTCCAATGGTGTATAAAGACTGAAAGAGGACCTACAAGCATATATTTTGGAAAGACGACCTCTGCGTAATAGGAGAGTGTATGACATATGTTTCTGCCTGCTAATCTTGAACCTTTTGGTGAGAATATTTCCTAAGGGTGACGGGCACAGTGTGGACTTTGTGCATGCGCACTGGGATTACAGCTTCTTTTGGATCATACCGAGGAGCTGCGTATTAGTTGAAACACTGAACTGTTTTTGCTCTGTGCTTATTTGGTTACATTCTATTGAGGACTGGTGGGATAAGTGGTCCAGCACGTTTGAGCATTTTTAAAGACATAAAGTTATCTTCATATGTAATTGAACCATCATTATTGAGATTAAGCGCGGTGTTTTCCTGTATTTGATTTTATTTTAATGAGTTTAGCTTGTTTGTTTAACAGAGAGCTTTCTTCCTTAAATATCCTAAATGTAAAGGTTGTGTGTTTTGGCCAATGGGTAACTTTTTCAGGTATTGACTCTATACTGGTTTGCAAAAGTGGACACACAATATCAGCATAACAAATAACATGCCTTTTCTCTTTAGCATATGGGATGTTGCCGCCACTTTCGGATGAGGATTTGCCCCTTTCTGGCAGCCAGACACCTGTACTATTTGAGGGGGAGCACACTCAGGTACCATTGATGAATTGTTTATGGTTGACCAACGGTTACATGTATTTTGGCCAATCAGGTAACACCATGTAACATACAACATACTTTGGCCTTAGCTGGAATCCTTGGCGCCAACCCAGGATGTGCCCTCCTCACAAGTTCCATGTGGGCAGGCTACAGAGGCAGTACGAACGGTACATGATAATGTAACCATAGATGTATTATGTTTAGTTTGATGTGATAAATACAATCCTGTAAATAATCTTACCCTTTCTGTTTTAGCCTGTGCAACAACCAACTGCCCGAGCTGCCCCAACAAGTGCCGACCTGTATGAGTTAGGGTGCCAGATGCTGGAGGCCTACATTCGCCAACAGCCGCGTGATGGAACTCAGGAGCGCATTGCGGCGTTGGGAAATCAATCGCTGGTGGACCAACAACAAATTTTTGAACTGAGGCAAGAAGTTCGAGATTTACAAAACCAACAACAGTCCGAAATGAGGCATACCATAGAACAAACGATGCATGCCATCCAACAATCTCTTGAGCGCCAGGACGAAACTTTGTTGTTGTTACATCAGCTAATACAGCAGCAGTCTTTTTTTTACTGCACTGTTGTCCCACAACACCGCCCCTAACAATGAGTCGGCACCACCAAGGCCACCCAGGGACTAATTTGTTTTGTGTCAAATCCAATGCTGTTTTAATTTGTGTTTACTTTATTGCATTTATTCAATCTTTTAATATGTTCACTAATTGGTGTTTGGTACATAATTACATATCTACTAACCCAGACATTAAGACCTCTGTATATCTAGATATGTGAATGTTTGGCTCTAATTACTTCTGTAAGAATTCTGGATACATTACAATGCTTCAAGAATGTCAGGCCTAACAATGTGTTTCAAACTGTAAAAAATTATGGGTTTTTGTACACTATAACTATGGTTTAAACATCAAGACACACTTAAAGTTTAAATAGGGAAAAATGTTAATGACACAAAAAATGTTGGCCAAGCAAAAAATCCGCCGAACGGATAAACTCATACCCCCACCCTACGGCTGTTTCTTCTTTCCCAGCAGCAGATATCGGGTCCGTCGGACGTACTGCCACAGTCTGCGATGCTCATTAATGCAAGCTGTGGGCCAAAAAAAACATCATTAGTGTGCTGAAATGGATCAAAACGTAAGCATATAAATTACAATGTATTAGTTGTGACTCATTAGGTTGCCACATTCTTCACATTATGCTAAACTCTGTGAATATCTGGTTACATGACATTTTATTTTTGGGCTTACATGTGCTATTTGTTGCAATACCCTATATGTTGACATTCCCTCTTTTAGGGATTGAAGGACTACGTAAGATTGGGGACATTGTTTTTTGTGTTTTCATAAAGTAATCATGTCCATAGTACGAAATCTACAAATCCTCCTCATATTCCTCTTTTAGTTAACAAATTTACTTTTGAATGAGTTCGGGATACAACAAACACACTCACAGGCCCAATTTATTATGTGTTTGCGTTTTAACAAAGGTGAGGCAACAATCTAGCATGCATACATGCATTTCTGATGTTACCTTGCCCAAATGTCAGCTACATGTCTGCTAATTAACCCCATAATGACATTTCCCCTTATGCGTGGTTCTTTGTGAAGACATATGTTGTAAAAGTATGTTTGCAAAACAAGTAATTGTACTCACCATCACAGCTGTGGCTAGGGACCATGCTGCTGGGGGTTCTGGGAGCTGGGGGGGAGTATGGTGACAGGGTCCGTCTGCGTGGAAACATCTGTGTAGACAAAAACACAACAAAAAACGTCATAAGCTTGGGCCAGGAATCTTATTCATCTACATCCACCAGTTTTTGGTCTACTCTAAATCATGCTAACATGGTTTGACACATGTTTCGAAGACATTAGCATGATATTTAGTGCTTCATGAGGTCAGATGTATAATTTCATTAGGCCACATGGAGCACTCAATAACATTTTTGGCACACATTCCCAGTGCAATGCAAATTGCTGAATTTAAATTGACATGAACATATTTAAATTTGAGTCTGGCACATGTGTTATACGAAAAAAAAAACATTTGCTAACACATTTGCAATGCAGCATTATGCTGTAATCACTCCAATTCATATTTGTGCTTGCTTGCATTTGTATTGAACTGGAGTGGTGTTACTGAAGTGTCGGAAATTAACACAAAAATAGAATGCTATGTAGCATAAAACATGTGTATCTAGTTTATAATGTCATTACATACACCATGTGAGTGATAAACAAAAACACTTACCACGACTCTGCCCGAGTGCAAGGTCTGGTGCATAGCTGCTGGAGATGCCGGCTCTATTATGCCCTGAAAAACAGCGAATGATGGCACAGGATATTTACCAAAGCAAATATTCAACCTGGAACTGACAAACAACAATAAAAAATGCACTCACCAGGGGATGACCTGCCGCTGGTATCCCAGGGAGGACTCTGAGGTGGAGGCATGGAGCCTCTACTCCTCACAATCGGACCAGAAGATCCCCAAACCCTTGGGCCACCCTCCTCCCTCTCACTCCCTGATCCTTGAGGGAGTGTGGGTGAGTCCATGTCCTCCTCCCCACTTGGACTCCCCACTTGAGAGTGGGCAGAAGGGTTTAGAGACTCAGCTGAGTCCGACTGCGAGGAGCTGAGGCTCCATACTGCCCTCCCCCCAGCAGCACGCTCCTCTGGGGCATCATCCCCTTCCTCCCCTAGGTCCTCTAGGTGGGACTGCCGAGAGGGACCCTCCCCCACAGACTCTTCCGAGTCCACCACTCTTGTGCGGGGGAGGTATCCCTTACCGCTTTTGCCCAGGGGAGGATGCTTATCTGTGTTGATGGAAACAGAAAAAGGACACCTCAAAAAATAATCAAAAATACTACTACATTATCTTTCGGATTAATAGGTTGTGATGTGAAACTTACCTGAAGC
Source organism: Gastrophryne carolinensis (assembly GCA_027917425.1). Classification (NCBI taxonomy): domain Eukaryota; kingdom Metazoa; phylum Chordata; class Amphibia; order Anura; family Microhylidae; genus Gastrophryne; species Gastrophryne carolinensis. Next base: position 524,067,632 of record CM051234.1, read on the forward strand.
ATAGGTATCATAGAGCCTATAAACACCCTCATTGTCCCGGAACTTGAAATTTGACCACTTTGGATGATGGAGCGCACAGTCAAATGCATCTTGAAGCGCCGGGACATGGTGGCTTTCACCTCCAACGCTATGCGCCTTTTTGCACCACGGGCATAGTCGTACTCAAATTTACAAAAGTCCTAAAAAGCAAAATACCAAAAATACAGGTATATATCAGTGCTAACACATATATAACAGCAACATTATCGCATCACACAAATCTAACAAATACTCACTTTCGCAACCTGCCCATTAACCCGCGGATCCACCCTTCTCCGCTGGGCCTTGCTACTTGCGGGGGGAACAGGGGATGTTGATGCACCAGGGGAGACAGGAGGGGGAAGGGGGGAGGGGTGGGGGGCGGAATCAGAGGAGTAGCTGGGGAGACGTCTGGCAGGGAGTCTGGGCCGCATGTCGGATCCTCGTGTAAACCGGAAGTTAAAAGACGAAAGTAAAAGCAAAAAATCTGACACTCTTCGCATTAATAATACGCTAACATATGCCTATGATATCGCAAGGATACGCAAATATTACAATAGCGTAAACTTTATTATCTCATCCGCTACATACACACCCTAAAATGTTTTTGGGGACATTTTGGTTTAGGCTGCGTCATAATTTTGAACAGCGTAATGGCTGAGAGAGTAACACAGACATTAATACCTCTTTAGATATAGATGTGTGAATGTGTACAAAACATGACTCCAGAAATAGGTTGAGATACATTTGAATGCTTCAATAATGTAAGGGGGAACAATGTGTTTCACAATGTTATCATTTATGGGTTCATATTAGCTTTAACTATGGTTTCAAGGTCATGCTAGTGCACTCAGATGCGCGAGAATGACTGCTGCGTATTCAACAACAGCGACTCTTGGCGTTACAAGGCATTTCAGGGAAAAAACAACAAATACAAATGTATGAACAGCACAGCAACAGGTAGCGACTGGGCACAGCGACTGGCCGTCGCATGAACTGTGATAGGATATTTTTACAGGTAAAAGTCTGTATAGCAGAATTGCTTTCTTAAATGTGGTTTTGCATACAGCACCTGGCATTCACAAGACGCTGCCTGCCGCTACGAGGCACTACCTGGCGCTATCCCTTCTAAAATAACCCCCCATGTTTTTAAACAGCACATTAAAGTGTACCAACCACCATAAATATCATGATGGAATCTAAAAGACTCCATGGCCGACAGTTTCAGTCCTCCTGCGATCATCCCAATTTGTGATGCCCCGCTGTATGAAACATTGGCCAAAAAACTTCAAAAACAGAACCCCAAAATTTGTCTTTTTTTCTGCATAACCTATAGGGTACTGTAGATACCAAACTTTTTTCATGATGCCCTGCGGTGGGAAACCCCAAAGTCTCACCCTTCTGCGGCCCCCACACTGCACTTGCTGCCTGTTCTGCAGCTACATAGTCATGCTGCTACAACCAGATATTTATATAGGCTGAGACAGGTGTCCACAAAGCTCTGGTCTAAATAGCGCTTTATGCTGTGTATTGATATGCATGGGTCACAGCGCTGATTGGACCAGGGCCCGCACATGTGCCACTGGAAGGTTGGAAGGTAAGTTATTAGGGGTGACCTGGGGGGTTTTACACAGTGGGACATCTATCTCTTACCTAATATAACATTGTCAAATGAAGCTTTCACAGAGGAAACTCTGCCAATTGAAGGCACATTGAGTGCTATATTTTATCTTACACTAGAGAGACTTTAAATATAAATGCTGGGATTCTTTTCATACCAACATTTTTTGAAATTCTAGCAAGAAAGCAAATGTTTGATCATGTAACAAACATTTTCCATTTGGCTTAAAAAAAGCCAAATGGAAAAGTTTGTAACGTATTTATTCAAAGAACTACAAGTCTACTCATCAACAATTTAGTTTTACAGTACATGTACTTTCACGGAACAATTTGAGTTGAAGTCACATTAATGACTCTAAACCATTGTTGACAGGCTCTGAGAGCTGTGTTCAGTTATTTCTAGCACACTGACACATTGTTATTATTACTGGTTGGGGGGACAATCCAGCTGTCATTGTGCTAGCATCATCAATTTATAGAGGTAACAGAAAAATTATAAACATTGAAAGTCTGAATGATTTCTATTTTGTCTGACATCTCGGTTTTCAGAATGCCATACACATTTCCTAAAAAGCTTGTAGTTATACAATACTATGAGGCCGATTCATTAATAGCGCCAGGTAGCGACAGATGAGCGCCAGTAGCGTTATTTTCACAGCGCCCGCTAGTATTCGCTGTGCTTGGCCGTTGTTCGGCTGTTGACAGCGACTCAGTCGTAATGTTGAATACGGGGTTAGGAGTCGCTGTTTGACAGGTTCCGCGCTGTATGGGAGCGCATGACAGCGAATGGCCATAGCGAACGGCTCCCAGCATATTCATTAACAAATCACGCTCCAAAAATTCTCGCGCAGTGAAATGCTTGTTTAAACCCCAGAGCGCCGGCGGTGATGGGTTAAAAGTAGTTTTTTAACCCCCAAACAACCATATTTTTTGAAAAGAAAAAAAACATGTTTTTACAAACATTTTGTAAAAAGAATACATTAATATCAGACCTGTAATATCAATTCTGCACAAATTTTTTTTTTTTTTTTTTACCTTAAAAAAAATATCTAACATTGCAGAAGTGGTCACAGAATGTTTGCCATTTAAAACAAAAAAACATTAATAGCAATTAATTATGAATATCTAAAGATTGCTCCATTGAAATGCATTGGAGTGCGCCAGGTAGCGAGAGGTCATACCTGTCGCTGTTCAAGGTCGCTCGCTGGCGCTGTGGGGTGAGGCTGGAATAATGATGAATGATTCGCTATCTGGCGCTCTGTCAGTCACTAAGCAGGATCGGCTTGATAAATGTGTGATTGCGGAGGGGAGCCGGCGTTCTCGTGGCGGTGAGCGTCATTACCGTTCGCTCACCATTCGCTACCTGGCGCTATCCCTTGTTAAATAAGGGCCTATATTGTATAACTACATATATTTATGCTTTTATATAGTGCTGTTGTGTGTCTGTCACCTTGTAGTAGTTATGCGGCATAGACACTAAAACTGATAGGGAGTCTATGAATTTGTTTTTATGACTGGAATAGAGTTTTAATATATGAGAATGCTTCTGATCAGTTTTTCCGTTTTTAGGCGAAGCTGCTTTCTTTGCTTCAATTTGTGAAGTTGTAGCCAATCTGGGAAGGTCATGGCATTGTGGAGATTTATAAGTTATGTACATGCTCTGCTATTGTCAGTGACAGCTGAGGGACCACTGCAGCTTGCCACAGAGAGAAATTTGGGCCACTTTTTTGCATGGTCCTGGAGAAATGAAATTGAAAGAAAGGCAAACATTGAAGCCCTGCTATAGCTTCTATCTGGTACTGCAGGAGAGGCACATGGGACAGGCATCAGGTAAGCTGATTGCTGCCTTATTATTTCTGTTACCAGGACTATTCCTTTAAGAAGGCAACTTATACTTTGAAAACGATTTAGTAGTGACATTACTGGTTCATTTTACAAGAGTAACAATATAACTTAACATAGCAGACCAAAAAACAGCACAGCTCAAAATAGAAAACCAAAAAACAGAGAAAAGCTCGCTATTAAATGAGTGCTTTCCAAAAACATAACATATTCACAGTGCCTTGAAAAGTACTTTTTTAAATGTCACAGCCACAAACTTAACGGGTAATTCCACTTTTGATGGTAAAAGTTTCCACTATTGTGTAGCAAAATGATGTCTTCAATGTGCTAAGCTTATCCCTTATTTTTTAAATTATCTGTTTGTTAGCAACTCTGTGTTATAAAAGAAAACAGTTCTCCATAGAAACAATGTGTTTACCTTAGCTATGTACACCAAAGTGGTGATTTCGAGTACATATCATAGACTTCATCACTCTAGCTTGCTAAACATCTGATTGGCAAAGGCATGGGTGTCAGGTTTTACCCATTCTGCTGACATTTTGGAAGGATCTCAGCTGGGTTCTCAGCTGGATAGGTCATTTTAGGCTACTTTGACTTAACCAAAGCTGCTAAAGAGTTCATCTGATACATTGTAAGAATTGTGGGACTATGTTTTTACTCTTTGCCATGAAAACCACTCCCACTGTGACAAAAAAGAGCCCCAGGAATATGAAAATCATGGAAACCACATACTGATAATTAAATCACAGGTCAGGGGGCACAAGCCTAACACAAATTATTATTGTAAATTCCAAAAGAGGAAAGCAATTGGCCTGATTCAAAAGTTCTCTCGTACGGCTTTCCGCCATATTTAGATTTTTTCCATGTTGGGTTATTGGGTGCCGTGTTTTTTTTTTGTCTGAAATAGCTGTAGCTTTTGTCTGAAAAAGACGGTACATGTATGCCCATCCAAGTATTCCAGTTGATGCCTAGATGTTTTGTGTGTGCATTTACAGTTGCCCACAGCATTTGAGTGTTACTTGACCCATCATGTGTGTCCCAGGTTAGCCCTCCAACATTTCCTGTGGATAGTAACGTTGCTGTATTTTGTTTTCTGCCCCACCTTCCTGTGCCAATCTGCCTATTGCAGCTAACTCTTACCACTGGTGGGCACATCCCAGCAATCAATGACGCAGGCCCTCGACACCCCCTGGTAGATATTGGGATGCAGCATGTGTAAATTGAAGGGTTTTGGGAACCCCTCTTCCAGTTTGCAACCTACAAAAATTCCCAAAAATGATGATGCGGAGAGTGTTGGAATGTATGATGGTAAAACGTCCCTCTGCTCACTCAGCACGCCTCAGCAGGCCTCAGCCCTTCTGGTACTGATTTTCCTCCGGACAACCATTTTGAGATTGTCCCATTTCTTTTTGGCCAGCAAAGCGTCCGCCACATTGTGGACAATACCTGCCTACATCTGCTCCCACAATGGTTTGGGGGTAGAGCGAGACCATGTGTTCAGACAAAGTCAATGGTGTTGACAAAGCACATAAGTGAAACATATTCACCATATTTTAATGGAACAAACAAGCACCATTGAGAGATGCCATGAATTATCTTTAGTATCTCTTAACCTAGATAGTGGAATTAACAAGTACCACTAAGAAATGGAAAAATTGTATCGTATATATTGCTTAGTGTTTAACAATTTTTTTTATATGGTGATTGTGGTGATACATTTTTAACTGTATTATATGAAGTGTTTTTGCCAATTTTGTATCTAGTAAAAATAAATTGTCAACATTTTATAAATCTGGAATTGAGATTTTATGTATGGAGGGTTTAAGGTGGCCAGCCTCTAATTTGTCTAATTTTGTTAACTAGTTCCCTTCCTAACCAGCTCAGTGACATAGCAGAAGGGTGCCTAATTTCCACTAGGGTTAACACCAAAGTGGATTGATTCTTTTATACCTAATTGAGTGGGAAATTGTGGTGGAAACAATTAGGTTTATTTAACAGGCCATCACAGGTGCCAGCAACCGATAGGCTACATGGGCGTATGGACTCAAGCACACTTCTGGGGTCCGCCAGGGAGCGTCAGCGCCTATGCGCCCCGATGCAGAGGTGGGTCCTGCAGACAATATCCCAAGCTCCAACAATGCACCCACCATGTTCACCCATGAGCAGCAGGAGGAAATTATGATGGTAAGTAACGCTTTCATGCCAGTCGCCTATGGATGTGTGCCGCATTACACTCCTGCCAGTGCCAACAGGTGACAGTGGCTGCGAAATATGAGCACATGGCGCCACAGTAATGGCAGAGGCCTGGCCTTCCAACGTTGCAGGCCCACAGTAATTTGCTGCCACTCTCACATGGCCCACTCTGGCATGTTTTTATGCGGCACGGGGGTGTATAAGTGATCTATGTTTGACATTTCTATGCAATCCGCTACTACTGTAGGGTGAGAGAGTTGGCCTCACCTTGTTGCTGGTCGCGGTCAGCAAGCCCTATCCGACAGTAGGAGCAGAGTGGAGAGTTAGGTGCGTCTTTTGACCTAAGTGCATCTGTACTTGCAATCCACTACTACTGTGTGATGGTAGAGCTGGATTAGTTAGCATTGGCACACACTAGTGTATTCGAGACTTGGGTGTTTGCACTGTTTCAGAAAAATACTTAAAGGGGCAGGAGCATACATGTGGAGCTAAAGGAGACCAAAACAGTTAAAAATGCACATCTGTTTGTTCTTTTTAGACTTTCATGGAGCATAGGTACAACTTCAAGCCCAACACTCATGAAAAGAGGACATTGGCAGAGGAAGTGGCAGCACATGTTAGTGGCAAGGGGATGTCACCTTACACCTTCACCCAAGTAATCCTCAAACAGCAAAAATGGCTCTGGGTTCAAAGGTTTTACAGCCAGCTTCCTAGGTAAGTGGATGTACAATAGAGAATGTGAGATATCAGAGTTTTATGTTACAAAAAATTATATTTACTTTTGTAGTTGGGGAGTTCTGGCTGCGGATCAAGACCACCCAGAGGTGAGGGGTCTTACCAGTGGGGCCCAGAAGACAGGGTGTGGGTGTGAGGCGGCAGCCCCAAACCCTGCCAATGTCCTCTTCCTTCTTGGATTTAGCACCACCATCAGCCACAGAGCCCGTTGAAGAGCAGGATGTTGGGGTTGGAGTCGCCCACAGCTCCTGCACACATTCCGGAAGGCTAATACCCCCCAAAAAAACACAGGTTGTGCTGCATGTATTGTCTAATAACATGTTTGCTAAGCGCTGGTGTGTTGCGCTTCTCTGTCCCTACAGATTAATCAGAGGGTGATGGGGCCACCCGATATGGCAGAGGCACAAGACTCAGGAGGTTTTCAAGCCAGTGAAGCAGAACAATACCCAAGCATTACACAAACAACACATGGCCATAAATACTAATTCTGGTTCTTTCCCTTTACAAATAACCTGAATTTGTATTTATGGGCATGTGTTGTTTGTGTAATGAAGAAGGGATAGCGCCGCAGAGGAGGGTGGCCCCCCTTAAAGAGTACGTCAACCAGTTTGGGTAAGTATGTAAAAATGTGCGTGCATGTACAGACACACATGTGGACAGACAAGTGGTAATGTATATTTTTGTCTCTTTGCAGGTGCAATGTTGGTCCTAACAAAAATTTTAACTTAAAACATTTTATATTTGTTATGATGTTAATTTGTTTAAATAAATTAGTAAAATGAATAATAAAAACGTTTGGAATAAAACAAGAGTTTTAAAGTTATATGCTGTGTGGTGGCCTGTTTTCTATGCAACTACATAAAGCAGATGCAATCCAAATGAACAGCAATGTAAAACAGAACACCAAAACAGAAGTTGGCCAAAGTAGGACGCAATAACAGTGGGTAGAAGCAGACGACATGGCATCCAAGATAATAAGGTAAGTATGTGCAAGGACATGCAGACTACATGGGATGTCCTAGATGCCAGCAGAGGGGGGACAAAGAGAAGTATGTGCAAGGACATGCAGACTACATGGGATGTCCTAGATGCCAGTAGAGGGGGCACAAAGAGAAGTATGTGCAAGGACATGCAGACTACATGGGATGCCCTAGATGCCAGCAGGGGGGAAGAATGTAAGTATGTGCAAGGACATGCAGATTATCATGGGTACACTGGCGGGGGACAGCAGGAAGCACCTTAAAATAGCTGGTAAAAAAAAATGCGAACGTCGAAAAGCCACCAAAGGACACAGCACACCAAGAACAATGGAATCCACAGCAAGTTATGTCTGAAAACAGGTTAAAACTCATATTCTGAAACGGCTTCTGCTGCAAATAGCATAAATGCTTGGCTAAACTGTATGTGTACGTAAAGCAAATACGCCTGCTTATGCATGAACAAACTTTTCTTGGAAAGTGGCTGTGAATGACATGAGCATTCGCAATTTCCTGGTTTCCGAGATCAGTTCCCACAAAAACTGAGCATTCACGGACATGCTCCAAATCCGGCAGAATAAGTCAGAACACCTAAAACCTGATAAAAGGGAGTTTTCCTTTGAAGGTATGCCACATTGCCGATGGGATTCGGGAGGGGGGAATTCCACACTGGCTATGAGGAATGGGAGGGGGGGGGGAGAATGTCACACTGTCTATTGGGATTGAGAGTTGTGAATGCCACTGCCTATGGGGAGTGGGAGGGGAAAATTCACACTGCTTATGGGGATTGAGGAGGGGAAATTGTCCCACTGCCTATGGGTAATGGGATGGGGGAGAATGCCACTACCTATGTGGAATGGGAGGGGGGAATGCCACACTGTCTATTGGGATGGGGAGGGGGGAATGTCACACTGCCTATGGGAATGCCACACTGTCTATGAGGAATGGGAGGGGGGAGTGCCACATTGCCTTTGGGATTCAGAAGCGGGGAATTCCACGCGGCCTATGAGGAATGGGAGGGGAAAAATGTCACCCTGCCTATGGAGATCAGGAGGGAGAAATGTCACACTGCCTATGGGTAATGGGAGGGAGGAGAATCCCACACAGGCTATGGGGATTGGGAGGGGGAATGCCACACTGCCTATAGTGACTGTATTTTAGCACAGTTCAGAATTTTTTTTTCATTTTCCTCCTTCAAATTCTAGGTGAGTCTTATGTACATGTGCGTCTTATAGGGCAGAAAATACAGTATTAGTAAAGCGTAAAGAAAAGATCTGTGCTTTTCATAATTTTAAAAAAATAAAAAAACTGAAAAGCTTGGCATGCATATATGTTCAGTTGACCTGAGACTATACTTTGTAGGAGAACTTTTAGCTACAAATACAGCTGTAAGTCTGTTCGGGTCTCTATCAGCTTTACACAACTAGAGCTGGTAGAAAAAAAGCTATTACAAAATAGCTTTGGCTCAGTCAGATTAGATGAAGAGCATCTGTGATCAACAATTTTGAAGTCATGCCACAGATTCGGAATTTGGTCTGGACTTTGACAGGGTTATTCTATTATAGACTATGTAGACTTTACCGCAGGCTAAAGTCTTTTGCAGCCTCTAACAGGTTTTCCTACAGGATGGCCCTGTATTTAGCACCATCAATATTACTATAAACTCTGACCAGCTTCCCTGCAGAAAAACATCTCAATCATCAGTGAGGATGGAATGTTCAGGGTTACTGTTTTGGCTTTCTTCCACACATAGCATTTGGCATTTAGACCAAAACATTTGATATAAGACTTTATGCTTTTTGATAAAGAATTCTGACACAGCAGTTTGCCGGAGTATCGCCGGCATTCTCAAAACCACTTTTCAATGTATACCTGTGACTTTCCCCAGCGAATTTCAGCACAAACACAGCAAAATGCATTGCTAAAGTCTGTGTTCACTGGTGTTCGCTGCTTTAAGTTTTGCTTACTCTCTGGTCTGTCACACGCGCTTTATGCATCCGGCGAGCATACATTTATGTCAAGTAGCAAACGGTACATAGTAAATGACCCCCTTAATTTACATGGGTCCACCTACTGAAATGGATTTATAGAGAAATTCTATTATCCTTGGCTTGTGTGCCCCAACAAATACTTTTTAACCATCAGTCATCCAGTCACCAAATCCATGGAGCAGCTCAATCACACTGCTGACCAGATTTGGTGACTGGAATTTCACTCAAGTCCACAGCTGCAGTGTACAACACCAGCCCCTGCCGGCATCAGGGGATGACAGCAGTGATCAGGTGAGTTGTTATTATTGTAATGTCCTAATCAGACTTAGGGCTTTATTTATGAAGGGATAGCGTCAGGTAGTGGTTGGTTAATGAGAGGTAGCGACAGATAGCGACTGGTGTACGCCGGACACGGCACGCAATTACACATTTATCATGCAGAATCTGTTTAGCGACTGGGATAGCGCCATGTAGCATCCAATTCATCATTTTCACAGCCTCAGCGAACAGCGCCGACATTCAGCCTTGCTCTCCCATACATTTCAATGAATGATACTTTTCTTCTCTTTAAACGGGGTTTATGGGGTTTTTTTTTGGGGGGGGGGGAATCTCAAATAATATTGTGACCTCTTCTGGAATTGAAAATGTTTCATTTTTTATATATTTCTGCAGAAATGAAATTACAGGTCTGGCATTAAAGTGTTCATGTTACAATGTTATTACAATGTAATTCCATATGTTTTCGCTTTGTTACTAGTGGATACATGCTGAAAAACCGACATTAAACACACAGCCTCTTGCGCTCTGGGCTTCAGAGAAGCATTTTTCAGCGCCGGAGTTTGGTGAGGCTATTTTTTTAATGAATATGTTGTGAGTTGGTCGCACTGACCAGTCGCTAACATGCGCTCCCATACAACGCTGTACTGGTCAAATAGCGACTCATCACAATGTATTCGTCATTGCTGCACAGCGACTGAGTCGCTAAGAACTAGCGACCCACGGCCAAGCACAGTGACTACTGGCGGGCGCTATGAAAATGCCTGCTACAGATGCTCATCTGTCACTACCTGGCGTTAGTGATGAATCTGCCTGTTAGTACAGAGGGAGGGATGTCTGGGGGATTACAGAGCGCAAAGACTTCCAATTTAACATCTCCCTTTACTGTCAGGTGGTCTTGCCTAAAGCATGTTAAATAATCAGCATTTTTTTATGTAAAACCTGATAGACAATAGAGCATACAATAATTATTTATAATTACCATTGGCCCAACTGAGGCAGGCTTTAAATCTTAACTGTGGAGTCAAAGAAAAATAGGGCAGAGGTGGGGGCTCTACTTTTCTGCAGCATATAGCAAAGCTATACATTTTTAAAAGAAACTACTTCATGTCTTGTATTTTAGTTTTTTTTTTGTCTGCATCTACCCTGCACTGCTGTTTAATGATAGTTATCATTTAAAAGAATAATGCATTATAAAACCTATAAACTCGTAATCAATTTTTAGCTTAGGTAACTTAATGATAAATCTTCTGGTTTGCTGTCTTCATTTTGATTCCATAATGAAGGTATTTAATCATTAATTCTCAGAATGTTTTCTCAGACTTTTTAATCAAGCAGTGCTCTTAATGTGTTTAGTAGAATAGCACAAGTAAGATATACTTGAAAACAGTTATAATTTGTACAATCCATTATGATTTAGTGGTGAATGTTAATGTCTTTTTGAACCAGGCTTTAACATCTTCCCTTCACTTACATCAAAGAGTCTATAAATAAGTGATGTGCTCTGCCTGCCAGATCGTACATGCATACCAATTACCTCTGTTGGTTTCAGAGGACATAGTCAGTATTTTAAACAACCTAGATAATATTTCCAGCTGAAATATTCAGCATCTCCATCTTTGTATTCTGTCACCATGCAGGAAATGCATATAATTAGCAATCAGTTTCACTGCCGCTAAGCTGAATGGCGTGATGCATTTTATATCCATGCACATGTCAAACCCAATTAGCATTCTGACTCAGTAGGGAGCCAAGACACATCTTGCCTAGAGTGAATCTATACTATGTGCTGCAGAAAACGAAGATAAGCAAAAACAAGATAACTGAATAAAAAAAAATAGTTTCACAGCCATAGTTGAAAAAAATGATTTCTCCATTTAGGTCATATGAAATTTTAAGAATGTAACTATTCCCTCCCGCTAAAATAAATAGTATATACACTATAGGTGCATTTGCATTTAGGATGATGTGTCGGGCAAAAAAACAGTGGATTTAGGCCCACTGTGAGCAAAACAAACAAAAAAACAGTATAGTCACTGACAATCCCTGCAACACGCCCCCTGGATCTTCAATACATGATGCTGTCAATCAGAATCCTGTGAAGTAGAATAGCTGAAAATACACAGACAATGAATAGCTTGGTTATCATTACATAAGAATTATACTAATGTTATTGCAACCTAGCAATTACCAACCCCTTTGTATCTCTATTAATTCAGATCCCATGATGCCCTGACCTCTTTAGCTATGGTCAAAATAATATAGTTTTTAATAGCTCTGAAAACCTTAAGGCTGTGCAATTTATTCTTCAGTTTTAAACATGTCTATTGAAAGCACAAAACACAGAGGCCTTTTCATCATGGCAATAAATAACAATTATGCCTTCATAGAGAAAGAGGGAGAGCAGGCTAGGAGAAACAGCAAAACAAAGAATGCTATACGCCTTTTTTATCATTTTGTACTATATTTTAAAAATAGAACGTGAAAATGAATAAACTAAAAGATTCTTAATAACTGGGCAACCCCATAGCATGTAGCATGTGGTATAGATCAGCTGTCTCTCTAAAGCTGTCTGAAAATAATAATTAAGGTCGCAAATAAAGAGTAAGAAAAGAGTAAGAATTCAGCAATTAATTGAAACAGCAATGAGCCATCCCTTAACATGTCTAAAAAATGTTTGTCCCAATTGCAGATAAGTAGTTAGACATGTGAGGACTTTTTTCCTAGCTGTGTGCAAGACTCTCAATCCACCAATGATCCAGTGGTTCCACCCTTCACCCTTTTTGCCGTCACGCTCCAAGGCCTCCACTGATGGTCTAGCTCCCATGTTGCCACTATTGAGATAGAGATGAGTGGCTATTATGGGTGAACAAGTTGCAGAGTTTGTGCCAGACTCTTCACAGAAAGGATTGTGCTCTGCCTTATTGTGTAGGTGTAAATTTATGATGGTTGTATGAGGAATTACATTTTTATCTAACAGAGTATTGATGAGTCTAGAGATGTCATGGACCTTGACAAAGCTGCTGTATTTTAATGCTGAAGATCAAGTTGATCCCTTCATTTGATGGGTGTTGCTGCAGGATTAGCAGTCTAATGGTATGTCTTTTATGGTCCCAGAGGACCTGAATGTGTTTATGTAAATATTTTGGTGAGAGCAAAATAGGAAGTATAGGTTTTGGGGTATGGCCATCATCTAACAGATATGCTTTACCCAGAATAATGGTAAGATAAAAAAAGTGTGACCAATCATTTAGTTCCTTTTTCATTTTGGTAATATGAGAGGAGACATTGTTTAATAGGTGAGTTATTTTGGGGGGATTAAGTTACCTAAGTATCTAACAGCTTTTGTTTGCCACATGAAAGGTAGACTGGAGATCCAGGACTGCTTTTGTAAGCATAACTGAGTAATGCATAGCAAGCAGGTGCGGTGACAGGTCCAATCACAATGCCCCACATAAATGTATCCTGACCTATCATCATTGGGCTCTCCTTGAATTTCACTTGCCTCTGTTTTACTGTATTGTGTCCAAGGTTTAATTCTTCGAGTTTTAAAGATTAAAAGTACTTTGTTTTGTAATCACATTATAATCCCAACAAACTTGTTGACAAAAATTAAAGGTTACATTTGTGCAATGCAACATTCCCCATTTCTCTAGAAGTATGTTTTTTGGCAACATGAGAAAATGGAATCTCGCCAAAAAAAGCATCGCTGCCAGGTCTGGGTTTGGTACCTTCATCTATGTCCCGATGGAAACAGATCTTCCATCCAATGAAAACGAAAAGCTACGTTTTTATTTTTACCTACTTGTGCTAGGATGGACTAGTGCTGGACTTTCGTTTTTCACATTAACTTTGGTTTCTCTAGGCTATCAGTAGCCTAGCCATCCATTGGCTCTAGTTTTTCTAAAAGGATTTAGCTGTGTGAGCTGCATTCATTGCTTTTATTTTTAGTTTAAGAACATAAATGTAAATTCTACACTGAGCTTGTCAATATCTTTATAGTCCCTGTCAAACCTGATAAAAACACATTTAAACAGTATTTAACTCAATCCCACAAAGTCCTAAGCACCGATACACTCAAGTTTCAGCTCTGTTGGCCTTTGATACTGACAGCACACTACCAGCCTCATGCATCTAATTATCTGGCATGAACATCCATGGGTGTGTGCTCGCATTGGTGGATGCTCATATGCATGCCAGGATGGTGCTCTTATGCCCTTATTCATCAAGCGATAGCGCCAGGTAGTGTCTGACGAGCGCCAGGTCCCGCCAGCTAACGGCGGCTACCGACTCAAGTACGCCCGGCGTCGGCCACAATGACGCATTTATCAAGCTAAATGAGGCTAGCGCCGGCGAGAGCGACAGCTAGCGCGGGATTCATCATGTAGCCGACTGCAACGAACAGCGCCGCTGCTAATCCCATCACAGCGCCAGGTATGACCTGTCGCTCCCTGGCGATGTTCAATGCATTTCAATGGAGCAATCTTTAATTAATCATAATAACTTGCTATTAATTTTTTTTTTTTTTTTTAATGTCAAAAATTCTGTGACCACTTCTGCAATGTTAGGATTTTTTTTTTAAGGTAAAAAAAAAAAAATGATTTTGTGCAGAATTGATATTACAGGTCTGATATTAATGTATTCATATTACAAAATGTTTATAAAAACTTGTATACTTTTACAATCAAAAAATATGGTTGTTTGGGGGTTAAAAACTATTTTAAATCCATCGCCACCAGCGCTCTGGGGTTTAAACAAGGAATTCACAGCGCGAAAAAATTCGGACCGTGATTTGTCAATGAATCTGCAGCAAGCCGTTCGCTCTGGCCATTCGCTGTCAGGCACACCCATACAACGCTGAACCTGTGAAACAGCGACCCCTAACCCCATATTCAACATTACCGCACATCGACTGAGTCGCTGTCAAGAAGCAAACCCCGGCCAAGCACAGCGAATACTAGCTGGCGCTGTGAAAATCACGCTACTGGCGCTCATCTGTCGCTACCTGGCGCTATTAATGAATCGGCCTCCCCGTTTCAGAGCTGAATGCACTGTAACAAAAACACCTCAGCCCACAGCACTAAAAGGATTGAATCAATTTCCTTAATAGAATCAGGTTCAGAAGATATTAAAGGGACAATCAAGGCAACAGAAGTAATAAGGCAGCAAGCCGTTTACCTGAAGCCTGTCCCATGTATCTCTACTTAATTTCCTGAAGCACCATGTAGAAGCCATAGCAGGGCTACCAAATTTGCCTTTTAATCGCATTTCTTCTGGAACACACAAAAAAGTGGTCTAGCAGCTACTCTGTACCTTGAAGCTCTTAGCACAAGTGAGCACAGCAAGCCACAGTGGTTCCCCAGTTGTTTCTTACCTCAGCAGCATACACAAATTACTTACAAAGATGTGTCATGACACGCCCATCCCAGCTCAGCCCTGACCCTGAAATTGAAGCAAAGCCATTGGCTTTATTTAGACTACATAATCTATTTAGGTATAATCAGAGATTTTAAGGTGCTTTGAAAATCGTTTTACACTGTTCCAAATGGAGGTAAGGTGGGAGAAAGTTAGTGCTTACCTGAACAGACCCTTTAAACCAGTAAATGCCAAGCCCATATATTCTATGTGC
Source organism: Gastrophryne carolinensis (assembly GCA_027917425.1). Classification (NCBI taxonomy): domain Eukaryota; kingdom Metazoa; phylum Chordata; class Amphibia; order Anura; family Microhylidae; genus Gastrophryne; species Gastrophryne carolinensis. Next base: position 524,082,913 of record CM051234.1, read on the forward strand.
ATGCTTCTACAACTGTTAAGTATCAAGCACATAGAGTCTACATTCTTGACATTTACCCCAACATGTGTGACAAAAAAATGCCTGGATCCAGCACTGGGGGTCTCCTCTTCTCATCCGACCCCCCTGAGGTCTTTGAGGGGGCACAGAATACCACTTCTCTGCCCCGAGCACCAGCTTCCAGCCGCCTTTATTGCCCCATCCCTCTCAGTATAAAAGGCCGCTTCTGGCAGTGGAAGAGCTGTCAAAAGCTAGCTGGTGATCAGTGGAGGGTGGGTACAGGAGTAGGGGACTCCAATACCCTGTCCTCGCATGGGATATGCAGGGTGGAAGGAAAGTTAGGAAAAAATATTGTGCTTTTATTAAATTAATTTTTTGCTGTTGGGCATGTCTGTCTGTGTGTGTCAGTGTTTTTTACATTTAACCCTTTGTGCACTGGTAAGGGGTCCATGAGACTGCTATGCCAGTTTATAAGGCTTGAGGGGCTGGAAAGTCACCTGTGGCAAGTGGGTGACTTACCATGAACCCCCAGCCCAATTAATTGCCTCCCAAAGGAGGGCAGAAAAGCCTGCAGCCCATGAGGGCTATGTGGGCTTGTAGCCTTCAGGGCCGAAGGCCACCCATGTTGGCCTCTATGCCCTGATCTACAATTTACAAGTAGGAAGGGGGGACTTCACGCCACTTTCAAACCTTAAAAATAAGTGTAGGGTCCCCCTCCCCCACAGAGAAGGGACCCCAGGACAATAAAACAAAAATGTAACCTATGATAGTTTAGACAGTATTTCATTTAATGTAATATAATAAAGCAATGTTTTCAGTTTGGGGGGCCCCCTTGACAGGAAGAGGGATACAGATTTGCTACTATAATTGGGAGGAATGGGGCTTTCACATACAATATTATTTTCTTGAAGAAAATACATTTTTAAAAAAGTGACAAAAATTAAAAATAAACAATATATAATTTTCTTGGAAATACATTCAAAAAATAGTTAAAAATGGGCTGGCAACAGAGGGTGACAAAATCTCAAGTTGGTTGGCAGTTTAAAGGGTTAAAAGTACCTATGCATGTTTGGTATTGTCCTGTTCAGGGGATCTTGCGCTTTCAGAATTAGCTTGTTTTTTCTTGTTTGCAAATTGATATTTTAGAAAAATGGGTTTTTTATTCTGCTTTTTTATTATTTTTTTAGGAAAACCTTGTGCAACCAGTGTAATCGTGGGTTTGCATCCAGAAAATGGTGGCCACAACAACAAGCCTAGTACGCCTAGAAAGCTTGAGGTGTGTACTTTTAAGAGAAAATATGGTTTTGTTGGGGGGGGGATTTAAAAGGTAAAGGGGTAAATTCCAATGAGCGCATAGCAGTTGTATTTTATCTGAAGTCTCCTAAAACACTGTTTCAGTTTGTGGTGTCTCCTGGGCAGGAAGGGGTGTCTACCAATATATATGTGGTATTGTTGTAAAGGGAAGTAATGGGGTTTTTACACCCAATGTGACTTTATTTGTAAAAAGCTACACATTGTAAAGAATGACAACATTTCTAGTTATTCTGGCAGTTAAAGGGTTAAACCATTTTATTTTATTTTGCAGTTGCAGTTGAAATGCCTTCGCATTTTAATAGATACAGAGGCACTGATGTCACCTAAATAGCTTTTAGTGTTTTTAGAAATGCAGAGAACTGTGCTCGAGACAATTTAGATTTAAACCGGACCGACACCAATTTTCTTCTCTTACGGGTGTTGATTCCGGTGACAGCACATAAAATCAAGCTCAGAGGGGTATCTAGTATGCTGCAGCCCCCCCTGCACATAACCCCACCCCCCAGAATGCCCGATATTCCTGATATGCCAGATATTCTCGCGTTTGCCCGCTGGTGCTCACATGAGTGGGGCTTGGGCGCAGAGGACATGACCATGGTCCACTAGATCGCCCAACTGGGACTCTATTTTTGATGCAGACTCGGTGTGAAGGTAAGCATATCGAGTGTTCTGGGGGGTTTGTGCGGGCTTGTTTTTATGTGCTGTCACCTGGGTGTTGGTCTAGTTTAGTAATGTTTTAGTAATGTATTTAACTAATTACTTCAGTGGCGTTATAGTTATTCAGTGCATTCAATTTTGGATGGTTTTAAATGCATACTGGCATACTGGATTTAAAAAATGTCTAAATCTGGGGAACAATTAGATAACATTGACTTGTCTTACTATTTAATCCCTGTTTCTGTTTTATATTTTACACCTAGGTAGACCTTAAATAAATTAGGTAAAGCATAGATTCTCATTGTGAACAACCTTTTGTCTTTTACAGATCAATATCAATGTTATATTGCTTCCCAACTTCACCTTCAAGTGTAAATGAAGCACTCGTGAACCTGTAATATATACTTTATATTCTAGGCAGCAATAAAGATGAAGATAAAAGCTTCCTTTTCAGTACTTACTCCTGTGAATGTCACATCAAATGTCTAGTAAAAAAAATCTAAATGCTTCTAAATTCAGTGATTAAGACAGGAAGTTCATCATGCTCTATAATTTCAAGCACCGTCCCTATAAATAAGCATGAGGGAGGCTATGGTGACTAAAGAGATGCAGTGGTTTTTAGACAAAAGTGGATTTTTTTTTCTGAACAGCTGTTAACCTTGCCAATAATTCTGTCTAAATAAAGAAAACATAAAATGTACATTTTATCTATATGAAATGTGTTCGCCAAGCACTGGGTTGTTTTCACATATCTAATATTTATGGAGACCATAGCATTGAAAGAGAAAAAACTAAAGTATCCTTTATGGGACCAAAGATAATAACAAAGCTGGGGAGCTTGAAAGATGCGCATGCCCTGGGGCTAGGGTATTGGTGAGGGTATATAATATAAGAGGGTTATCCAAACAATTTTAAAAGCCCCAGAGGAGGCACAGTTTTTAGAGCCCTCTCCAATAATGTAGATAATTTATTTTACAAGTTTGCAAATAACAGTAGCCTGTGGGAAATCAGTCCAAACATATTAAAAATTAACCTGTCGAAATGTGTTTGGAATCTGCAAAGGAATCATCGGGCTAACATTCCCTATGTATAATGCTTTTTGTTCATCAAAGAAATTGCCAGTTGCTACCAGTGAGATATCTGGTTTTGCATGCTTACTCAAGTTAGGTCACTAGTAGATCCTCGGGACACCGATCAGCTAAACATAAGCCTAAATTAGTTATACTATGCCTTTAGATTAACAATGCATATAACTGGACACTAAATTCTATTAACTATGTGCCAAGCTCTTGGGGATTCTGCACCCCCTAAATTCATTATTAGTGGACTTCTCCACCTCCTCCAGAGTGCAGGAATTCCTTGCCTCCCCTGTGTACTTTCAATGTGCTTCTTGCATCCCCTCCCTCCTACCTCTTCCCAGGTGCTCTTTGCTGGTTACTACTAATCACAGCCTGAATCCCTTCCGCCTCTATATCCCCACCTGATGGCTACTGCTGGGTGCACCCTGTAGGGAAAAAGGGGACATGTTACAAGCCGGTAAATATGTAATATTTGAATAAGGTTCATGAATTTCTTTACAAAGAAACCTAACTATCGAATAAGGGCAACAACCTGATGCTAGTTGGAGTGACAATCAGAAAAAATTTCAGCAAATATTAAATTACTGAAAGAATAGTAGATCCAAGCCCAAGTTGCACATGTCTTTTCCCCAGGGGGGCTTTAAGCTATTTTTACTTCCTATTCAGGCTCTACCATCCACTTCTCAAACCAGAAACTCTTCCAAGTGGCCTCATGGATGGCTAAAACACAACACTGAATCTCTAATCACCTAGTAGGCATTTTATTGTGATATACTATATCTAAATAATAATATATATAAATATTTCATAGCTACAAGTAAATAAAGAAGTTAGAATGTTAAAATGTATGGGTTTAGAACATGGTTAAATCTTTAAATAATTGCTCCCTTTGCAAGCTCTAAGTAAAAGATTTACATGATGTAAATGCAAATGTGTGATTTCCTAAAATTTCCTAAAATGCTTCATAAATTTCTATGATTGAGCCTCCTGTGCAACTGAGCACAGCTTGGTGACCTGTGCTCAGAATTCAGAACAGTGCAGTAGAATATGCAATTCCTTCCTTTTGCAGTTGTAACGAGGCAAGAACATCTTGGTGAATACAACTTTGCTTTGCATGCTAAGTTGAGATGTTCTGACCTATGCCAGACCAGCGCACAGCCCCAGAATCAGGGCATTGGCTTTTTACATTAGGACAATGTTCTTCAGACCTTTGGTGTTTCTCCCTTGCAATATGGAGGCATTTGGCTGATTAATTTCCCCCCCTGCAAAACCGAATTTAGATCTCAGTAATCTATAACCAGAATATCACCAAATATATGGCTGAACCAGAATAGAAAAGAGGTATATTTATGTGCATGTCCTTTAACACAATGTTTCAGTTGATACTCATAGTTTTGTTAGTTATCCATGGGAATCATTAACAAATGTTCTTGTGTAATTTGTAGGTTTTGGTTTCTGTATTCTTCAGACATATTGAAGGACATGTATAGACTGTTGTTTTTCATAGGAAATGGAAAACATTAAAGACAAAAGAATTACAATTGATGGGTTAAAAGTCTGAAAAGCTCTATACCTTAGAATGGGTTTCAGATCCTGGGGGCAAGGAAGATGGACTGGCTACACACCCAATGAGAAATCAGACCCTCTGTATGTGACCCTTTGTTTCATATATTATTGTTTTTTGTGTTGGAAATGATCTCCAAGCCTCTCAAAATGCAACCGTTCCTGTTGCATAAGCTCCTAAAATAATTTGGATACCCCTCTATATTTTCTTTGAGACATTCCGGTGTCAACGTAACCATTAAAGTGTTTATTTTCATTTACATTTGTATGTATGTATGTATATGTATGTATCTGCTTAACGTGCCATACAGTACATGTTTATCTGGATTAAAAGCCAAATGACCAACTGCTGGGTTGCACTATGTGCTGGCTGAGTCACAACTCCAGTTATTGATACTTCTGTGTCAGTGACTGGAGTTTTAGTCCATGTCCTCTGTCTATCATAAACAGTTTTGAGGTGTTTATTGATATTAGGTATTGTTACACTGCCTTGAGTGAGCTAACACAGCATTGTAAATTCCATATGATAGGTGTCGCAGACCCACACCTCTATTCAAGCTTGGCTTGTTAATTTTTGTACAAATGGATTTTTTTTAGATCTCTTTTGAACCAGCCCACTTTACTATCAGAAGCTTGAACTTCAGTGTCCTGCGGACTTCAGATGCAAGTGCACAGCTGAGTACCATGAAGTTGGCCCTTCACTGTCATCCACTGGTGTAACTGCTGTTCACCCACAAACCTGTCTGGGTATTGCTCACTTTGGGTTCAGTATTGACTTTATGGGGGAACCAGCTGTTTCTTCAGTGTGTTTCAGGGTTTAAAGGGACCATCCAGGCAATAACAAAGGAAAGGATGCTAATTTTTTCCCTTTAATCTCCTGTGTGTCACCAACACCTCTATGATTGATGATTGCCAGTCCCATGCCATCATTCGTGGTGATGCTATCATACCCACTCTAGAGTAGGAATGTACCATGCACCAGGTCTTGTTATGCAAAAAAGAGGCATAAACACGTGCACACATTTCTGACAAAGCCTTAGAAATATTTAAACAAATAATTCTAAACACTGAGGGCAAATGTGAGAAGCCTCCTAAAAAGGCAATGTGATTGGGGGTATGTTAGAGCATCTTTTTTAACTATTTTTTCTGGGGAACTGTTTGCAAACTATGGAGATGGTTTCTTATATACAGTATAAGATATACATAAAAATTAGGGGTCTTTTATATAAACATGTGGTATTAGTGCAACACTATAAACTATGTGCTTGTTAGCATTCCTTCATACTACTGTAACTTTTATTCTTAGTCCTCATTCCACTAACAAGACATGTTTCAGCCATTTGCCTTGGTCACCTTTAGGTGGACCAAAAGTTAATAACATACAATTATTATCCGTCAATTAACACGATTATTTATCTAATGTAAAATCCTTGCTGAGAATTTATGTTCAGGAGGAGGAAATGTATACTCAGGAGGAGTAGATTTATATACTCCAGAACCCTGATTCTTAGAGAGAAATAAGTGACAATAGCCTGTTTCACATCTAGTATAGAAGTGTTGTCAACTGTAACTTTCAGTTTTAGACCCCGCCACCACCAAGTTTTTTGAAAATAAAACATGTAAACACAGACGTGTGAATATATACATCACTGCAGCTGGTTAGTACTTAGCTCACCCATATTAAACTAAAAACTTCTTTTAAGGTTTCAGATTGAATGAGTACTGGTCAAAACATCTGTCACCTTAGATGGCATTTTGCTTACAGAAATGTGTTCCAAAGGCACACAGAAAGTTCAAAATAAACCTAAACACAATTCTGTGGCAGGGAAGGCCCAGGTCAGCAAATTCAGCCTCCCCAGAAATACTCGAAATCTTTTGGATAACCCCAATAATTTTTCCCTTAGACTCAAATTTAACTATGTTTGCAGGGCCTAAAGCGGAATTCCAGTTTGAAAGTAACTTGTAACATGTCTTTGTTTTCAACCGGATTTACTATGTAATCATGCATGTGGTTCTGGTTATTATCTAGAATTCATCTTCATCTTACACGGTTCATGTAAAAAGAATAACAGGTTTCCCTAAAGGCAATATATTTTTGTTTCCATGTTAAATATTTGCTGTACTGAACAAAGCTGCAAACAGAACTGACACCAAAGTGTAAATCTGTCAGTTGAAATTTGTAATAACACTCCGCAACCACAAAATTCCACTTACAGCCAGTAACCAAAATCAGGCACAAAATCTCACTCTCCTAAAATGACTGTATTACTGGTTTCTTTTTATATAAACCTTGCCAATAGAAATTGCTCAGCCACAGTTACAGCTCCCAAGAGAACCACACTATTATACTCCAATGGGTTTGTGCTTCCAAAGCCTAGCCTGACCAATTCATACATAAAAAAACATATCATTCCTGTTTATTAATACTTTAGTGAGAGGTGCTGACATTATGCAGTTCAACACTGCTGCTATAAATCAGCATGCTGTGGATGTTCTCAGCAGGCATCTCGAGTTCCTTGGTAACAGCTCTCATCAACACAGCCAGCTGTAAGAATACTTCAGATTAAACTATTATTACTAAAATGAGCTGCTTGTTACATCGTTATTACTTTTATATATTTTTCTCTGCTCGAATCTACAATTGTTTAGGTGTTATTTTTTATATATATACTGTAGGTGCTGGATTGCAATATTTGTGACTTGAACAAATTGGTAAAAACATGCATCATTTTGTCATTCCTTAAGATTTTGCATTTTACTTTTAAGGCTTAAGATTTAAATGTAAAATCCATGTTAGACTGAAATTGTATAGAGATTTCTCTATTTAGAAAAAAAACCCTAACTCTCCTTTCATCTAATCAACATTTAGCAGCAGTGAAATACAGAAACATTTTCTATAATATATTCAGTACATAAATGTGAAAAATATTGCATGCTTACTGTAATTGCTTAACAAAGGTTTAAGAGGTTTTTTTTCATCTAAAGTGGACAGTTTGAACAAAGAAAACTGTACTCATCTCAGTGCTGTGACATGTGGTGCACATCAATAATTTGGAACACACCCCTCCACTATTTACTGTAACATGGTGGGATTGCCACCAGACACTGCCTCTGTGTACTGCATTATATATATATATATATATATATATATATATATATATATATATATATATATATATACGGTGCCACAGGCCAAGATACATTTGAAGTTTAGATGTAACATGATCTAGATCAGCATTTCTCAACCTGCGGTATGCATACTGCAGGGGTTAAACACCAGATTACAAGCGGTATGCATCACTGTTCAGGGGTGTGTCATCAGGTAGAGTCTGATTGGTCTGGTATACTATTTTACCAGTCAAACAATATTATTTCCCACTTTAAAAGTGCTACAAGGGCAGTGACTTACTCATTTGGTAAAATGTTTAATTTATTCTTGGTGGTACTTGGTTAGAACCAAGCAGGGTGGCAGAATCACCCCCAAGAACCCAATAATAGGTAATGTGCAGATCCACCCCTCAAGTACCCAATAGCTGTGTGTAGCTAACCCCCCAAGAACCTCATAACAGGCAATGTGCAGAATCCCTACCCCAGAACCCCATAACAGACAGCTTTCAGAATGCAGGAGGAAGTGGCAGACTGGCAGGTGTGCAGACAGCAGTTAAACTCACAAACAGGGAAGTCTCCAGAATTGTTCACAGTATTCTAGATGTTTCCTCACCAGGGCTCTATACAGTGGTATCACAACGTTCCAACAAAGGTTTGAATCAGTTCAAGGTCATACACAGGTAAAGCAGGTTTGAAGGTTCACAGGATCAGGATGTGGGACAGGAGTATATCCAAGGAATCATCTGCTATCATAATGATGCCAGAGACTTCCTTATAAAGAGTCCAGAGTAGCAGGACTGGTTCTCTTCTAGTCAGCGGACAAGCACACTTTTGTTATCTAATTAGCCTGCTTTTCCCGAGTCAGCTGAGAAAGTTCACATGACTAGTCTGCTTTCCCCTAGTCAACAGACAATTAGCACATGGATGACAGTTAACCCTGTGTGTGCACACCATTAGCAGTATTCATTAACCCTGCTCGTGCACATGCACAACAGTTGACAGCAACAGTAACTGGAACCCTGAGCAGGGGGGTTGGAAAAATCTGGGCGTACCGGCACAGACATGCATGCCAGATTATGACCCCACTGTCATGTTATGTTATGATTGCCATTCCATAGATAACCAAAGCAAAATAAATAAACAAAAATTGCATCAAAACACTTTGGTAGAGATATTTATCAGTGCTTGAAAATGTTCCCTCAACAGTAAGACTCAAATGATTATCATAAACATACATGGTTTTACATACATTTTATTCCCACTCTTCTGCTACAAGTAGCATTGTAAAGAGATTGCACATTTCAGAATTTTTCCCAGCATGTGCTGTGGCTATTTATTTAATCAGTGATGAGAATTGCTCAGTGGTAAATGGTCACACATAATTAATCATGCTTCCTTTCCAAAAGCTTTTATGTCAAAGAGTGCTCACAATCACTATGGCGATATGTCTGTATCTTGTACTTCACACAGACTGTGAATATACTGCTTTGGAAAAGGGCATAGATCAGCCACTCATTCAGTGCAGTAGCTGCTGTCTCTGAAGCATTGCTATGACAGATCATATTACCCTTCTCTTGAAAATTATTCAAGGCGCCAACTCATCTGTGACCCACAAAGCATACCTTATCCAACAAAATCATTGTGTTAAAATAAGTCAAAAGGATAAATGAAAGCAGAACAGATTATTGTCCAAATGTGTAATTTTATCAGACATAAGATAAAAAAACATAAAATCATAAACCTTGATAAATAATAATGATACATTATTAAACAATAAACCAGCATCACAATCCTATGAAAATTTATAGCAGATAATTGCTGGTGATAATTATGGTAGTTACTAAGTTATTAGCAGCCTTTTTTATACACGTGCATTTTTTTGGCAATAGAGGAAATATTGGGTTATTTTCCCATCTGATTTTTGCCATCTGATTAGTGGGCTCCCTTACTTATAGTTTATAAACCATATGAGTTGTGAGAGTGTGTTTTTCCTTTTCTTCCCCTTCTCCCAATCCTTCACTTCCCTTGCCTTCCTCTCCCTTTCTCTTCTTCTTCCCCTAATTTTTATCTGACGAATAATAGTCACGGTGGGCTGATGGAAGGAAAACAAGAAAAAGTGCCAAAGAGTTTGAACAAACATTTTTTCATTAGATACAAATTGCATTTAACAAGAATTGCCTAAACAATTACCAAAAAAGATAAAAAAAATAAACCTGCAGCCAATTTCATTGTTAAAATAAATGTCTTTTATAAGCGGAATTAAGTAAAAAATACAATTAAAAAGTAAAAAACACAGGCTATTCTTCATTAAATAATAATCGTATCTAACCAAAAATGCCCAATATATGGGTATGCCCAATACCAAAAAATATAAAAATAATAAATAAAAAAATAGGAAGTTTCAATGTCAAAATGAATGCCTTTTAAGTGGTATTTAGTAAAACACTTACAACTGAAAAATACAACTAAAAGATAAAAAGTCAGACTATACTTTGTTAGATACAAATTGTATCTAACCAAAAATGGAAAAACATTACAGTGGGAATGAATTAAACATGGGGAAAATTATTTATTTTTCATTTGTTTGTTTATGCACTTAATTTATTTTCTGTTTTCTGTGATTATTTGGAGTACTTTCCCTACCCCATTTGTGCAGAGCAATACCCCTGGTGTTAACCCCTGATTTTCCCTCAGACAGCAGTTTTTTTTTTTTACATATTTATGTATTACTTAATTTTTTTTTATTATTTTGAGTACTTTCCCTACCCCATTTTGTGCAGGGTAATCACCCTGATCCCCCCCCCCCAATTTGCAGCCCTCTATCCTTTGTTACCCACATTTTACAACCATTTTTGGGCCCCAATGTTTGGGTCACCATCAACTTCAATGGGGTTTGGGGTCAAGCAGTAAGTTTTGCAGTAAGTTTGTCCACACTTGTCGAGCCCAAACTTCAGTGGGTTTGCCCATCTCTAATTTTGAATGTTGGAAAATGTTGCTCATGAAGTGTTGCTGGCATCACTGCAAGGATCACAGCATTTCTTAGCCAGGCTGTATGTCTTAACTGGTTGTGGAATGAAAAAAATTGGCTAGTAGACCAAATGATTTGTTAAGACACATTTTATTTGAACAGTTTTCATAAAAATATTAATAGAAAGTCATGGATTTTAATATATAATTATATTAAATGGTAAACTTCTGTCAAACCAGTCGGTTGCCCAATATAGGTAACCAGAATTCTTGTAGGCAAAGGTAGAAAATGAAATCTTCCAAAATGTTTTCTTGGTATGTAAATCATTTTATAAAATCATGCTGTAACATTTATGCCATTCAATCTGCTGTTGCATGCACTCCCCAGGGACACTGCAATATATAACACACACTCAGAAGCCTTCTTTTTTGGCAAATGTAGAGATTCTGGCAGCACATGTTTTTGGCTTTAGTAGTTAAGTTCTTGCTATGCAGTTCTGATAAAAATGTGTAATCTCTGAGAAATTGCTTAATTTCCGGCTCAGTAATTTTATTTAGGTGAAAAAAATAAATACATTACCTATTGCAAAACATCTGAAGTAGTACCATCATGTCTGAATAAATGTTGTAAATTAAAGAGGCAAGAAGTCCTAGAGGCATATATTTAACTCTTTAACTGCCAGCCTACCTGAAGATTTTGTCACCCCATGTTGCTAGATAATTTTTCAATATTTTGCGCTGCACTTGTTTAACTGTGATTTTTAAGGGATTTCCCAGAAAATTATATATTATTTTTTTTTAGTTTTTTTTTAAGTCTGGGCTTTAACACAGGCAGGCTGATTCATGACTAGCTCCAGGTATAGGCAGATGAGCTTCTGTACAGAGACGCTTAGAGCGACCACTAGTATACGCTGTGATCGGCTTTCGGGCGCTGTAACAGAGCGCCTCAGTCACTGTAGTATCCTGGCCAGCATTGATGAATGAGATATATGTTCGGCTTTCTAACACCAGTATAGTGTTGCAGGGAGCGAAAGGCAGCGCCAGCTCAGTGTGACCGACTCTCAGCGACTCACATAATATTCAACAAAAAAAACACACACACACAGCGCTTTGGATCTGGGCGCTGTAGCATAGAGCAGCGGACGCTGTGAGATTAAAGTCTGTTTTTGAACACATATCCACCAGTAACAAAGCGAAAACTCATGGAATTACATTGTTGTAACATTGTGACATTATAACTTTAATGCCAGACCTGTAATGACAATTCTGCATGAAAAATCAAACACGTTTTAATAAATGATTTTTTCTAGGCCGGGAGAGGTCACACAATTATTTGAGAGGAAAAAAAAATAAAAACAAAAAACCCTGTTTAAACAGAGAAAAGGAACATGTCCATTGAAATGTATGGGAGAGCGTCAGGTAGCGCCAGGTATTACCTGGCACTCTGGAAGCTAGAGCGCCGGCACTATACGCTGAGCTGGCTGTAATGATTAATCGTACAGATTACGTAATCGTAATCGGTGAGTCGCTCACCAGAATCGCCTTCATAAATGTGGAATTGCGTACAGCGCCCGGAGTTCACCAGACACTGCCCGCCACTACGCTATCCCTTGATGAATAAACCCCCAAATGTCTTGTTTGTCTTTGTTTCAGAATATTTCCAATATTTTTACTAAATACTAAATTTGGAGTGTTTTTTGTATTAAAAATTTTACATTTTTGAATAAAACCATACTGCATGTAAAAGCCCCATTTTTTTTCAGTTACAACTGTACCACATATGTATTGGTAAACACCCTTTCCTGTCCAGGAGACTCCCCCAAACTGAGACAGTGCCTTAGAAGATTTTCAGATAAAATACAATTGCTACATGCACCTTGCAGTTTTTCAACCAAAACAACCCTTTACATTTTTTTAATATCCCCACCAAACCATATATTCCCTGAATATACACACAATAAGCTTTCAAGGCAAACCAAGCTTGTTGTAGTGGGCTAAGCTTTCTGGAAGTAATCCCTCAAAGTATTCTTTGGTTGCACAGGGTTCCCCTAAAAATGTATAAAAAAAAGCATAATAAATATCAATATGCAAACAAGAAAAAACAAGCTACATCTGAAAGCGCAAAGTCCCCCAAACATAACAATACCCAACATGCATAGGTACTTGTAACCCATTTAACTGCCAGCCTACTTGAGATGTGTGAGTCACCCTCTGTTAAAAGGTCATTTTTTCATATATATTATTAAAAATAAATAAACAAAAATATATTTTATTCAAGAAAACCATATTGTATTTGAAAGCGCCATTTCTCTTGATATGTATCATATATGTATCACATATGTATCTATATGTATCACATATGTATCGGTAGCCCCCATTTCTGCCCAGGGGACCCCCCACACTGAAAAGAGCACTTTATAATATTTAAAGTAAACTACAACTACTATCCATAGTATAAAGGGTTAAAAAATGGCATGGTGTTTCCCTTAAAAATGTTTAAAAATGTAACAAAATGTCATGGGGTTCCTCCTGCCCAGTATAACCAGCCCAGGGACCAGCTATTCTGAGCTTGTAGAACAGGGCATGAAGGCCAGCCTCGGAGGCCCCCAGCCCTGTAGACTACAAGCCTGCATAGCCATTGCAGCCCCTGCTCTTCTATTACCCCCTGGGCTTTGGGGGCAGATAATGGGCCTCTGGGATTAATGGTAAGTCACCCACTAGCCGCAAGTCACTTGCCAGACTCCAAGCCTTGTGATCTGGTTGCATTTTTGAGTAGAAGAGATCAGGCCAAAATGGTCCCTAATCACAAACAAGTTTGTTCACAAAAAACACTATATCAAGACTTATGTAACATACATTGGGAAAGGAGCATGGCCCTAGGGTAGGAAGCTAGTTACCGCTTCATCATTTAGTTATTTGAATTGGATGTAAAGTCTGTGGTTTACTTGCTTGGGGAATGCCAGAGAAAAAAAACGAATAAAAAAACATTGATACATACCTGCGATCTTTCTCCAATCACAGTGGTACTGGGACCCTGTGTGTTGGCTACCTTGGAGCTAGGACCCTCAATGACCCCTTAGTCAGCTAAATGCAGCAGCAGGGGCTTCAGAGCAGGTATTTTTTCTTCACCTACATTCCTAAAACCAGACCAAAAAAAATACACTGCTCATCACTACAGAGTTCTTAAACTAGACCCTCACCCTGAATTAGAGCCTATTTTGTATGTTTCCCCAACCCATACATACAAATTGCCCGCATTAAAAAGCATCCTACCTGCATCTCCTGCATTTTCTGAGACTTTATACATTTAAGATGGCGGCCCTTGGAGTCTCAGGCTGCCGGCAGAAAGGAAGGGTCTTCTGACTATTTTGCTCTGTATTTTGGGATTGTTGTGCTTCTTCTGACCCAAGCTCTGCTCTTTATGTGCAAAGCGCAGCTATAATCCAACCTCTGCACTCCTCTCTCTCTTCTTTCCTCAACAAGGATATACAAGGAATAGCTTTTGGACATGGCTGTGGCCATACCCTGGAGTCCGTAACAGAGTTTCAGCCCAGCGGGGAAAAGAAAAAGAAGTAAGCAACTAAAAATGTAAAATATATTAATTTTAGATGCTGGGGAAATGTTTAAGCTTTTCATCATGTATGTAAAGATTCTAGGGAGAAACCTAAAGCCTTGAAGCTGTGCCGGTAGCACCTTATACATGCAATCTTTAATAAGTGTGTCATATTTATAGTCAATACTACTTTCACTTTGCTAAATTGCAGGAAAATAAGTGAAAGAGTATACAAATTTCCCCTCATTATGTTGACTTGCAATAACAATGATTTCCTTTTTGGAGAGAGGCATTTTCTATTTCCACATACACAGCACTTGAGAAGAAGAATAAATCTATTAGAGCTGCACAATTGCTAGTTTATCGTCTGATTATTTCTTTATTCCTCTTGCACAAAAAGAAATTAACAAACGTATTAAAATTAAATCAGTCCAAGAAATCATGCAGACTATAACAAGAATATTGTTTCCGAGGCACTGTGGAATTGGCTATGTACAGTTTAAAAGAATCATTTGAGTAAAGTGTAAATTAGAGTATGTCTGCTGAGCCAGCAGCTCATTCTGGAAATTTGGGAAAGCTTTGGAAATCACATTGCTATGTATACTACTTAGTTGTCAAAGATTAGTAATAAGGAAAAATTGCAGGCCTCATCTATATATTTTCCCATCATTCTTGATCTGATTTACCCCAGCATAATTGGCTTAAAATAGACCCCAGTGGGTTTGGAAGCCACTTGGTCAACTGTAGTAAGATGGTGCTGTAACAAGCATTGCCTGAAGGAATTTGACAGTCTTGGGCTTAGAAGGAGGGGTTTCACACATTGGCGCACCGCAATCTGAGATTCCCCTGGGGCATGGAACATTCCAGAATAGTCAAAAATATTGGTGTCGCTCCACTATTACAAACATTACCATGGTAAATTTACTTAGACCAGAACAATGCCCATT
Organism: Gastrophryne carolinensis; assembly: GCA_027917425.1. NCBI lineage: Eukaryota > Metazoa > Chordata > Amphibia > Anura > Microhylidae > Gastrophryne > Gastrophryne carolinensis. Next base: position 524,098,098 of record CM051234.1, read on the forward strand.
TCCCACAGCTTTAGTCAGCATAGTTGAGGACACCCTGATTGCCGGTGCCCCTTGCACATTAACTTCCTGCAAACCCTGCTTTTCTCACCAATTTTCTAGCTCCCTCCTTCAAACCAAGCCCCGGCATTGGATGCTGGTGGTCACTTGGTTGGAAGTCCTCTTCGGTAATGTGTATATCCACTGAGTACAAAAGTAAAAGTATAAATGCTATTTGATTAACCACATGTAATACATGCATTAAAGCATTAACCCTTTCGCTGCCAGCCTACCTGCAGCTTTTGGCACTCTCTGTTGCCAGACCATGTTTCACTATTTTGCGCTCCCCATGTTCAACTGTGATTTTTGAAAGGATTTCCAGGGATTTCCCAGGAAAATTATATATTGTTTTTTCAGCAGAGTCTGGGCTTTAACATAAAATGTCTTGTTTGTCATTTGTCAAGTGTATTCTTAATATTTTGGGGTGAAATATGTGAAAAAAAAAAATCTATTTTTTACAATTTGTAGTGTTTTTTTGGAATAAAAAATGTAAGTTTGTCAATAAAATCTTATTGCGTGTGAAATCCCAATTTCTCCCAGTTACAACGTTACCACATATGTATTGGTAGACACCCTTTCCTGCCCAGGAGACTCCCCCAAACTGAAACAGCACTTTAAGAGATTTTTAGAATAAATACAGCTATGCTAAGCGCTATGTGCACCTTGCAGTTTTTTAATAAAAACAACCCTTTACACTTGAAATATCCCCCACAAACTATATATTCTCTGGAAATACACACTTCAAGCTTTCTAGGCGTGCCAGGCTTGTTGATGTTGCCACAGTTTTCTGGAAGTTCTCCCTCAATGTATTCTTTGGTTACACAGAGCTTCCCTAAAAATGGATAAAAAAAGCAGGATCAAAGCCACATTTTCCTAAAAAAAACTATATACAAACAAGAAAAAACAAGTTAATCTTAAAAAGCAACATCCCCCGAACCGAACGATACCCAACATGCATAGCTACTGTCAAAAGAAGAGTTGCCAAACCCCAAAAAGTAAAGCATGTGCCCAACGGTAATTTTGCTTGAAAATTTCAGCTCTGCAGACAAAGTGCGCACCTTGCGCTTTTTCTACCAAAACAACCCTTTACATTTGGAATACCCCCCACAAACCATACATTCCTTGAAAGTAAACATGATAAGCTTTCTAAGCGTACCCAGCATGTTGTAGTGGGCCCATCTTTCTGGAAGTAATCCCTCAAGGAATTCTTTGGTCGCACAGGGTTCCCTTAAAAAATGTATAATAAAGCAGAATAAAAAATGAGTTTTCCTAAAATATCAATATGCAAACAAGAAAAAACAAGCTAAATCTAAAAGCGCAAGGTCCCCCGAGCAGAACGATACCCAACATGCATAGGTTCTATTAACCCTTTTAACAGCCAGCCTACTTGAGGTTTTGTCACCCTCTCTTGACAGGTAACTTTTAACCATTTTGCACTATGGTTAACTGTAATTTTTGCAGGTATTTCCAGGAAAATGATATATTTTATTTTTGCGGCAGAGTTTAGGCTTTAACATGAAATGTCTTGTTTGTAATTTTTTTACTGTTTTTTAAAATATTTTTGAGTAAATTAAACAAAACACAATAAAAAAAATATTATTTTAGAAAATTGTCTCCTTTATTTCAAATAAAACCTTTTCTTTTAAAGAAAATCATATTGCATGTGAAAGCCCCATTTCTCCCGATTACAACGGTACCACATATGTATCGGTAGCCCCCCGTTACTGTTCAGAAGACCCCTCCAAACTGAAAAGAACACTTTATAACATGTAAAAATAAAATACAACTACAATCCACACTATAAAGTGTTAAATCAAGAAAAAAATGGGCATGGGGTTCCCCTTCCAAGGGGGGGTAATCCCCATTTTTTTTTAATTTTAAGGGTTAAAAACCCTTAAAAATTCCCATAAAAATGACATGGGGTCCCTCCTACCCAGCATAACCGGGCCCTTCTGCCCCCCTGGGCTTCGGGGAGGCAGGTAATAGGGGGGCCGGGGTTAATGGCAAGTCACCCGCTAGCCGCAGGTGACTTGACAGCTCCCCAGCCTTGTGAACTGGTATAGGGGTTTCATGGACTCCTTACAAGTTCACAATGGGTTAAAGTGGACCAACACCCAGGGCTGATCGGCCCGGGAATCTATAAGATTCCCAGACCTTTCTATTCCCTCCCCCCGGAACACCGGCTACCACTTACCTGAATCCCGGTCCTACGGCGCATGCGCGGGCCGCATCCCCGCTATCCCTCTAGCAGGGTGAATGCCCGCGCTGGCTATTTATGAATGGCTGGCGCGGGCACGCTGTTAGAGGGAAGTTAGAGGGAGGTGGGAAGTGGGGGATGCGGTCTCCAGCACGCTCAGAGTGGCTGAGCTTAGACGTCTCTTAGACGTCCATAACTCAGCCGCTCTGAGCGCGCTGATTGGACGAGCGGCTGCGCATGCACCATAGGATCAGGGTGAGATGAGTTATTGTGGGCGATCGGGGGGGGTTTCACAGAGCGGGGGCATCCCGATCGGGATGCCCCAGGGGAAAGGACCAATACCCAGGATAGTCAAAATCCTGGGTGTTGGTCCACTTTAAATGTAAAAAAAAAACACAAACACACCACAAAATGCTGGAAGCATTTTTTACCTGCTGTGTAACAGGACATAAGCGGTTAATTAAAAAAAATTGACATAGGGTCCCCCCTCCCATTTTTTTTTTAATTTTAAGGGTTAAAAACCCTTAGAAATCCCCCCAAAAATGACGTAGGGTCCCCCCTACCCAGCATTACCGACCTGGGCCAGCTATGGGGGCTTGTAGAACAGGGCGCAGGGGCCAGTATTGGTGGCCCCTGGCCCTGCAGGCTACTAGCCCACATAGCCCCATAGCCCGGGCCCTTCTGCCCCCCGGCCGTTGGGGAGGCAGGTAATGGGGGGGCTGGGAGTTAATGGCAAGTCACCCACTAGCCGCAGGTGACTTGCCAGACCCAGAGCCTTGTGAGCTGGTATAAGGGGTCTCATGGACCCCTTACCAGCTCACAAAGGGTTAACTGTAAAAAAAACACACCACACAAAAGTATTTTATTAAAAAAAAAAAAAAAAATTTTACTGCAAGCTCTTGTCCCGCGCCGCTGTGCTGACAGATGCCGGTGATCGGCATCCAGAGAAGGGGGAGGCAGGAGATCAGATGATCTCCTGCCACCTCCTTCCCCGGCACCGATCACGGCATCTGACAGCTGAGTGAGCTGAAGCCGGAGATCGGGGCTGGGATGACGTCATTAGCCCCACCCCCAAGGGAAGGTGGCGGCCGCCATCGAGGAGTAAAGGGGAGAGAGCCTCTCGGGCTCTCTCCTGAAGATCGGTAAGTCCTGGGGGGGGGTCGGGAGCCAGCGCACACGCAGGTAAGTGAATGTAATTTTTTTTCTTTTACAGTTAGCAGCTGCTGCTGCCGAAGCGGGGGGGGGAGCCTATTCCGGGGGCTCTCCTGGAGCCATCCGAGCCCCCACGGGGGATTGGATGGCACCAAATTAAAGAGGAGACCCGGCCGGATCCAACGAGGGGTCAGGTGAGTATTTTTTTTTTTTTTTTTAAACTAGCAGCGGGGAAACTCAAGCACGTAACACCTACGGGCTTGGCACTTAAGGCCCAGCCAAGCCAGCACGTAGGCGTTACGTGCTTGCCACTTAAAGGGTTAAAAATACATGAAAACAAAGGGGCTCCTTTGTCAGTGGGTGACAACATACCTTCATAAAACATTGATGCAGATGTGTTGCTAAAAGTTCTGCCAAAGATATAGGTCTTTAGTGGCACAATAAATAATATGCAAAAATATATAGTCACTGTTAAATCAGATACTGTAAACACTGCTGTGGTATACACATGAGGGGTTGATGCACCAATGTTCTAAGTATATATATCTAGGTGCTATTGACATGAATTTTCTCACCAGATGACAACCCATCCAACCCACATAAGCAAAGAAATCAAACCACAGATGTCCATAAATTAAGTTTTGTGTAAAGAGATAAAGCCACAGGAAAACCAATATTGGGTTTCTTATGGAGAAATCAGTTGCATGCATTGCTCAAATGTGATTTTAACCCATTCTTCCACACAAACACACTTTAAAGGAGATGTATCACGAAATTGTGTAATATTAAAAATCCATATAAACATCAGCTGAGAGGAGGGGTCATTTATACACCCGAACTGAATAAAACCCCCACCAAGCTTGTGGTTTCTTCTCCAGATAGGAATAAAGTCCAGCTGTGACAGGTTTGAGTGTATTAGAGGAAACAGAACCTGTACCCTTGATTTCATTTCCATCCAGTATATTTATATGTTTTTTTTTATCTTTGGGCCATTTCTTGGAGATAGTACTCCTCTAAATCCTGAAGGTTTTAGGGCTCCTTCTGTGAATGCTGAGCTTTAATTCCTTCCATTTATTATGAATTGGATTCAATTGGATGCAATATAATCGTATGTGGTGAGCGTGTAAACATACCGGTGTATTACTTACCTTCTTATTTCCAGGATCTATTTATTAGATTTATATTGCACATATTGTTTTTGAGAGTATATGCACATGTATATATGAATATGGGATGACTGGGGTCGTTTTGTTGAGCTGATAAAGTATGTTATAGTAAATAAAAGGTTGTGGATATTTATGCTTAGTAAATTTATAAAATAAGGTATTATATAATATCATGTACTGTTGGATTTATCATGTTTTTTCATCACTACCATTTCTTAAAAATATATATATATATATATATATATATATATATATATATATTTGATATATTTAAAATATACACAGTAGATTATGGATTTAGATCTATGTAGTGAATGGGTTGGAAATATTGGAACATTTAAAAAAAAATCATTTTAATGCATCCTGCTCTTTTTACATAGTGGCTTTGTAGAGTCAGCTAGCTATGACGTATACTAACAAATGAGTATTGGTTGACTCTTTTGGTTAATGTATGTGGTTACAGCAATTTCTAGATGCATCTGAAGAGAACATACATTTTGGAGAAACGCTAACTGTGATTCTTGACTATACACTGACAAATTCTGTGTACACGAGAACCTGGTACACATGGCAAGTGACAAGAATTAGTGACAACTGTTAGCCTGTACAAGCTCTCTATGACTGAAAATAAGACATTAATGTTTATTGCTTCTGGCATAATGGTATATTGGTGACAGTGGTGAGGAGGATAAATGGTAAACACACTGATAATGACATAATATAACTGTCAATGTTTGCATGGTAAATTATTAATTAAGAAGATACCTGAACATGACGTGTCCATCTAAAGCATATGACAATTGCTTTAGCTTGTAGTTATAGTTTGTATAGTTTGCAGGCTCCTTACAGCTTAATATAAACTTGGACACAAAGACTTGACATGTAGAGCAAAGATACATGGGGATGTGTGAAAATAAAAAAACAATTATATAAAAAGGAGGATAATTAACAGAGAACAGTTAATAATTTAATATATTATACAGGGGAATTAATTTAGGTTGAGTTTTTTTGGTCTCAATAGGGGAACATGCTAAATATTTGGGGAAGCCAGTGTGACCAGTGTGCATTGTGATGTGGATTGCAACCTGCATGTTATGGCTGTCTAGGGACCTTGACATTTAGGCTGTAAGGAGCCTGCAAACTAAAATGGAGCAGAGCAAAAGCAATTGAGGTTATTGTCATCAGCCTCCTATTTGAAGCAAGGCAATTACACATCCTGGAGTTTGCAGCAACATGAGGCGACAATAGATTGCCTGAAAGACACACCCTGGAGTTGGAAGCAGCATGAGGAGACAATTAAGTGCCTGAATGACACACCCTAAAGTTGGCAGCAGCCTAAGGAGACCATAAAGTGGCTCAATGACACAGCCTGCATTTGGCAGCAGCATGAGAAGACCATATAGTGCCCAGATGACACATCCGGGATTTGGCAGCAGCATGAGGAGACAATAAAGTGCCTGAATGACAAACCCTAGAGTTGGGAGCAGCATAAGGAGCCCTTATTTTGCCTGAAAGACAAGCCCTCGAGTTGGCGGCAGCATAAGGAGACCATATAGTACCTGAAAGGCACACTGTGGAGTTGGCAGCAGCATGAAAAGACCATAAAGTGGTTCGATGACACATCCTGGATTTGGCAGCAGCATGAGAAGACCATATAGTGTCTGAATGACATACCCTGGATTTGGCAGCAGCATAAGGAGACCATATAATGCCTGAATGACATACCCTGGAGTTGGCAAAAGCATGAGGAGGCCATATAGTGCCTGAATGACACACCCTGGAATTAGCAGCAGCATGAGGAGACAATATATTTCCTGAATGACACACCCTGGAGATGACAGCAGCATCATGAGGAGACCATATAGTGTCTGAATGACACAACCTGGAGCTGGCAGCAGCATAAGGAGACCATATATTGCCTGAATGGCACACCCTGGAGTTGACAGCAGCATGAAGAGTCCATATAGTGTCTGAATGACACACCATGGAGATGACAGCAGCATCATGAGGATACCATATAGTGTCTGAATGGCACAACCTGGAGCTGGCAGCAGCATAAGGAGACCATATATTGCCTGAATGGCACACCCTGGAGTTGGCAGCAGCATGAGGAGTCCATATAGTGCCTGAATGACACACCCTGGAGATTGCAAGTTTGCAACAGCAAAAGAAGAAAATATATTGCCTAAAAAGACACACCCTGGAGTTGGCAGCAGCATAAGGGGAGTATAAATTTCCTGAAAGGCAGACCCTGAAGTTGGCAGCAGCACAAGGAGACCATTTATTGCTTCAAAGACACACCCTGGAGTAGGCAGCAGCATAAGGAGACCATATATTGCCTGAAAGACACACCCTGGATTTGGCAGGAGCTTGAGCATATAGTGCCTGAATGTTGAGGTGGCACCAGCATTTGGGGACAATATAGTGCCTGAAAGACACACCCTGGAGTTGGCAGCAGCATAAGGAGACAATATATTGCTCTAAAAACACACCCTGGAGTTTGCAGCAGCATAAGGAGAGCATAAATTGCCTCAATGGCACACCCTGGAGTTGGCAGCAACATAAGGAAACCATATATTGCTCAAAGACACACCCCGGAGTTGGCAGCAGCATGGGGAGACCATATAGGGCCTAAATTACACAACCTGGAGCTGGCAGCAGCATAAGGAGACAATATATTTCCTGAAAGACACACCCTAGAGTTGGCAGCAGCATAAGGAGACCATATATTGCCTGAAAGACATACCCTGGAGTTGGCAGCAGCATAAGGAGACCATATATTGCCTGAAAGACATACCCTGGAGTTGGCAGCAGCATGAAGAGACCATATATTTCCCAAACAACACACCCTGGATTTGGCAGCAGCTTCTGGAGACCATATAGTGCATGAAGAACACAGTGTGGAAGTGTCAGCAGCATGAGGAGACAATATAGTGCTTTAATGACACATTCTGCAGTTGGCAAAAGCATGAGGAGACCATATAGGGGCTCAATGACACAGTGTGGAGTTGGAAGCCACATGAAGAGACCATATAGTACCTGAATGACACACCCCAGAGTTGGCAGCAGCATAAGGAGGCCATATATTGCCTGAAAGACAAACCCTGGTAGTTGGTAGCAGCATGAGGAGACAATATATTGCCTGAAAGACACACCCTGGGGTTGGCAGCAGCATAAGGAGAGCATACATTGCTCTAAAGACACACCCTGGAGTTGGCAGCAGCATGGGGAGACCATATAGTGCCTTAGTGACACACTTTGCAGTTGGCAGCAGCATAAGGAGACCATATATTGCCTGAAAGAAACACCCGGGAGTTGGAAGCGGCATGAGGAGACCATATAGTACCCGAATGACACACCCTGGAGTTGGCAGCAGCACAAGGAGACTAATTATTCCTGAAAGACACACCCTTGAGTTGGCAGCAGCATAAGGAGACCATATATTGCCTGAAATACATACCCAGGAGTATTGAAAAGCAGCAGCTTGAAAAGACCATATATTTCCCAAATGACACACCCTGGATTTGGCAGCAGCTTCTGTAGACCATATAGTGCCTGAATGACACAGCATGGAGGTGTCAGCAGCATGAGGAGACAATATAGTGCCTGAATGACACACTCTGCAGATGGCAGCAGCATGAGGAGACCATATATTGCCTGAAAGACAAACCCTGGAGTTGGCAGCAGCATGAGGAGACCATATAGTGCCTGAATGCCACACCATGGAGGTGGCAGCAGCATGAGGAGAACATATAAAAATTTTGAGCACATATATGTTATCGTAAGATTATTGTTAAAAGTTACATTTTAAGTAATGAATTTCCTCAATACTTACTTGCGTTCTGATGCGGAGGAATGTCTGTAACTGGGGAGCAGCACCTTAAATGTATTTTTCACTATCCATATTTGTGAAGTGATGGTGTGGCACCATATTCAAACTACTCTGATGCATCATCTTCACAAAGGTCAGTCTCTCATTTTCGTGGTCAGACAAGTTCTCCTTGGGGTTACTATGGCCCCCGATGCACTAAAAACCTGCTCTGATGGCACACTACTGGCCGAGCAGGACAGCTTTTCCAGGGCAAACTCTGCTAGTTGCGACAAATCAAGTTTGACTGCCCAGAAGTCCAACGGATCTTCAAGGTGTGGTAGGATGGTCATGTCAATGTATGCCAACACATACTGATTTAGGTCCTGCTCCAGGTCTATTTGCTGCTCATGAATTGCATCACTATGCAGGTGAAGAAAGCTACACATCAGTGACTGTAGACTCAGGCTGCTGCTGATAGAGCTGGTACTGCTCCTGCCACCCCACCCCTCCCCAGCAGACATGGCAGTGGAAAGTGAGTTAAATGCGCTCCAGTGCGCTAAAAACAGGATTTCTATATAACAGCAATAGGTGGGTACTTTTGGGCAGGTGTGTAATTTTGTCTGGCCTTTCAAACTAACTAGCCACTGAATACTTTAACAGAAACCAAATGCTACAACTCTCAGATGTACTTATGTGGTATGCCCTGATGATGGCAGTTCAGTGAACAGGAACAAATTGGTACACCATTTATATGTACACAACAGGTTACACTTAATAGAGCACAATACCCTTTAAGTGCTCTTCTCACCCTAACTGGCTGGCTACTTTTAGCTTTTGTGAAAAAAACACACACTGCCCCTGTGGTGAATCGCATTTGCTGCACACTGCAACTTTGTTTCTCTGTCCCTCTCTCTGTTACTCACTCTGTCACTCACTCTATCCCTCACTCTATCCCTCTCTCTTCTGCAATACAACGCTGAAGTGACTGACTGCAAGATGGCCGCCCATTATATAGGGTTGTAAAATGACTGTGGTGGCTGACTGCTGATAAACTGCATATGATTTAATCTGGCAGCACCCTTAAAACTATCTAGAGATAAAATATGGCTACCTTGTCTGTACACATGGAAATTTCCTGGTGCATTTTATGTAAGCAATCTGACTGCTCCTTCATATTTTATTCAATTTTCTTCTTTTCTACAAACCCCCCACCATCTGCAACCCCCAATCTGCTATCAATATCATGCAGCCTTTAATTTTAGTTCTCATGCCATACCTGCTGTCTACTATCTGTAGCCCCCTATTTGCTTCCACCCATCTATAGCTCACATTTGTCTATACCCCTTACCACCGGTCAAATGTAAAGTCTAGTATTTGCAGCCTTACCCAGTTGGTTCCCCCACTGTCGAAAAGCTCTTTATTCTGGCCACCTCTAGCATTCAAAACCTTAAATTGTTGCCCATGAACTACTGATTGGTGGTAGCACTCTATATCTCTACAGTAGGTTATTGTGTACCATCTACAAAGTACACAAGGGTTGTACATAGGGACCAGCACAGCCACTGGCAAAATGCTATGCATTTTATTCTATTATAGAAAAAGGTAAGATGGGCTTGGCAGCAGTGTATATCGTCTTGTCAATTTTAAAGTTATATACAACTATTTCAGAATTTTTTTACTTTACATAAAACTTTACATTGGTCTCTCCTCCAACCAAATAAACACTAGCAAGACCCTGCTCTATGACTGTTGTTATGCAGGCTTAAATATTCTAGTACAGAATATGTGCACCAGTTGTACAATATTTTGGGTGGGATTTAGGCCCAACAACAATTTGCATCTAAAAAGTATTTGATAAAAGAAGCCAACAAAACTCAACAAAACTGCATTAAAATCATTACATGCTTCTTAATTCTGTAAGTTTTCCAATGGCTCATTAGAGAGCAGTTTTTACTTTGCAGCTGTAAAGAAAATGAAGAAATTGAAATTGAATTTTTATACATGATGGCTTTCAATATGTGTTTCTTAATGGCTGTTGTTATGCCTAAAGCTTTTCACGTTCATGTGTTATGATTTTTAATATGCTCTAAAAACTTGTTTTTAATGAAAAATTAAATTCTTTGCAACCAAAAAAAGTAAGCTTTTACCAGAGAATGTCTTCAAAAACATTAATATTTACAATTAGGCATCATTTACCTGCTAAAAGTGTGCTAAAGGGGATTATGTTTTGTTTATTGCTTAGTACACAACATAATATTTGTTTATCTGCTTATTGAGTCATATTACTAGCAGTAGCTGCATGTATTATTGTAGCATTAAACAGTACTTTGATGTTTATATTTTTTATGTGTTCCTTTTCCACTATCCAGGGGAGTTTAGATCCAGGTCACAGTATTCTGTAATTTGCAGGCACAAACAAGAACTAATGATATTATATAATCATATTTAGAATCTATTTATAATCTATAATTCTATAATTTTGCCTTTAATTTTGCCTTTTTTATAATACATTGAAAAAAATTACTGTTTTAGAATTTAAACAGGTGTCATTTTTATAGATACAGTTGACACGGCATTGCGGTTTACAACAGTAATGCATCATCTTCTGACTACTACTCCAGACTCTCCTTAAATGAAATACATGAATGCAAACAATATGCCCTATTAAGTTAACTCTTTATTTTCCTTATACCTGTGTAAACAGAGTTTCAACCACTACAATTAAGTATGCAGCACTGGCTATATTAATATTATTTTAAAGCAGTTCTAAAAGAAAATGGGTGGGGGGTTGGGGAAACATGTGAATCTGCTTTCATTCCAAATAAGTGCAGGTCTGCGTTGTATAATGTTTAAATTTAACTAAATGCAGGCCTATACATTTGTGCAAAATATATTTTACATGATGTATGTTTCTATCTAAAGTTAAACATAGAACTACTGCATGGTATTTTTTGTGTTTTGTTTTAGTTATAGAAACCCTATTTTCTATCTTGTAACAATGGTTGTTACTATACTATACTCCATTCCAGTACCACAATAGGTTCTATTTTTGCCTCCATCAACTTGGGACTTAAAGGAACAGTCCAGGCATTGGCAATCATAAGGTCGCAAAGAGTAAACCTGAAGTCTGTCTGTAAAGCTATGATATTTTTTATATATTTTGTTCCCATAGAAATTGTAAAAAAATCTTATACATGCAATCACTGTATATAGGACAATCCCTTTTGTTTGGTGCAGCATGGTGGGTAACCCCCTTTGTTCTTTGAAGACTGGTTTGACTGTAGCTCCAGTTTCAGGTGTGCATTTGTATACAAATTAAGCTGGCTACCTGTGATAGACTAAGTTGCCTGGGCCAATCACAGACGACCTGCAGATTTCAAAATGGAACAAAGGGTCCACCTGATAAAAAACAGTAGGCTGGAGAGAGAGAAAATTTTTCTTTTGGAGGGCAGCTGGAGAAAAGATGTGCTGGTGCGCCTGACCAGACGGATGATGATGGGACTTTGCCTTGGGTAGAGAGACCTGCATTGTGAAGCCAAGTACAGCAGCCATCTTGTTTGGACGTGGTCTGCTGATCTTCTGCGTGGAGCAATTAAAACAGATGAGTAATCCGTTTTAATATATATATATATATGCTTTTGCCCTGTTAGGCTTTCTATGTTGTAACACGGATTGTAGTATTTTTGTTTTGTACATTTTGCAAGGTATATAAAATAACTTTATAGTGCATCATCTTCCTTGGAGATTACTGGCAAATGAACTTATTAGACAAACAAGGCGTAATTTTTGGAGATATACATGTATTTGAGCTCTTAAGTTTCCTTATATATTTGAGGGCTGCAAATATATTTTGTAAATTTTAGATAAATTACGCCTAAGCAAGACACTGTCCCATGTGTTTTATTTCTTGCAGTGCATTGTAGATGCCGTAGCAGGTCTCCAAAGTTTTCCTTTTTTTTCCCTCTCCATTTCTTCATGACCACTCTAAAAATGTGGTCAAACGGCCACCCCCTGTCCCTCAGTGCTCCAACTGTGAATGAGCCTGCCAAGCCACAATGGTGCCTGCTGGGCTAGCTTATGCTGGGAACACAAAGGGGAAAGGGGTGGAGTCTGCCAAATTTGTGTGTGGTTTTGAAAAAATAGAAAGAAAAGGATGGGCAGATTTTTGGAGACCTGCTACAGCTTGAACAGCATGCTGCAGGAAATGTCGTATTATTTCTGCTTTCTGGGCTTTTCCTTTATGAAAATGTGTGGCCTAAATTAAGCTAATACTTTTTTGGGGACTGGCAAACTAGCACGTTATATGACCCTTCATTTTACCATAAGCACTAAACATAAAAGAGCTCCATTGCAAAACTGTGTGATAATAAAAATCCATATAAGCTTGCTGAGTAGTAAGGGGAGGGTACATTTATTCCTGACATGAAAAGAAAAATCATGAAAGCTTGTTGTTTTCATTTATAGTGACCTCTTCCACGCATACATGTGACCCCCGAGAAGAAAATGATGGAGGCCTGGAGCTCCTGACCTTTAACCCTCATCAGGTACTGTGGATTTGTGGAATTTACCCCCTCCAATGGACGTTCCTCTTACTGAAAGGTCTTTTGCTACAAGGGATATTTGCTAAGAAGGCAATGGAATTAAAAGTAGAAATGAAGAGGGTGGCGAGGGAGTATAAGAAATTAAATGTTATTTCCCATATACCTCACATATTCCTTTTAAGATTTCTTTAAGGCTTATCCTTCACTCCAATACATTTAACTATTACTCACAAAATTTAAATGACCAATTTCTTTGAGCTTGTGTATGTTTTCATGCTCTTCAGGAGAGATTGCATTTTTTAAGACTAAATTAAAATATCTGCCCCATGTTTGACACATTTATAAAGGTTTTGCTATAACAGATCCTACATGAATACTTTTTGTGGATGCATTCATCTGCTTTATGTGTACGTGCTTTTCTCCTTGTATGTGTTTAATTCTCGCCAAAAATGTTAAAATGAAAAAGTAAAAAAGGTGTATTGTTGAAAGTCTACTATCCCATTTTGTTTGACTAGGAAGAACCCTAAATGAATGGCTGTAAAAATAAAAGAGAGTGTCTTCTTTCAATGTAAAAATATATTTTTTTCATTGACATTTTATTAAATTAAAGCTGATATTTAATTTAGTAAAATAGTATATAAGGCTGTAAAAAACATCCAATACGTCCAGTTCAGCCTGTTTGTATCCATTTCCAGTGCTCTAGTAGCCATAGTGAGTATTGTTATTAGATGCAAGGAAGGCACTCAGGCCACTTTTGAACTCCCTCAGTGTATTCTGCTTAACTACCTCCTCTGGCAGAGAGTTCTATAAGTCTCACTCTTTGTATTGACTTTGAATATATTTATACTCAGTAATTTGATCAGCCCTTTCTCAAAATAAATCATGCAAACTATGACAATCTTTCAGGGTACTCTAGTTCCCTCACTCCGTTTACTAATTTAGTTGCCCACCATTGACCGTATGTGCTTCTTATGAACTGGTCTTAAGAACTGTACACAATATTCCATATGGGGGGCTGATCTTTAACTTATAGAGGGGTAAAATAATCGACTCCAGCTCCTCATGAAAAATAAAACATCACATTTTAATCTCTCGCTTTAAAAGCATAGAGCACATCCAATGACTGTCAAAAAAGAGACAAATGCATGACGACGTGTTTCAGTGATATAGTACCTTTAGCTATACCTCTAAATAGTGCCAGGATGTTCCCAAAATAGGTGGGCTACCAGCCACTCCCTATTTCACACCAGCGGGTGCCAATAGAGCGATAGAAGAATGGCTCCACCCACTATCAGTCATGATATGCTGAGGGCGGTGAGCTTAAATCAACTACTGCAGATGTTTGAGCCAAACCTGGCTCACAACAGCCCCAAAGATTGGCCAAAAAAGGTGCAATCTGTAACACCGCATCTGGGGAGCATGCATGTAAGCCAGTAATGGAGGGAGGCACAGCTGGCTAAATTAGCCAACTGTAGGCTGAAGGCTGATGGAAGCATCTTTTTAAGTGAGAACTTACCTCCAGAGAACTATAAGTACGGAATAAAGGCCTGGGTTTTGTTCCCATCTATCTAGGAGATCCCATAGATTCTGAAATCGAACTGCAGAGCAGGGCCGGCTCCAGGTTTATGTGGACCCTTTGGTGGCATGGTCTCAGTGGGCCCCTTTGTGGTGAAGAGTCGCGTCACATCACCAAGTGACGTCCCAAATCTGGATGCCCCCTAAGGATCATGCTATTTGGACCAAAACTCTAGTTTTGGTCTACTTTGAAGAGCACCAAACTTTTTTAAAACCAACCTCAGAGTCTAAATGAATCTAGATCCTCCAGATTTTGAATGCCTCTGTGTGTGACCCCCCCCCCTTTGTTCATTACTTTCCTGGAACTGGTGAATGCACTGTGGGATTGTGGTTTGAGTTAACGGGCAAACCAGGGGGGTTCTTTCACAAACAGGGGCATCCAAAATTGAGATGCCCCTGTAAAGAAGACCAAAGCTCAGGGTGGAGTTACATAGTGGGTATGCCAGCGATCCCAGGGGCTTCCACACAGTAGGGTGTCACAGATTGGGATGCTCCAGGTATAGGAAATCAGCTGGGGTGGGCAACTTAAAATCAGAACAAAACCCAGCACTTCCTCCCCTGGAATATAAATCGAGATGCCCCTTTGTGTGGAACCCCGCCATTCGAGGTTATGTGGGCATCAGCTGTGGTGGAGCCCTCCCAGTTAGCTGCCGGTCAAGCGCCATCACACCCCAAAGGCTGGGACTGTCTGTGGCCCCCACAGAGGGGGGGGCCCCGGTAGCTGCCCCGCCTTGCCAGGTGCTGATGCCAGCCCTGCTGCAGAGGTTCTTTAGAAATATTCAACTTAAAGCTTTCTTTGTCACTACAGCCTCTTCAGCAAATGCAACAAGCCCCTCAAGTAGACCTACTTACCCGACAGGAGTGGATCTCACCATATGCAAATGCACAAGTTTCCAATTCACCACCCAAGCATCCAATTCACCACCCAGCTTGAAACATTTATCAGATTAGTACAAAGGGATATGCACATATTACAGTGGAGCCCTCTAACCAATAAGTGTCTTCCTTCAAACTTTTCTGAGGCAGATGAACAAGCCCTTGCCAAGTCTAATGCAGGACCCATCGATAATCATTAAATCTGCCAATAAAGGAGGTGCCACTGTAATTATTGATCAAACATTTTATCACTCAACAATTTAACGATACACTTATTTACCAAAAACTCACTAGGGGACCCACTACCACAGATTAAACAGGTGATTGACAATATGGTCAATCAAGCTTATACTTCCGCAATTATTGACAAAAAGCTCTTTGACTTTATGATCATGGAATATCCTTCATATCCTACAATATAGCCACCTTTATGGATAAGGTTTTGCAACTGAAAATCATCGCTACCAGATCATACCTGTTGGACACGGGGGACTTCCTTAACAAAATAGGACATTTAAGTAACATACCTGATAATAGCTTCCTGTGCAGTATGGATGTGTGCTCTCTATATCACTAGTACTCAACGACATGGGGGGCCCCTCAGCATTTAATTGATTATGCAATGATTTGCTTACAGTGGCAGTCACTAAAAATTACTTTAGATATGACACACAGTACTACTAAAAACTAAAGGGTATAGCAATGGGGTCCAATGTGGCCCCATCATATGCCAATCTATACATTAATCAGCTTGAAGAACAACATGTTTACACAGACAATGCATTTGCTTCACATATATTGTACTGGATGAGATACATTGATGATGTCTTCTTCTTGTCTTCAGGGCTCTGAGAATGACCTTCTTCAATTTGTCACAAGACCCAATGACGCAGAACCAACCATTAATTTCACCCTTGACTTACAGCCTTGAACAGGTACACTTCTTGGATGTACAGATCCAAATTACTAACAATACTATCTTGACTGACATACAAGAAAAAGACTGATAGAAACATTTGATAGCTATCACCCCACTAACATAAAGAAAAGTCTACCATATAGCCAATACATCATACTTAGGAGGATCATCTCTGATGATGATACCTTTCTAAAACGTGCAGATGAACTGACTACAAACTTTATGGAACGGGGATATTCACAACAGATTCTAGAACAGGCCAAAGAAAGGCTTTCTCTTGTACCAGATCCTCTCTGCTACAACACACACCCAAAAGATCATCAACATGTATTCCAGTCATACTCAACTATTCCAAAATGTCTCCAGGTATCAAACAAGTTATCAAGAAACACTGGCTTGGCAACTGAGCAACAATTGGCAACTGAGGAGTGTACATGTGAGGTTTTCAGTGCCGCTCCTGTGTTTGTCAAAAGACGCCCCAGATACCTTAGGGACCAGCTGATAAATGCTGAGCTTAAAAACGAGAAACATACAACTGGGACTAGGCCACGAGATTGTCCCACCTCACTCACACCAGTCACGGGTATGCACCCATGTGAACACTGTGCCCAATGCAGCTTTGTCACAAAGGGGAACCACTTCACATACACCCTCTCTGGCAAAAAAATACCCCATAAGATCTTTCCTGAACTGTAACACCTCTTTTGTGGTGTATCTCATTAAATACCCGTGCTTCAAATCATAGGGTTGACCTAGAATCCCCTTTGACACATTTTTTGGAAGCAGGATATCAGTTATCCCAATTGAGGTTTCAGGATATAGATTAGATTAAACCACTCACTAGGGAAGGTGACATAAACCTAATTCTCACACCATGAGCTACACTGGATTCATAAATTACAGACCAAATCACCTCTGGGCCTCAACGAGGAGATTGATTACTCTTCCTTTTGATTAACTTCTAGAAATTATGCTTCAGTAATTGTTATATGATTTTTCACAGAGCTTGATCTTCTCTACTCTTCCTGCGATAACATTCACCACAAGATTGGGATGCCCCTCTAGCCTGTCCTCTTTTGATCCCTTTATCCTTCATCATCATACTGGATGAACTTTTTTATTCAGTCAAAGATAAACATATTTGTTAGAAACCTGTAGTATGGTGCTATGGTTTAAGGCCTCAAGACATTAGTCTTTAATATAGAGAACGCACTTTATATTCTACCATCCACCTTATTTCTTGACGTTTTGGTTGTTGCTGACACCTAGTTGACATTATTTCGATTTCCTCACTTACCATAACTGAGCTTAGCCCAGTAAATCCCTTTGCTCTCTTTAACTGTGAGACCATGTTTTTAACTATGTTTTAATCATTTAACTTTTCTTTTATATTTACAAATATCCCTTCCACTGCACCATAAGTGAAGCTCTCCCCCAAGCTGCAAATTTCATTGACAGCTCTCTCCCCGAAATGCATATCTTTAATTTTTCACTTGTTGATAAAGCTTGGTATATCGCGCAGGTATGCAGCTCTCCCATGTATGTGGCCCCGTGCTACTAACTTGCGATCATTTCTGTTCTCAATTCTGTGGGTATCAATTTATGCATTCTTACACATGTAATGTATGATCTACTGTGATGTCATGATTAGCAATTTCTGTGTTGATTATTCAGTATGCACTCTAAGCATGCTATTCTGCTCTAATGATGCATCATAACAATATGTGTTTTACTGACCAGAGAATATCTACCATGATGTTACTGCCATATGCATACCTCTCTTGTTACTGAACTCTTGCTCTACTGGTCAGGAGGATATTTCTCAATGAACTTGAAGTTACTAATGCTAAAAGTAAAAACTTCCCTTAGTAACAATAATTTGATTATATGGAACTGAAAAACAAAATGAGGTTACCATCCCTGGGCAATCTTACTGGAGATGATAAACACTAAACTATACTAATCTTATTGCCAAAACTAACTTCAGTAATCAAAATACAGTACAATAGGAATTACCATAATTCCATGTGGACCCCTTCTAAATCCAAGGCTCCTTCCATTCCCTACTTATGTTACAGTATTGTGTTATTTGGTTGCTGTTAACAGTGTGATGTGTAATAATTATATTTTTGGGTAAGTTTTTAGTTGTTTCTATGAATTTCTACACAATTTGCCCCATAAAGCTGATGCTTTAATTTAATGTTCAAACATAGCATACTCAATACCTTGATAGCAGATTTAGCAAACTATATATCTCTGCAAAAGAGTGGCAAGTTGAGTAAAATAGTCATCATCTTTATATTATAATAAACAGAAATGCTGGAACATGCCTCGGTGGTACTGACATAAACCCATGGCCAACATCAGAGACCTGTGGCCTATTATTCAGCCAGGCTAGGTCAGCTGTCGCCTCACAAGTCTTCCCAAAAGATTGGACTGCCATTGCCTGGGAGAATAATAGGTCAGATGAAGCAGCAAAATGAGCAGCTCAGAGCACATGCTCACTACTGTTCAAAATTCTCCCCTTGTTGCTCTAGAACCCCAGAAAATGTCTTTTCAGATACTACAGACCCTGCAGAACCAAGCCAATCCAGGCAAGAAGGAACAGTGGAAAAAGCAGCTAGATGGCTTAGGGAAGACTGAGAAGCAAGTTTGTCTCATGATCCTTGTATCCTTTTTATGGCTAATGTAGTACATGGTAACACACAAGATTCAAAGCACAACATGTGGAGCATAGTGCAGCCCAGGTGGAAGTTCACCCAAAAGCCCTGCTATCCCTTCCAGGGACTTAAAATGGCTTATATTCAACAGCCAAGATCCAGCCCTGGTGGGTGTCTATGGGTGGCGTCCATTGTTTCATTGGATGCCGGCCATATGGGGCCCACCCCCTGACCAGCGCGCAACAACCAGGAAGTGCCGGTAAGCGTGTGTGTTTGTGTTTGAGAGCGGTGGTGGTGGGGGAACAGCAGCGAGCGGCCACGAACAACAGATGCTGCCCACCCTCCCACATCTGTTGTTCGTGGCCTTTGCTAGTGCCGGCCTACGAGGATCTTGCTCGGTATGCCCTATGGCCAGCCTGTCCCCGTGTATGAATTTATAGAAATTACTTTGACTTTGTAAAAATAGGATCCAAGGAGACTATATATTATGTCACGGAAACTTATCTACCATGTATCCAGACCATTACCTCAGCCTATAGCCCGGCAAGGGCCTATAGATCAACCAGAGAGTAGAAAGAAGCTGTTGAGATTGTTTTACTGTCTGAGCCAGTAGAGCCAAGATGACCAGTCTATATTCCAGACTTCTTCAAAGTTGGCCTTTCTACAGTCTTACTTTAGTCATTTGGCAAGCTCTACTTCATGAACTATTTGAACTATACTCTCATTATTCACTTGATCCAAAACTAGAGTGTGCTGGTTCAGTTTCAGGAGGGTGGGCAGCATCTGTCGTT
This sequence comes from Gastrophryne carolinensis, assembly GCA_027917425.1. Taxonomy (NCBI): domain Eukaryota; kingdom Metazoa; phylum Chordata; class Amphibia; order Anura; family Microhylidae; genus Gastrophryne; species Gastrophryne carolinensis. The sequence goes on from CM051234.1 coordinate 524,117,822, forward strand.
CGTGGCCGCTTGCTGCTGTTCCCCCGTCACCACCGCTTTCAAACACAAACACACACGCTTACCGGCACTTCCTGGTTGTTGCGTGGTGGGTGTCTATGGGTGGCGTCCATTGTTTCATTGGACGCCGGCCATATGGGTCCCGCCCCTCGACCAGTGCGCAACAACCAGGAAGTGCTGTTAAGCATGTGTGTATGTTTGTGTGTGTGTGTTTGGGCAGCAGTGGCGGGAACAGCGGTGAAGGGTAGACAGGCTCTCCGCCCACAGAGAACCAGAGTAAATGTGAGTGAAAGTGTGTGCATGAGAGTTGCCCCCACTGGCTGTACTGAGGGATGCCCCCACTGGCTGTTCTGAGGGATGCCCCCACTGGCTGTACTGAGGGATACCCCCACTGGATGTATTGAGGGATGCCCACACTGGCTGTAGTGAGGGATGCCCACACTGGCTGTAAGCTGTAACGAGGAATGCCCCATTGGCTGTACTGAGGGATGCCCCAACTGGCTGTTCTTAGGGATGCCCCCACTGGCTGTACTGAGGGGTGCCCTTATTGGCTGTACTGAGGAATGCCCCCTCTGGCTGTTCTTAGGGATGCCCCCAATGGCTGTTCTGAGGGATGCACCCACTGGCTGTAAGCTGTACTGAGGGATGCCCCCACTGGCTGTACTGAGGGATGCCCCCACTGGCTGTACTGAGGGATGCTACTTAATGGTTGAAATGAGGGATGTCGCTCACTGCCTGTAATGGAGTAATTCTGCACATGGGGGGATTTTATCACACCATTTGGCTAAGAATATTTTCTTTCTTATTGTTGTCCTCTATACCCTGGGTGCGTGCTGTGGAACAAAAAATAAGGTGTATAAAAAAAGTGACATTAAGATACTATACTGGGCCAGGAACAGTACAGCAGGACCGGTGTGCCCCAAAAGGTCCAGGGCCGTTTTTTAGCCGCAGTCTGCCCCTGGTCATACGAGATCCTTTAATTCATATTTTTGTTACAATTTTGTGTTAAAATAAAGTTGGAGTTTTGTGAACATAGTTTGCTGAGGAATGTGTAGGAGGGAAGATCTCAGCGTTCTGTACTGATTGTCTGTACTAACATGACCTTGCTCACTTATTAGGAATATGGTAGGATTCTGAAAGATGATGAGAATACAAATAAACAATTGAAACCTGTGCAAGATGCTTCTAAGGGCCTTATTTATCAAGGGCTAGCGCCAGGTAGTGTCTGACTAGCGCCAGGTAGCGCCAGCTATCGGCGGCTACCGACTCCAGAACACCAGGCGGCGGACACAATCACGCATTTATCATGCTAAATGAGGCTAGCGCCGGCGAGAGCGTCAGCTAGCGCGGGATTCATCATGTAGCCGACTGCAACGAACAGCGCCGCTACTAATCCCATCACAGCGCCAGGTATGACCTGTCGCTCCCTGGTGCTCTCCAATGCATTTCAATGGAGCAATCTTTAAATATTCATAATTAATTGATTTTAAGTTTTTTTTTTTTTTTTTTTAACTGTCAAAAATTCTGTGACCACTACGGCAATGTTAGATATTTTTTTAAGGTTAAAAAAAAAAAAAAATTGTGCAGAATTGATATTACAGGTCTGATATTAATGTATTCATATTACAAAATGTTTAGAAAAACTTGTTAATTTTTTAATCAAAAAATATGGTTGTTTGGGGGTTAAAAACTACTTTTAAGCCATCGGCGCCAGCGCTCTGGGGTTTAAACAAGCATTTCACAGCGCAATAATTTTTTGAGCGTGATTTATTAATGAATATGCTGGGAGCCGTTCGCTCTGGCCATTCGCTGTCAGGCGCACCCATACAGCGCGGAACCTGTCAAACAGCGACTCCTAACCCCGTATTCACCATTACCGCACACCGACTGAGTCGCTGTCAACAAGCGAACAACAGACAAGCACAGCGAATACTAGCGGGCGCTGTGAAAATCACGCTACTGGCGCTCATCTGTCGCTATCTGGCGCTATTAATGAATCGGCCTCCCCGTCAACCAATGAATACCCAAGCTTTGTTTTAACCAATGTTTTGTTATGCAGTTTGAAATCTAACCAACCTGTTTTAGTTTGACCAAATGCAATTGAATAAATGTACTTGCAGAATAGAAGTATGCAGTAATAAATCAAATGCAAAAAATAAAGAATATTTAAAAAATATACACTCAATGGGACGTAGGAGTAAAATGTGCATTTAATCAAAGGATTATTAAAGGGTATCACATGGATGTACATAAAGCAATATCTAAATGGCCAGAATAACTTAAAAATCCATCTAGCATGATTAGATTAGATTTTTTGCAGAGATCCCCTCCCCTTGGGCCCAGTCTGACTTTCTGCATGGTCTGTACTTTCAAAGTTGTAACCTCCCCTTGATGTACATCCACTGGGTGTCTAGCTACAGTATATTGTCTCAAAGATGTTGTCACGATCGCACTCTATCAGCCCAGCCAAGATGCTAGAGAGAGTGTGATGGTGCAAGGGTTAAAGCCACCAGACCCCTGGGTATGCACTACTAGTCCCAGAAAGTCACCAAATTAACCCTTTCATAAACGTGTTTCACCAGAGCTTCCTTCAGAAAGGTGAGCTCATATATTTAGAGATCAAAGACCAGAGCTGATTAATTAAACATTTAATCTGATAAAAAGGTATCACAGTGCTAGATGTAATATACAGAAACAAATGACATACAAGTACAAAAAATACATAAAAGAGTACAACAAAGATCAGTTCAGCAAATAAAAAGAAAGTCCTTACAGTATAATGGTGTAGCAGTCCTTGTGAGTGAGTATCCAGTTGTTGCTTAAAGTCTTATGTCCAGTATGACCCAGCTTTCTGATTTAGGTTTGTCCTTAGGTGTCTGACTTAGAATGTCCTTAGCATTAGGTTTTATTAGCTAAACTTTGGAGGGAAAAGCTTCACCCCTCCCCCCTGACCCCACCTGGTGAGGGCATTTCTCTCCCAGGTCTCTTATCTGAGTTCTGGTTTCTGATGGTGGGTGCAGATACAGCACATCCTACTGCTTCAAAGACCTTTGACTTCAAAGAAGGAAGTACCACAAACAGAACCCCCCATAAAACTGGAATACACAAACAGTCTGAGTGACCCCTCACCCAGGTCTTGGACTATACATTATACAATAATAATACATATGGTTATTCTATAATCAGGCCTTGGGCCTGACAGATGTGTTTCATGAATCTGCGCTTCAAGGACCTTAATGTGCAGCCTACATCCTGTAGGTTTTGGGCAAGGATGCATCTCTTTGTCATTCCTTGCATGTTCCCTGTAATAAAATAAAATAAATAAAGTGTATATGATTGCACTTTGTGCATGTAACCAAATAAAATCAAACTGATAGTACTGCAGTTAAAGTGGAACAAAACCAAGGATATTGACTATCCTGGGTTTTGGTCCTTTCCCCCAGGGATGCTCCACTGCTTGAAACCCCCAGTATGGGACCAACTCACCTCTTCCCGGTCCCATGGCGCGTCTAAGAGCAGCGGCTCTGAGTGCCCTGGCGGCCACACGCTCCACTTCCCTCTAACAGGGAGCATGCTCATGCCGGCCATCCACAAATGCCTGACACAGGTACGTGCGCTGCTAGAGGGATAGCGGGATTTAGCCACATGCGTTGTTGGACCAGGAAACGGGGTAAGTGAATGGGGTGACCTGGGGGGTTTCACATAGCAGGCCATCCTGATTTTGGATGCCCATGGGGAATCTGTAAGATTCCCGGGCCGGTCGGCGTGGGTTTTGGTCCACTTTAATGAAACCTCTAATGGGAAAAACCTTTTCACTAACCTGTGAGCCCCTAGGTCCTTTTCCATTTTAGTTTTCCTCAGCGCATTCTTATTTAGTTTGTACTCATGGTTTAAATTGTTCCTTCCCTTGGGCATAACCTTATATTTATCTGTAAAGAACTTTTGCCCTTTTTCTGCCCATACGTTTGTACATTCATATGTCCCTAAATAGGTGGGCTGCCCGTCATATTTCACTTCGGGGATATGCTCTGGAATGGTGATGCCTTGATTATATTCTCATTTGTTGCCCTAATTTGTGATTTTAGTATTGTATATTGTCCATTTGAATTGCTTCATCATGGTCACTGTAGCTTTTTGAGCATATTCATTGTTACATAATTATTGTGATATTGGGCTATTGTGTTAGGCATTTTGGCTAATATCACCAATTTCTCTGCTCCCATATCTTTTTAAATGTCTGATGTGAATTTGTGCAATTTTTGTGGAATAAAGTTTATTTAAATTTAATTATTTATTAGTTGTGCAGCCATCTGTGCCCCTTTTTGGGACACCCTGTTTTATAGCATTGATAGTATTTCAGCTGGCATACTTTGGCATTGTGAATTTGAATTGGGTTGTGCATTTTGTCATTTGCAATGTCAATAATTAATATATATATTATTAATATATATATTATATAAGTATAGTACTGACTCTGCTAGCGATAGCCATCCAATCTGAGTATGAACTGTTAAACACCCTTTATTTTTCTACAATCATGTACACACATTTTCTTTTAAGTGGCACAGTATCAAATGCTTTTGAATAATCTAGATATACTGTATGAAATCCAAAGACTCACTCTGACACATTATTGAGCTTTCCACCTTATAAAAACTTTTCAGTTTGGTCTGACAGGACCAATTCGTCATATATGCATGCTGAGGAGGAATAATAAGGTCACTGAGATACTCCAGGATAGAATATTTTAGAAAAACTTGCTCACCACAGATGTACAACATACCGGTCTGTACTTCCCAAGATAAAAAAAGAAAAGAAAAAAAGAAACTACGTACACCTCATCCGACAAAGATTGTATTTATCCTTTGCTGCGCGTCTAATGTGAAAATCTCCAAAAACGGGCTGTGCTCGGTCGTGAGTCGCTAGTTTATAGTGACTCAGTCGCTGTCCAGTAATGTTGAATACATTGTGACCAGTCGCTATTTGACCAGTACAGTGCTGTATGGGAGCGCATGTTAGTGACTGCTCATAGCGACCGACTCACACCATATTCAAGAAAAAAAAATGCCTCACGCAACTCTGGCGCAGAAAAATGCTTATCTGAAGCCCAGAGTGCAGGAGGCGGTGTGTTTAAAGTCGTTTTTTCAGCATCTATCCACTAGTAACAAAGCGAAAACATATGGAATTACATTGTAGCAACATTGTAACATGAACACTTTAATGCCAGACCTGTAATGTATTTCTGAACAAATATATAAAAAATGAAAAAATTGTGAAAAAAATGCTTTTTCAATGCCAGAAGAGGTCACAGAATTTGGATTGTGATTTTTTGAAAAAAAAAATAAAAACAAATACCCCGTTTAAAGAGAAGAAAATGTTCGTCCAATGAAATGTATGGGAGAGCGAAAGGTAGCGAGAGGTCATACCTGGCGCTGTGCAAGGCTGAACGCCGGCGCTGTTCGCTGAGGCTGTGAAAATGATGAATTAGACACTAAATGGCGCTATCCCAGTCGCTAAACAGATTCTGCTTGATAAATGTGTAATAGCGAGCCGTGTCCGGCGTTCACCTGTCGCTACCTGTCGCTACCTCTCATTAACCAGCCGCTGTCATGGGCTCCCAAAGTAATATTTATAACCTTTAGTGTCTCCAATCTAAATATATTATAGGAATATAACAAAGAATGCAGAAAAATAGACACAATTAGAGTTTGACGGAAAACACATAGATCTGCACATTTTATTTAAAAAAATACATAGTTTATTTATTCAATCTTGGAAGAACAACTAACCCTTTTTTACCTTTTATTTTTAATGCTGTCAAATAAAATATTTCTGTTCACTGTTTATTTTGTAACCATTGCAAAAGTATTGTCATTTGAGAGACCTCTCAAAAGCCAAAGCCAACATATTTGTGTGCAGTAATTGCTTCTGTTACCTATCCACGAAGCCTTAAAAGCTGTGGGTAACATTAGCCAATGCAGCCTAGTGAAAATGTCTTTACAGATTACTGTAATGTTAATACTGCTGGCTCTTTGCTTTTGACCTGAAGTGGAATATATTGCACTGCAGAAGCAGATGGAATCAGAGCTTTATTAGGAAGAGGAGATTGGCTGGCTGCCTGCCAAAACCGCTCTGTGCTGGGGGCTGTGTGAGCTAAAGAAAGAAACATTTAACCTTTTGTATATTCGTGCTTGATATTGAAAACATTCATTAGGAAGCAAGCAAACCTGTCAGAAATATGAAGATATTTGTGTGTTTTTATGTGTTGTATGTAGAGTATAGCAATTCAATGCAATTGGTGAATTCTTATTGCTAAAATGAATGAAATTATTTTTAGACCATCTGTATTGATACATGATTAAACTATCTGTGTTGCTAAATACATTTGTGCAATAGTAAGTAATGAAAGATGGGTAAATACACAAGTTAAATCTCATTTTAACAGAAATATTCTAAAAAAAATCACTTCCAGCTAAGTTTATAGATATATATATACTGGAAAACTGGTGGCTTCTAAACTTACATCTGAAGTTAATGTATCAATATTAGTGGCAAGAAAGGTTTGTTTCGTGAGTTAATGCTCTATACTTGTGAAAATGTATTAGCACGGTAGATCATAATAAATAAGAGTGGAAACAGCCACCAATAAATAATAACATACATAATAAATAATAATAACTCTGTATAATCCTTTAATTTAAATGTCCAATAGTTCTAAAAAAAGAAGTATCCTCCAAGTAGATAGTAAATACTATCCCACCATCATAATTAACTGCACTCACTGGACACATTGGGCTATTACTTCAGTTATGGACACATATTCTTTATCAATGAGGATGTCCAAACATTCTGTAACACCCCACCCCTCCTCCCCCCTCTGCTAAGCCTATTGCGCCATAACATAAGAAAACAACTCACTAGGGGGAACGCATGATAGCTGAAGCTTGGACCTTGTCAGACTGGTGACTGGCCTGTCACTCAAGTCCCACTATTAATTAAGTCAATGGCTGCCCTGCAGAGCCCCACCCACTGGAAACAGAAGATGATTGCTGCAATCAGAATCAGATGTAGAATCACATCAGATGTTGTTTGAATCAGCCTTAGTACAGTGGTAGGAACGGGTGGCTGGGGGAGGGTCAGTAACAGCCTGGACTTCTTCTCTAGTTATTTTTTACATTTTTCAAATATATTGTTCCTACAACCCTCATTGATCTATGGATTGGTAATTTATACATGTAGATGCAAACAATACTGCAAAAAATGTAAATCAAATCAAGGTTTATTTGTCACATGCACAACCATACATGCACTGTAATGTGTTTTACGGCTGTCCAATTATAATACATGTAAGTCTACATAATGACAATGAACAAAATATTGCAGATTCATACAGTGAAACACGGGTGTACACTAACAGCATATACAGGTTTTAATATATGTAACTTGATATACTGAAGTTGTCATTTGCTGCCTAGGTGTCTTATCTATGTACAGTATACTATCATGTGCTTGGTTTGCCTATTGCCTTATCTGATCTGTGCTGAACTATCTGCTGTTTAGAGCTCGGATGGCCTCTGGGAAGAAGCTCCTCTATATTCCTCTGTGTTTGCGCTCAGGAAGCACAGGCATTTGCCTGATTTCAGTTTGGAGAAGAGTCCATTGCTCAGATGGTAGTTGACCTGGTCTAGCTACATCAGCTATATAGCCAAAAAATAATTTTCCACCTAAGGAGACAGAGAGACTTCAAACTATCTAATACAAGGCTAAAACCTAACCAATACCAATCCACTTGCCCCATGCAGATGAACATGGGAGCTCTTACCTGTGTCCCACCCCTCCAGTGCCCGATCTGCCATCATTGGGGCCTCCACGAAAAACTGCCATCCCCCATCAGTCACAGTGGGAGTGGCATGCTCACACATTTTTGCAATGGAATGGGTGTGTCAGGCCTTGGTACGCTCCCTTCTTTGCAATCAATGTGATGGGCATGGCAACAACACTGTGACTGATGGCAGTGGGAATGCCAATGAAGGCAGATTGGTGCAGAAGGTGTGGGACTCAATCTCACAATCAGGTAAGATCCAGAGTGCCAGAGTAGGAGTGAGATGGGAAAAAAGGAAAGTATTGAGTTTGGTTTGTCTTAGTCTGGACAGTCCCTTTAATAATATTAAAATATAACTTCCTTACAAACATGAAGAAGAACAAATTTATAAGCCTTGCCTAGGTGTCTTATCTATGTACAGTATACTAGCATGTGGTTGGTTTGCCTATTGCCTTATCTGATCTGTGCTGAACTATCTGCTGTTTAGAGATCGGATGGCCTCTGGGAAGAAGCTCCTCTATATTCCTCTGTGTTTGCGCTCAGGAAGCACAGGCATTTGCCTGATTTCAGTTTGGAGAAGAGTCCATTGCTCAGATGGTAGTTGACCTGGTCTAGCTACATCAGCTATATAGCCAAAAAAATCCTTTTCCACCTAAGGAGACAGAGAGACTTCAAACTATCTAATACAAGGCTAAAACCTAACCAATACCAATCCACTTGCCCAATGCAGATGAACATGGGAGCTCTTATCTGTGTCCCACCTCTCCAGTGCCTGATCTGCCATCATTGGTGCCTCCACAAAAAACTGCCACCCCCCATCAGTCACAGTGGGAGTGGCATGCTCACACATTTTTGCAATGGAATGGGTGTGTCAGGCCTTGGTACGCTCCCTTCTTTGCAATCAATGTGATGGGCATGGCAACAACACTGTGACTGATGGCAGTGGGAATGCCAATAAAGGCAGATTGGTGCAGAAGGTGTGGGACTCAATCTCACAATCAGGTAAGATCCAGAGTGCCAGAGTAGGAGTGAGATGGGAAAAAAAGGAAAGTATTGAGTTTGGTTTGTCTTAGTCTGGACAGTCCCTTTAATAATATTAAAATATAACTTCCTTACAAACATGAAGAAGAACAAATTTATAAGCCTCAGGACTGACAGACGGAGAATAGCGTCCCACATGGAGAACATTCAATCCCATTAATACTGTTTATTCGCTTGTGATACCACCAACCTGAATACAACCTCAGATAAGGCTGCGCGTCACATCGTTGTGGTGCTCTTGTTATTGTGTCCTGGCACAGCTGGCTGTTTGCCTGGAGTTGTCTGTGTTTTTTAAACCTGAAGCTAAACACCATTAAAGTTTATGGGAGGGAAAAATGCCCATATTATTTGGCCAGTATTTCCACCTATGTTTTTAAAATAAGCACCCCCCTCCCCTGAGCTACTAGCCTGATGCACGAGGTACAGGGATTGGTATTGCCTTTGCTCAGAAGCCAAACACCCATGGTATCATACCAACCCCTATACCCTTCAGCACAAGTCCAGTTCTTTCACCCCCCTACCTGGTGCGTGTAATTGGTTGGGTGTTTTGGTAAGTAACCCGCAGCTGGGGGGTGCTGGGGGATAGCTGACCCAACACATTTTCCTGTGTGCAAAAATTCTTGCAAATTCAGTTGCACACCCATGATTCAGAGACCACAATTCAAAATAAACAGGCTATTTAGGCTAAAAAGTGTTATAAGTATTCCCAACATGGTTTTGCTAACGAGAATGGTGCTTTTGGTGTGTTTTTGTACCCTTTTTGGAGAAATAGAGCCTTTTGATTAATACTTTGCTGAGATATTTTTGACTGTCCTCAATCTCTAGGTATTCTCGTGGCATTTTATATTACATTTTTTTCTTGATTATACAATATATTAGTAAAGTATGATATAAGTTTTTAGTTTGATTTGCATTTAATATTATTTTGAGTAAACAGTGACATATTTGATTTTTTATTTTTTTATTAAAATATATAAAATAAATAAAATACTAAAATATACCATTAAATATATAATTTTAGTAACACTTGAAGGGCGTTATTTAAGAAGCGCTAACACCACGTAGTACCACGTAGTGTCAGGTGAATGCCAGACACAGTATGTGAAAACCATAAATATGAAAGTCAAACTGGCGAGTGCCTCTAATAGCGTCATGTAGCATCACATGTATCACTAGCGGCAGCTCGGTGTAAAGTGCCGTCGCTGTATGTTCTGCAGTTCCATGTAGCATCAGCCGCTCAGTTGCACTCTCTAGTACACTTTAATGGTGTATATTTCAGTTTTGTAGAAATCATGTTTGGATTACATTTTTCTGTATTTTTTCACATAAAATGAGGGTGTTGGCTCTTGTGCCAGTCATTCCATGTGGCTGGGGGTTTTATTGTGAGAGAGTGGGTATCGGGCGCTGTAACAGAGAGTCTCATTCGCTGTAGTAACCTGGCCCGCATTGATGAATGTGATGTATGTTGGGCGCTCTAACACCAATACAGCACTGCAGGGAGCGAAAAGTAGCGTCAGCTCAATGCGACCGGCTCTCAGCGCTTCACACCATACTTATCAAAAAAGGACATACACACAGTGTCGGCACTCTAAATCTGGTCGCTATAGCATAGAGTGCCATACGCTGTGTGATTAAAGTCTGGTTTTGAACTCATATACACCAGTAACAAAGAAAAAACACATGGAATTACATTGTTTTAATACTGTTTTTAACTGTGACATTAACACTTTAGTGCCAGACCTGTAATGATAATTCTGCATAAAAATATAAAAAGTCAAAAAACGTTTCTAAAAGTGTTTGTTTTCAGCCAGGAGAGGCCACACAATGATTTGAGCAAAAAAAAAACAAAAAAAATTGTCGAACACGCTGTTTAAACACAAGCAAATGAACGTCCATTGAAATGTATGGGAGAGCGACACTGAGCGAAAGGTAATACCTGGCTCTCTGGAAGCTAGAGCGCCGGTGTTATACGCTGAGTTACCTGTAATAATAGATCGGACGCTACATGGCGCTGTTACAGTTGCTCACCAGATTCGCTTCCATGAATGTGTTTTAGTGTACTGCGCCCAGCGTTCACCAGATGCTACCTGCCGCTACGAGGCACTACCTGGCGCTATCCCTTATGGCCCTGTAGTGTGGATCCAAGAGGACAGCCATCCAGCAATTGTAAACGGTGCTCTGTGAAAAGTTAGAGGGACAGATTTTCATAGTCTTTTCAAATAGATGTAATATATAATGCCACTACAGTGTAAGCTACATAGGTAAATGATAAACATGTAAGGAGATAAACAGACAAGAAACATGATAAACATAAGTGTGCCAAAATCTTTCTAGAAGAAATTTAGATAAGTACTTGTTATAGAAAACTCTAAATGAGAAAATTATAACAAGATAAGCTTTAGTTCAGTGGGAATTGGCAGGTATTATATTAAGGTTTTTGGATCTATATGTCATAATCACCTTTGTTTCTGCAATCTGTCTGCCTGCTTAACATGGATGGTCAAATAAAACAGTATTTAGCATTATAATTATAGATCATGTCTTCTCTGGTTTCATTTGCCATTACTAATGTTAGTAATAGTAATACTTTTGTTTATTTATTATATTATTTTTTAAATATTCAGGTGTAGTGATGGAACAGAGAACAGGCCTCTTTTCAATTAGGAAGTTGTTTGGCTGAATTTACCAAACTATTCGGCATTTGGGTATTCCCAAAGCAGAAACCCATTAAAGTTGGGAGGGGAGATTCAGTCAACAATTAAATACAATTATTCAGATAAATACACAGAGCTCCCTTAGTTTTCAAAAATTCTTCACTGTCCCACAGCACATGCACCAGCACCCAGGATTTATCCTAAAACGCATGCACACCAAAACAAGGTGCTGAGCACAATCCTCCACCACAGTGTGAATCTTCGTACCAGATTGCTTCAGTTGGTCACGCTTTGATAAATCCACATAAGTAATTCTCAATCCATCCAACAATCAGATTGATTCCACTGCTAACAATTTAATTGATCCAGATATATAATTTTCAATATATCCAAAGTATTCAAGTAGATCCCAGTGGCATGAACAAATTGCTCTGCAAATAGGCAGATGGTCCTCATCAGTATAATACATCTCCTGTTGGGAACCCAACCGAAAAGGAGACATGCTGAACTTTCTGCTTGGGGTTAAAAATAGATACGAAGAAAGCGTCCTTGAAGGACCATCTGCCTATGAAGGCCACCTTTAGGGGTTAGTGCAGAAGATCACTGTATGAGGCAAAAAGAAGGAGGTTAGCAAGAGAAGTCTGGTAGCAGCAGGACTGTCAGTGTCGATAGGTATGTTAAAGTCTCCCATTATTATTGCAGGAGTGTCACTGATGAGACAGGGAAGAAGCCAGGTTGAGAAGTAGTCAAGAAAAAGTGTGGTGGGGCCAGCAGGCAACAGATGACTGCAATTCCGAGCTCAAGGTAGGGATGTAGGTAGACAGAGTAAACTTCAAAGGAAGGAAAAGATAGTAATATGCAAGGTGTAATATGCAAAAATAGGACACTGTTTCTGTGGGATTGGCTAATTGTAGTCCCCTTATAAAAGGGCAGCTGGGAAGACCGTTTCAGTTGGGGTCAGTCTCTGTTAAGCCCATGATTGTAAGGGATTTGGTCATAAACAAATCATGAATGAATGCATGAGTGGTAGTGGAATGTGAGTTGGGCATATGTGTATGAGATTAGTAAGGTTAGAGGTGTGAGGTCTTGTCTGCACTGCAGTGGTGACAGTTAATAGTGCGTGTCAGATAGGCACTACTATAGGATCCCTCAGAATTTTTTTTTCTTCCATCTATACATTGAGTTATGTGATATGTTTGAGACCTATGCTGTTTACATTAAAGTTCTGTAATTTATGTTACAAGACCTGTTTATTTTCTAGATAACAACCTGGCAACTGTTTAATCAACACAGGTTCAAGGTGAATAATTTACACTCTCTATTTTCCACAACCAAAATTATTGTATAATCTCTTGGGCTTTAGTGTCCAGAGATTTACTGATTAATATAGCCAGGTTATGTATTCTTAATCATCAAAACCTATTATTAACTAATCAGCAGCATTTGGCTCTAAGATTGGCTGATTAGTTTACCATATTCACAATGTCTATGTAAATAGATGTTATGATCCTTATTAATTTAACAACTGTATAAATATTAAACACATTAGACTCTCCACATTTGTTTGGATTCCACATAGGCTGCTGTTATTTTTTAACTTCTAAATAAAATATCCACCCCAGCTCACCAATAGAACTGTCCCATCGCAAGTGCAGGGGATTTTGATACTTAAATGGTGCATAAACCGCCATTCAGCAGCTCATCTCATCATGGCTGCCCTCTCCCTTCCTGTCAGAACACAGATGCTTCTGTAAGTAGAAACAAAGCAAAGAGTAGTGGCCCACTCCCTGAATTCCTTTCCTATAGAACACCAATAATAAGGCTAAGCTGGTGGTCTAATGCTCATCATCAGACTGTGGACACTGGGATACTGATTATTATACAGCATCACAAAGCCAATGGCCAAGCCCAAATATTCTTTAAAGATAAATCATAAGGTGAAACTGTAAACCTTGATATCTCAGACATTTCTTCTTTAAATTTAAAAAAACGAAAACCGTTTAGAACAAAGCCCAACACAAATGTGTGCTACGTGAGAAAAGTTAAGTCCTCAAGTCCCCAGGGCTGCTAAATTCCTACTTCCCCAGGCACCATGATACTGGATGCCCTGCTGTGTGAAACCCCCTAGGTCGCCAGGTATACTTACCTTCTCCCCTGGTCCAACAACGCACGCACAAGAAGTGGCCACATCCCCGTCTCCCTTTAGCAGGGCACTTGGCTGCCCCAGGCAAAGGGGAAAGGTGAATTGGAGTGGGAGACCCAGGATCAAGGAACAAAACCCAGTATAGTCTGTGTGTTTGGACCACTTTAAACCACCACTATAGCTATAAAACTAAACCAATAGGGGGCATTTTGTGATTCATTTCAGAGTTCTGGTAATGGTAAAATGGCTCATCGCCTGCATATAGGACTAAGTTTGTCACACAAATGCATGTCTATAGACCTAGGATTGCTTTTGAGTAGATGCATATGCTATAGTAAAGATCAGGGAGATATTGACTGAAATTGCCTTTGAGTTGGTAAGGGGAGAATGGACATATTTGAGATTTGAGGAATTCTTTCCCATTTATTTTAACTACATGTCTTTTCACACTCCGGTGGTCATCCCAAGAGATTTAAGGTGAATAGTAAAGTAGGCAACTCTGACAGGTACCATTGAAAATCAGTAATTTATTTGACCTTAGATGGAGACATTTTTAGCAGAGGTGGTCAGAAACTCATATGATTTAATATTTTATTGTAGAAAACTTCAGAGCATAACTGTGTCACTGGTTTTCATGTGGCTAAGATCAAGGCCAAGGACCTCATCTTGTCAGTTTTGAGAACAATCAAGGGATTCATGCTTATCCTATCTCCTTCTTAAACATTAATCAGAGCATAGTGAACAATCTAACAAGTCCAAAATACTACTGCCACTTGTGCTACACATTTTTATTACAGATCCAAGGATAAGAAGGGTTATTATAATATTACGGTTTCTGATTGAGACAGCCACTTAATAATATAAACAGGATGCATACATTTCACACATAAAACCTCCAAAACAGCACCCTAACTATACCAAATAAAGGGGATTTGATATAGAAGTGAATAGAGATAATTAGGGCCATCTTGCATTTAAGGCAACAGCAGGTTTATTATTATTGGCATTATCTCTAAAAGTATACTGTACAAATTCCTGTTTAGTTGAGAATTAAGGTTTATGGTTGATGAACATTAATCAATACTTCCCTATTAGACCAGGGATCAAAACAATTGTGAGCATATTGATAATTAATTACATTGTTTAATAAAGCTGGACACTGATGTACCTGCCTGCTGTTGGCCCAGCAACCAACCCTGTGAGCCACATGTGCACTGCCCTAAGGCAGTGGAAATGGGCTTTCCTACTCCTTCTCAAACAAGCCCTGAAGCATTTTTTCCAGAAGGCAAAGGATGGGGATGGTAGCGCTGTTGATGGCATCATCAGCGCTGACCATATTTGTGGCATACTGAAAGCACTGCTGCACCACACAGATGTACCTCATGGAGGCCCACTCACTGGTGGTCTGCAATTCATCTCACCCTGGGATAATGTGAACCGGCTTGGCTGTGGTGATGGTGCTGCTGCTGGTGCTGTTGCTGCAGGTGCTGGAGGTGGTGGGGTTCCCACATTCATCCTTTGGAGGGAAACAGGTGGTCCTGTTGTTGGGGAGGTGTAGCTGGAGGTCTGACAGAGGTAGACTCAGGTGTTTGCAGACTTTTCTGGTAATTCTGCCACTGCAGCTCATGTTTTATTCGCATATATCTGGTCATGTACGAGGTGCAGAGATGATTAGTTTTAGTTTTCCCTCTCTTCAGTGACTGTTGGCACAGCTTGCAAATGACCTCTTTCTTGTCCACTGTGGACTGCTTGAAAACATGCTAAAAGCTAGTTCTAGTATTACAGGGTACATTCTTAGGGCAAGTTGTAGCATAAAAGGGTAGACCTCAGTGTTTAGAGTAAGTTGTGATATAGCAAGGTACACCTCAATGCTTAGAGCATCTGTATGATAACAGTACACATGAAACACAGTGCATACAGCTTCTTGAAGGTTAAGGGTATACACCCCAGTGCTTAAATGAAAAGGTGGGATCACAGTACACACTCAATCCGGTGCTTAGACCAAGTTGTGGTATAACCTGATACACCTCAGTGTTTAGACCAAGTAGTGATTTAACAGCACAGTGCATAGACCAAGTTGTGGAATAACAGGTAACACAGCAGTGCTTAGACCAGGTTGTGATATAAAAGGGTGTAGCTCAGTGCTTACAGCAAGTTGTGGCTAAACAGGTTGTACTCACCCCAGTGCTTAAACCAAGTTGTGGTATAACAGGGTGCACCTCAGAGCTTAGAGCAAGTTGTAGTATAACATGGTAGTCCTCAGTGCTTAAACAAAGTTGTAGTATAACACGGTAAACCTCCGTGCTTAGAGCAAATTGTGGTATAACAGGGTATATCCCAGTGCATAGACCAAGTTGTGGAATAACAGGTAACACAGCAGAGCTTAGAGCAGGCTGTAGTATAAAAGGGTGCAACTCAGTGCTTTTAGCCAGTTGTGGTTAAACAGAGTGCACTCACCCCAGTGCTTAAAACATGTTGTGGTATAACAAGGTACACCTCAGTGCTTTTAGCAAGTTGTGGTATAACAGGGTAAACCTCAGAGCTTAGATCAATTTGTGGTATTACAGGGTACACCCCAGTGCCTATGCCAAGTTGTGGTATTACAGGGTAAACCTCAGTGCCTATGCCAAGTTGTGGTATTACAGGGTAAACCTCAGTGCTTATGCCAAGTTGTGGCATAACAGGGCACGTCCCAGTGCTTAGAGCAAGTTGGGGTATAACAGGACACACTCACCCCAGTGCCTAAATCAAGTTGTGGTATAACAGGATGCAACCCAGTGCATAGAGCAAGTTGTAGCATAACAGGGTACACTCACCATAGTACTTAGACCAAGCTGTAGCATAACAGGGTACACTAACCCCAGTGCTTAGGCCAAGTTGTAGTATAACATGATACGCTCACCACAGTGCATAGAGCACATTGTGGTATAACTGGGTACACTCGCCCTAGTGCTTAAACCAAGTTGTGGTATATCATGGTACAACTCAGTGCTTAGCACAAGTTGTGATGTAACAGGGTACACCCCAGTGCTTAGACCAAACCTGTGGTATAACAGGGCACACCCCAGTGCTTACAGTAGATTGTAGTATGATAGTGTACACCTCAGTGCTTAGAGTAAGTTGTAGAATAACACAGTAAACCTCAGTGCTTTGAGCAATTTGTAGAAAAACAGGGTAATCCGCAGTGATTAGGGGAACTTGTAGTATAACACAATAAACCTCAATTGTGGTATAACATGGATACACTCACCACAGTGCTTAGAGAAAGTTGTAGTATAACAGGGTATACTCACCCAGTGCTTAAACCAAGATGTGGTATAACATGGTACACATCAGTGCTTAGAGCAAGTTGTAATATAACTGCGTAAACTTCAACAAGATACACCTCAGTGCTTAGACCAACTTGTGATATCACAGGGTACCCCCCAGTGCTTAGACCAAGTTGTGGTATAAGAGGGAACACCCCAGTGCTTAGAGCAAGTTGTAGTATAACTGTGTACACCACAGTACTAAGACCAAGTTGTGGCATAACAGGGTACACCACTGTGCTTGTACCAAGTTAAGGTATAGCATGGTACACTCACTCCAGTGCTTAGAGTAATTTGTAGGATACACTCACCACAGTGCTTAGAGCAAGTTGTGGTATAACAGGGTACACTCACCCCAGTGCTTAAACCAAGATGTGGTATAACATGGTACATTCAGTATTTAGACCAAATTGTGATATACAACCCAGTAAAAAATCCCAAAAGGACAACCCACAAAGAATAATAAAGAGTGCTACTCCCAGGCTCAAACAGCCATATATAGAATACCTCAAAAACACAACAGGGGAGGCACTCCAACTCAGAATCAAAAAATAATATCAAACTTTATTAAATGTTACAACCACAACCTATAAAATGGACATATTAAAAACACATTAAAAAACATAAGACAATACCACACAGGACATACAAACATACAGGATGTGTAAGCGGTGGGGAGAAAATTGATGCCTCATCAAAATTAAAATACAGCAAGCATGAAATCCATATGCTAAATGAATTTAATAACTATTTGTGCAAAAAGTGGCAAAAAGTGCAAGGTGCATGATAGAGTGCAAAAATGTGCCAGAATAATATAATGGATATCTATTTAAAGTACAATAGTGGCAATAATATAAACCAGCTCTCATATAGCCGGTCTCAAAGTCAGAAACCATAAAAGCGCGAAGGCTGTCACTCAGACAGAAACACCGGTAACAAAGCGCTATCATCCGATCAAATCACTATATGGATTAGCATGCCAACTGATGAATGCAAATAAAATCAATATCCATAATATCAAAATATCAAACCAATAGGGTCTCCCCACTGCCTGCCAACATCAAGAGCTACGCGTTCCGAGGGCAAAAATCCCAATTTCTCAGGCTAATAAACAATAGACCAACCTGTGTTTAAATATTCCTCTATGTGTCTCCCCCCGCCCACCATGCAAAGCACTTCTGGGTGTGGTGACCTATCACAGCTGCCCAAGTGATTAAGCATGGGGGGCGGAGAGTCTCCCCACAGAGGATGCCCCAGTCATTATAAAGTCAACAAACCACATTTACAACTTGTTACAAAGATACGCAGATCCATATTAGTCATGGTATAATCATATAAAAGTATAAACATGATAACAAATTTAAAGCTCCATAGCGCATGATATGCCTGGGAGGCCAGTGTGAGCTGCCCTGATCTGTCAGCACATCCACACGCAAGTGTGGTGCATGCAAGGATATACTGACAGGGACAGGATGAATGCAGTCCACAATGGCGCTCACAGGCTCAATAATAGACCCATATCAAAAGTAAACATACAAAAAAAAAACATTATGCAAAAAACTGTAAGTAACCCACCATAAGGTGGATCCAAACACCTTTATAACACCTATTTCCTCTGAAAAAAATGATTGTCTTATGTATTTTAATGTGTGTGTGTGTGTGTGTGTGTGTGTGTGTGTGTGTGTGTGTGTGTGTGTCAGGAATAGCCTTGTTACGTCTGTCTAGTTGGACTGTTTCCCTTAAGTTTTCCCTTAGTTAAAATGGCAGATTGTGTCTCAGCTGGGTGCCATCTTACTTCCTGTCATATATATAAACTTCTCAGGCCTGTTGCTCAGTGCTTGAGTATTGTGTTTGACTTCCTGCTTGTGCAGTTCTCTAGCCTGGAACTTGCTCTCCGGTTTGTTCCTCCTCTTGCGGTTTACCCTGCAAATCCTTGCTACCTGCTGACCCGGATTGGACTTTGACTCCGGATTGATCTGCTTCCCTGTTTCTGACACGGATTGGACCTTGACTCCGCATTGATCTGCTTCCCTGTTGCTGACCCGGATTGGACTTTGACTCCGCATTGATCTGCTTCCCTGTTGCTGACCCGGATTGGACTTTGACTCCGCATTGATCTGCTTCCCTGTTGCTGACCCGGATTGGACTTTGACTTCCTGCGTTTTGGCCTAGTCTCTGCCATTGGACTCCAGCAGTATTCACCAGTATCATGACAGGATACTCAAGCCAAAAATGGAGTCCGCTGGGACTGGGAGTTTGGAAGTTTGCATTAACCAGCTGCAGTCTACTCTGGCTAATATGCACGCCGAGATGCAGACGTTGAACAACAAATATGATACCTTTGAAGGACAGACTTCTCACAATGTCCATATTTATGGACAAGCAATTCAAGAGCTACGTGGGACAGTGCAGACATTATCTGATCGGATGGCTCACTTGGAGGCTCAAGCTTCTGTACTACCTACTTCCGTGCCTGCCATGAGTCCTAAGTTGCCACCGTTCAGATTTGGCGGAGACCGTGACAAATTCAGGGGATTCCTCAATCAATGTAGGCTATACTTTGATGCAAATCCAGCCCAGTTTCCTACTGACCGGTCTAAAGTCCTGTGTATCATCATGTTGCTGACACATAGAGCCATTGCCTGGGCTAGTCCACTGATTGAGACCCAAGACCCCCGGCTGAACAACCTTGAAGACTTCATCAATGCCATGAGACAAATGTTTGATGATCCCAATCGAGGTGCTACAGCTGAAGCAGCACTACTAGCTTTGCACCAAGGCAGACGCCCCGTCACTGAGTATGCAATGGAGTTCAAGAGGTGGGCTATCGACACTGATTGGAATGACGCAGCGAAAATGTATTTTTTTAGGAAAGGACTTTCCAGCACATTAAAAGATGAACTTGCCCGTGCAGAGGCCCCTTTAGGCTTAGACGACTTTATTAACCATTGTATTAGAATTGACACCCGACTATCTGAATGACGACAAGAGAAATGGGCTACCTTGAATTTTGATACTAAGCACTACCCTTCTTTTCCTGCAGCTATTTCTAAGGAACCGCAAGGAAAGATTCAAAGGGAATCGGGAAGTAAGCCGATGCAAGTAGATTCCATACTAAAGCGTGAAAACGTTGACAGAAGAGAGCACATGCTCCGGGAAAGCTTATGCTTCTACTGCGGAAAATCTGACCACTTCCTTATCAACTGCCCTAGCCGCCCTCAGAGATTGGTAGCAGCTATTATGGATCCTGACTTTTCGGACAGAGAATCAATCGTTTCCGAAACAGAATTATCTGAGAAAGCAGTTATCCGTTCCATCTCATTGGTGGCCCCTCATATTAAGAAAGAAAATAAAGACTCCCATTGCTTCCTTCCCATTAAGTTTCTGACTAATTCTCAGTGGATTTCTGCCTCTGCTATGGTGGACTCTGGGGCTAGTGGCAATTTCATGGACCTTTCTTTTGCCCAAAAGCATGGGGTCAGATTTAACAAAAAACTCTCACCCTTGGTAATGGAAACCGTAGATGGATCTCCACTGAGCTCAGGGCCTGTGGATCAAGAGACGGAGCCACTTGAGGTCATTATAACACCCCAGCACCGTGAAGTCCTCTCTTTCCTGTTGATATCGTCTCCACATTTTCCTGTTATTTTAGGCCTACCATGGTTGCAAGCACAGAACCCTGTCATCAACTGGGAAACTAAAGAAATAAGCTTCCCTGGGGAGGATGGTCTTTCGACAGGGTACTCTGAACAAGATTCCAAAGAACCAGTTGAAAATAATAAAATGGTAAAATTACCCTCTGTATACAAGAACTATGCAGACGTGTGCGAAAAACACAATGCCGACAAGCTTCCCCCACATCGATCTTATGACCGTCCCATAGAATTGTTTCCTGGTGCGCCTATACCCTTTGGACACATTTACCCTTTGGCAGACCCCGAACTAAAAGCCCTCAAGGACTACATAGAAGAAAACCTGGCTAAGGGGTTCATTCGCCCATCTTCTTCACCTGCGGGGGCTCCCATATTCTTTGTCAAAAAAAAGGACGGTTCTCTAAGACCGTGCATTGACTACAGGGAACTTAACAAAATTACAATCAAGAACCGCTACCCTCTACCATTGATTCCTGAGCTCTTGGAGAGAGTACAACATGCAAAGGTGTTCACCAAGTTAGACCTGCGTGGCGCTTATAATTTGGTCCGTATAAGACCCGGAGATGAATGGAAGACTGGTTTAGATCACGTTATGGACATTATGAGTATCTCGTGATGCCTTTTGGTCTTTGCAACGCCCCTGCTACCTTCCAACATCTTGTCAATGATATCTTCAGAGATCTTTTGGACCAGTTTGTAGTCGTCTATTTGGATGATATCTTAATTTTTTCCAACTCTATGGAAGAACATCTGAGACATGTGAGATTGATTCTGGATCGTCTAAGGAAGAATCAACTCTACATTAAAATTGAAAAATGTGATTTTCATCAAACTGAAATCCAATTTCTGGGTTATATAATTTCACCCCGTGGTCTACACATGGACCCTAGCAAGATTAAAGCAATCGTAGACTGGCCTACTCCAAAAAACATAAAGGATGTTCAACGTTTCATAGGTTTTGCCAATTTTTATAGACGTTTTATTAGGAATTTCTCGGAGATCATAACTCCTATTACACAGTTGACTAAGAAAGGACATGCCTTTGTTTGGTCTCCTCAAGCACAAGAATCCTTTTGTCTCCTAAAGTCCAAGATCACTACAGCCCCAGTGCTAGTCCCGACCCAGAATGCGCCTTCATTGTGGAAGTAGATTCTTCAGACTGTGCTATTGGGGCTATTCTGTTTCAGAGAACAGGAGACAAGGGGTTATTGCATCCCTGTGCCTTTTTCTCCTGACGTTTATCACCCGCTGAGAAGAATTATGATGTGGGGAATAAAGAACTGTTGGCCATCATTGCAGCATTTAAGGAACCTCACAGCAAATAATTGTTCTAACTGATCACCGTAACTTGGTGTTTGTTAGATCTGCCAAGTGTCTATCTCCTCACCAAACTCGTTGGAGTCTCTTTCTCAACCAATTCAACTTTGTAATCTCATACCGGCCTGGATCTCGTAATGGTAAAGCGGATGCTCTATCTCGAATTTTTTCCAAAGATTCCACTTCTATTATTCCACCCAAAACTATTGTTCCTGAGTCTAATTTTATTGGAGTAATCCAAAATAAGGACTTGCTGGAAGAGATAAAAGAGGCCTATAACACCGATTCCTTGCTGTCTCAACCATCTGATGAGGTGCACTTAACGCTTAAAAACAAGACGTGGATCCATGGGCAGCAGCTATATATACCCAAAACAGTAAGATTGAAAATTCTAAAGCTAGTCCATGATTCTAAGATTGCTGGTCACAAGGGAGTGCAGAAGACACAGGAATTCCTATCTCGTTTCTTTTGGTGGCCCAATTATCAACAGGACGTAAGAAAATATGTATTGTCATGTGACGTTTGTGCTAGATGCAAGACTCCACGTTCTTCACCCTTGGGTTTGTTACAGCCTTTGCCGATCCCCTCTCGTCCCTGGGGTTCCATTTTCATGGACTTTATAGTAGATCTACCTACCTCTAAAGGAAAAAATACAATTCTGGTAGTAGTTGACCGGCTCACCAAGGCTGCACACTTCATTCCATGTACCGGCCTACCTTCCGCTAAAGACACTGCTGACCTTGTAGTTCAGAATGTGTTTCGTTTTCATGGAGTCCCTGATGAAGTCATCTCGGATCGTGGGGTACAGTTTACATCAAAATTTTGGCTGAGTTTTTGTTCAGCACTTGATATTGAGGTTAACTTATCAACCGCCTTTCACCCACAAACTAATGGACAAACTGAGTGCACAAATCAGACCCTGGAACAGTACTTACGATGCTATATCTGTCATTTACAAGATGATTGGGTCGATCTGCTTCCGGTGGCTGAGTTCTCCTACAATAACTCCCAAAATGCCTCCACTAAGCAAACTCCTTTCTTTGCGAACTTGGGGTATCATCCAAATATTCTACCCAAATTCCCTGCTGTTTTACCTATGCCTGCAGTTGCGGAAAGGATCTCTAAATTACAGCAAAATTTGAAACTAATCAAGACAACGTCTGAGAAGGCTCAAGAAAATTACAAGAAGGCGGCAGATAAATTTCGTAGGCCAGCACCAATGTTTAAAGTGGGAGATAAAGTAAAGAAATTTGAGACTCAAGTTGCCTTCACCAAAACTGGGACAGAAATTTATTGGGCCCTATAAGATTATCAGGATTACTAGTCCTGTAGCTGTTAAGCTTCAACTCCCACAGTCTATGAAGATTCATCCTGTGTTTCATGTGTCTCTGTTAAAACCTGTTGTGCTCATCCCTTTTCCGGAACGTATTCCTTCTCCTCCCGATGCAGTGGAGGTAGATGGGCAAGAACAGTTTATTGTAGAAGAAATCTTGGACTCTAGAATCTTTAGGAACCAATTACAATACCTCATTAAGTGGCAAGGTTATGGGCCTGAAGAAAATTCTTGGGAACCTGTGAGTAATATTAATGCTTCCCGACTGATCAGACAGTTTCATCAAAGACATCCTGGGAGGCCGAGGCAGGTCATGTCCAGAGGCCGCTGTTGAGGTGGGAGTAATGTCAGGAATAGCCTTGTTACGTCTGTCTAGTTGGACTGTTTCCCTTAAGTTTTCCCTTAGTTAAGATGGCAGATTGTGTCTCAGCTGGGTGCCATCTTACTTCCTGTCATATATATAAACCTCTCAGGCCTGTTGCTCAGTGCTTGAGTATTGTGTTTGACTTCCTGCTTGTGCAGTTCTCTAGCCTGGAACTTGCTCTCCGGTTTGTTCCTCCTCTTGCCGTTTACCCTGCAAATCCTTGCTACCTACTGACCCGGATTGGACTTTGACTCCGCATTGATCTGCTTCCCTGTTGCTGACATGGATTGGACTTTGACTTCGCATTGATCTGCTTCCCTGTTGCTGACCCGGATTGGACTTTGACTCCGCATTGATCTGCTTCCCTGTTGCTGACCCGGATTGGACTTTGACTCCGCATTGATCTGCTTCCCTGTTGCTGACCCGGATTGGACTTTGACTTCCTGAGTTTTGGCCTAGTCTCTGCCATTGGACTCCAGCAGTATTCACCAGTATCGTGACAATGTGTGTGTGTGTGTGTGTGTGTGTGTGTGTGTAAGATGTCCATTGTATAGGTTGTGGTTGTAAACATTAAATAAAGTTTGATATTAATTTTTGATTCTGAGTTGGAGTGCCTCCCCTGTTGTGTTTTTGTGGGTGTTTCTGTGGTATGACTGGGTACACTCCGGTGCATAGAGCAAGTTGTGGTATAACAGGGTACACCCCAGTGCTTAAACCAAGTCGAGGTAGAACAGGGTATCACCCAGCGCTTATACCAAGTTGTGGTATTACAGGGTACACCCCAGTGCTTAGAGCAAGTTGTGCTATAACAAGGTACACCCCAGTGATTAGAGCAAGTTGTGGTATAACAAGGCACACCTCAGTGCTTAGAGTTGTAGAATTACAGGTTATACCTCAGTGTTGGTATTACATGGTACACCCCAGCGATTAGAGCAAGTTGTGGTATTACAGGGTACGCTCACTTCGGTGTTTAACCCTTCTATTGCCAGCCATGTAAATCCAGCCTCTCCAACTGTTAAATGGCAGTCACGTAAATTCTTTGTGCCTGGCTTTCCCGCTTTGGGGGCGGGACGAATGACATCGCCCGACGGGCGTCGTCCCTGCCCCTGGCGGCTCAGCTGTCAGATGCCCGGTGGGTAGAGGAGCACGGGGCAGGAGATCCTCTGATCTCCTGCCTCCCCCCTCCTCTGGCTGATGATCACCTGCATCTGTCATTGGATCAGAGAGGGACACAGGAGCTGACAATCGGAGGTTAGTATTAAAATATATTTTTTTCTCTCTGTTCATATGTTTTTTTTTACATTTAACCCTTTCTGAACTGGTAATGGATCAATGAGACCCCTATACCAGTTCACAAGGCTCTGGGTCTGGCAAATCATCTGCAGCTAGCAGGTAACTTGCCATTAACCATGAGCCCCACCATTACCTGCCTCCCCAAAGACTGGAGGGGGCAAAAGAACCAGTGGCCATATTCTATGTGGATAGCCCCTGCACCCTGTTCTACAAGCCCTTCATAGCTGGTCCTGGGCTGATTATACTGGAAAAGGGCGACCTCACACCATTTTTGGAGGGGATTTTTAAGGCTTTTTAACCCTTAAAGTTTCAAAAAAAATGCCCCCCCTCCCCCAGGAAGAGGGACCCCACGCCAATTTTTTTTTTATTTAACCCTTTATATAGTGTGGATAGTAGTTGTATATTATTTGTAAATGTTATAAGGTGCTTTTTTCAGTTTAAGGGGTCTTCCTGGTCAGGAACAGGGGGCTACCGATACATATGTGGTACCGTTGTAATCAGGAGAAATTGGGCTTTCACGTGCAAAATAGTTTTTTTAATAAAATAAATGTTTTATTTGAAATAAATGAGACAATTCAAAATATATATATTTTTTTATTTTTTACTGAAAAATATTTTTAAAAACTGTGGAAAAAATACAGACAAAACATTTCATGTTAAAGCCTAAACTCTGCTGCAAAAAGAAAATATGTCATTTTCTTGGAAATTCCTGCAAAAATCACAGTTAAACATCACGCAAATGTTGAAAAATAACCTGTCAACAGATAGCAATGAAATCTCAAGTAGGCTGGCAGTTAAAAGGGTTAAAGGTATCTTTGCATGTTGGATATTGTTCTGCTCGGGGGACCTTGTGCTTTCAGATTTAGCTTGTTTCTTCTTGTTTGCATATTGATATTTTATGTGTGTTTATTTTAATGTGTTTATTCTGCTTTTTTATTCATTTTTTTTAGTTAAGCCCTGTGCAACCAAAGATTTTTTTGAGGGATCATTCCAGAAAGATGAAGCCACTACAAGAAGCTGGGTACGCCTAAAAAGCTAAATATGTGTACTTTCAGGGAATAAATGGTTTGTGGGGGGTATTCCAAATATAAAGGGTTGTTTTGGGTGAAAAAGCGAAAGGTGTGCCCTTTGTCTGCCGAGCCGAAAGTAAAATTACCATTACGCACATGCTTTACTTTGGGGTGTTTGGCAACTCTTCCCTTGACAGTAGCTACGCATGTTTGGTATTGTTCTATTTGGGGGATGTTGCTTTTTCAGATTTAACTTGTTTTTTCTTGTTTACGTATTGTTTTTTAAGGAAAATGTGGCTTTGATTCAACTTTTTAATTTTTTTAGGGAAACCCTGTGCAACCAAAGAGTTAATTAAGGGATTACTTCCTAAAAACTGTGGCCACGTCAACAAACCTGGTACGTCTAGAAATCTTGAGGTGTATACTTCCAGAGAATAAATAGTTTGTGGGGGTATTTCAAATGTAAAGGGTTGTTTTTCTTGAAAAACTGCAAGGTGCGCATATTGCTTAGCATAGCATAGTTGTATATTATCAAAAAATCCCCTAAAGCGCTGTTTCAGTTTGGGGGAGTCTCCTGGGGAGGAAAAGGTGTCTAACAATACATATGTGGTACTTTTGGAACCGGGAGAAATGGGGATTTTACGTGCAACAAGATTTAATTGAAATACATTTTTTTACAAAAAAAGCACATTGTAAAATACAGATTTTTTTTATTTTTATTTTTTGCACATATTTTGCCCCAAAATATTGGGAATACACTTAACAAATGACAAACAAGACATTTCAGGTTAAAGCCCAATATGTAATTTCCCCAGGAAATTCCTTCAAATATCACATGTGTAGCGCAAAATAGTGCAAAATAGTCTAAGGGTGACAAAATCTCCAGTTAGGCTGGCAGTTAAAGGGTTATAGCAGGATGTAGGATACCAGTACACACAAAACCCAGTGCGTAGGATATGGGGATACATCCCAGTGCTTAAATGAAAAGGTAGGTTAACAGTACATACTCACTCCAGAGCCTGCACAAAGTTGTGGTATACCAGGATAAACTCACCCCAGTGCTTAAACCAAGTTGTAATATAACAGGGTACACTCACCCCAGTGCATAGAGCAAGTTGTGGTATAACAGCTGTGGTAAAGTGTATTGGAAAGTGCTGGATGGTGTCTATTTCTCCCTTGCTTTTCTCAATCAGGCACAATTCATGCCGGGTTTACAGGACCCCAGTCCACATTCCCAGTCCTCTACAGGGTTTTCCCCTACTCCCAGTTCTTATACTGGTGATGAGGCTAATTGCAAGGAAGCCTAATAAAAGGAGCCGTTGAGGTTTCCAGTTGGGTGTTGGACAGCCTGGGATGAGGAGCCCGGGCCTTGCTGCTCCCAATACTGACAGTGCTGAATTGCAGCCAAAGGACTTGATGTGATATATGTTATTGGAGCCTGTGGATTAACAGCCTGGACCTATATCCCCCGAAAGAGGACCCGTTATATCAAGGACTTGCCATATGCTGTTATTATCCTAAACTGGACATTGCTAAAGTTGGTGAGGTAACCACTTGCTGTACTGCATTGTTCCTGCGTCACACTCTGAAGTTAATAGATTTTGCCTGTTGGAATTTATTTTCAATAAATTGCTTATGATTTGATCAAGAACTGTCTTCAGAGTCATTGCCCTTGGCCCCAGATCCTGACACAGCGTACACTCACCCCATTACTTAGAGCAAGTTGTTGTATATCTGTCATAGAACCAGGACTGTTACTCTTGTCCCCCAGCAGAGGGCGCCAAGGTTTCCCATGCACTCGCATTTGCGCATTAGACATAGTAGGGGCAGTAAGCGTGTGCGCATGTGCTGTTGGCCATAGCAGCACAATCTATTGTTGCGGTGCGATTAAACAAGTGCATATGTGCAGCAGAGCTCCTGCTCTCCTGACGACCTTTGCTTGTCTACAACCTCTATCCAGTTCTGCCTGCCCACGACCTCGACTTGTCTCCTCTTCACTCGGGGGGCCTCTGATACCCACAGGCTCTTCCGCTGGGGGTAAAGATCCCCAAAAAAGGCCCTGTCCCCTGCTTCCACCGTCTTTGTGGATGGGGTGGATGACATCACTCATTCAATGCCCGCCAAAAGATCCCCAGTATTGCCGGAGATAGTGCAGGAGTTCACTTGCTATTGAAAAATGTAATACAGGCTTCTTATTCTTCCAGTTTCAGTGGTATTCTGTACTTCTCAAATTAGTTGTATGGTTAAAAGAAAAGTAACTTTTCATTGAGCAAACTTTTTCAGCCCTAAAAGAATTAAGCCATAATTTGCTATGAACAATCGCCTCCCTCTCCTGAGCATTCTCTTCCACAATGCATCTAAAGCCCGCTGAGTTACTAGTAGACCTTATAGAGTAAGGCTTCTTTTCTTATAAACTGTCTATACCCAAACCAACTTGCTTATAAAATATAAAGATCATCTTACAAGCAGATATTCACTTGTGTATTAATTAAAATGTAAAGCTGAATGTGTTTTCCTATAGTGGCAATAAAATAAAGTTGTTTTTATATAAACATGTTTTAATCTTGGCAAACGGACTAGTATTGTTTCTACTTTGTATCATTAATATTTGTTTTCTTCTTTTTCTTGAGTTGAAAAATAAAATAAAAAGAGCATCTTGATTCAGTGCTTCTGTTGGATATTATTTTCCCCTGCTGAAGAAGTTCATGTATGAGCTGTAATACCAAGCAGTCAATAAAATGTCTTCTAGGTATAATTGCAAATCTAGTACAACCACAACCAAAAACTGGATTGCTTTAGAGCAATCAATAAGAATCCCTCTGTGTTCCCTTGTGTTTGCAACAAAGAAGAAAATTGTCAATTCCAGCAAAAGGTCAGTTTTATTTAATTTTATATTAAGCTGAGTTTACAATATAGATTTTATTTTGTATATATATATATATATATATATATATATAGAGAGAGAGAGAGAGAGAGAGAGAGAGACAATGACAATGCATTGCTTAGAGCTAAAGATAAGCAAGTCCTAAACATAGTTTTTTTTAAAGTTAGATATGTAGTGTAACGTTGGCTTACCTAACTTAAAGGGGATGTAGAAGCTTTTTCTAACCTCCTGGCCACCACTTCCTCCCCCTTTGCTAAGCTCGATTTGGGTGTTAAAATAATGAAACTATCATCCAAAATCCTCATCTGATGCTGGCAGTGGGCAAGGCTCTGCATGACCATCGTGGGCTTGAGTAACAGTTGGACTTGAGAGACAGACCAATACAGTGACACTGTTGTATGGATTGGGTGAGTGACCTGTCATTTAAGGTCCCAGCTTCAGCTTCTATGTAGATTGTGCAGTTGTTGTTTTTTATTGCCCAAATTGGGCTTAGTACAGGGTGAGGAAAGGAGAAAAGGGTTGGTGGATTGTTACAAAATGATTGAACTTTCCCTTTAAAAGTGAGGCAGCATTACATTTTGCAAAACTAAAGTTTCTGTGTAGCAACATCAGCAGAACATTGTTTACATATTCCACTGCTATTCAGGTAATGGAAAATGTTTACTATTGGCTCTGGGGGGTGCCTATTTTATTTACATATTTGTGCACTTAGTTAGAAGAACCTTTTTAACTCTACACCCAAGAAAGTGCAAAAAATATATCAAAAGCAATTTTCCTGCTCTGATCGGGTCATGTGATGATAAAGTTCTATGGTTAAAGTGATCCTATACCCAGAAAGGTGGTTTATGTAACTCAGTGCCCCAAAACAGTGTGCATTTTTTTTGCTAAAATATTTGACTGACTAATAAGCACAATGTGCAAGAATAGCCCCCACAAGTGAATCCCTCAGCCCCAAGTTCTTTATCCCCACTTCCCTCTCTGATCACAAACTACTAACACTAGCACTCTATTCTCTTACCCCCCCCCCCCGCATGCAAACCTCCTATGCAGGTACCTCAGAAACCTAGACCTTTAATCTATCTCTAATGTTCTACAACCCCTCCACACCTAGCCCTCATTCACACTGCAGCTTCATACTACAATAATACACTAACAGCTGCCCTTGACTCTGTTGCTCTCCTTAACTACAGCCACCCTCTTGGCTTAATACCAACACTGCAACATTGAAACGGCATTCTCGAGTTGCTGACCGGCAATGGAGGAAATCCAAAACCAGGAAAGACTTCCTGTTATACAAGGACGCCCTTCAAGAACTCAGGACTGCCCTTTCATCTGCTAAACTGTAATATTTCTCATAACTCATATCAGCACAGGCCCCGAATCCAAAACAGCTATTTAACACTTTCAACTGCCTACTCCGCCCACTGCCACCTCCTCCATCCTCATAGCTAACAGCTGAGCACATACTTTAAAGATAAAACTGACATGATTTAAAGCGTTTTTGCTTTACCCCCTCAGAACACCTCTCACCTACTAACTTCCCCCCTGCCACACTCATTAACTCATCTCACACCACAAGTAACTGCACAGGATCTCTCCTCTCTGGTCTCAAAGGCCCACCTGCTCCCTTGATCCCATTCCATTCCAGTTTATCCCTCAACAGTCTCAATCTGTCATTCCCGCCCTAACATCTTTAGTCAACCTCTCCTTCTCCACTGGAACCTTTCCTTCTTCCTATAAGTATGCTGTAATAACTCCATTCATAAAAAATACCCCTCTGGACCCCTCTGCCCTCCCTATTTACTCCCTTTCTCATCCAAGCTTCTTGAACAACATGTTCACACAGAACTAGCTCATTATCTGTGTACAAACTTCCCCGCCAGTCTGGCTTCCACTCAAGTCACTCCACCAAAACTGCCCTCACAAAAGTAACCAATGATCTACTGACTGCCAAATCCAAAGGCCACTACTCTGTTCTCATTTTTCTCGACTTATGCCCTGAGAGCATTTGCAGAAGAATGCTAAAGAAAGGGCAAAGGTGCTATTGCTGTTTAGCATTTAGCGTTTCATAGATTAACAAAAAAATCATCAATAACCAAAAAGAAAGTGCTTCATCCACTTTGTGGTGCCTAGATGTGAAAGGAAAAGAACATGTCAGTTTTAACAATCAACCTAACTTTTAATCAATTTACCTGTTAATGGCTTCTCTGACTCTCTAGGGGATCTCTACCTATAGCTGTTGGCCAGCTTTTGAGAGTTGCAAGTATGTATGTCAACTACATTTTTTGAACATCTTTTTAGGTCTGCTTTAGCTGGCTGTAGCTACTGCAGCAGTCCACTGCCACTATGGGGACACTTAACTGAAAATGTATCATCCAGTCTCTGTGTCTTGTGCACTGTCTGCAGGCATGTCTGGGACTTCAGGCACCAGTAGCATTTCCTCAGGATCTTCCATTCGATGGAATATGCAGATATTTGGCTTGATGCAGAGCCTCTCCGTTCAGCTATCCCGTGCGTTTTCCCGTTGGTTTTGGGCTTTGATCGGGTCAAGAAAGGGTGCTACGTTGATTTTAGTGTGCGTTTATGCGCTCAGGTGTGCGCTCAGCCGCCTTTCCGATTGTCGGCTCGCACGAGGCTGTTTTCCGGGAAAACGGACGCCTCGTTAATTGGCCCGTTTTTTTCAGTGATGCAGAGCCTTGGTTTCTGATTGAAATCAGCCTAATAAAACGGGGCCGCCGAGCCTTCACTTACGGCAAGTCTGACCAGCCGTATTGGAGCTCCGTGCTATTTGGGAATGCATTCCTCTGTGGGCCAACATCAAAGGCGCCAGCTACGCCGTCTGGTAGTTCTGAGTATGGCAGAAACCAGGCTGCAGCGCACGCCTTTGGACATCGATGGCATGAGTGACGTTGACCTATTCGAGCTCACCCGCCTTAACCGTGTTTCTCTCCATGCCTTGTATAGCGAGCTGCGGCCATGGTTAGCCCCCACCACAAGAAAGGGGCATGCAATTGCAGGTATGACCAAATTGGTTGGCTGCCTGCAATTTTTGGCGAACGGCTCATTCCAGAGACTGGGTGCCTTCTCCCTGGGGATGTCCCAGTCTACGCTGAGCCACAGCCTAACCAAGTTTTTGGATGGCATGGCTACCCTGGCACAGAATTAAATTTTTTCCCCTCAAACAGGGGAAGCCTGGAATGCGGTTAAGTTGGGCTTTTATAACATAGCCGACATGCCCAACGTCCTTGGTGCAATCGATTGCACACATGTCTCGCTCATCCCCCCTGCGGACCAGGAATATCTGTTCAGGTATGTGGTTTGGGTCTGCTTTTTTTCTGGTTATCACACATTTTTTATGGCTCACACTAATTACACTTGTGTTTTGCTTGGTGCAGGAACAGGAAGATGGGCCATTCCATCAATGTTCAGGCAGTGGCGGGCCCTGATCTTCAATTTTTCAGTCTGTTTGCTGGCTTTCCTGGGTCCACGCATGATGCGCACATTTTGAGGAACTCCAGCCTCTATCAACGGTTTCAATCTGGAGATATTTCTGGAGGATGGTTACTGGGTATGTGTATTAAAGTTGTATTTCTTGGCCCCCAGGTTTGTATGTGGATTTGCCACTACCCCACTAATCTGTGAGACCTTTCCTGGAAACTTGAAAAGGTTTTTGGTTTAATTAATGGGTGAAAGTATTCTCCACTATTGGCTTATGTTCTGGCCCTCTTATCTCAGTAGCATTACGCAGACATTTTTAAGGAGTGTACAGGTTGCATGTGTTTGTAGGCTCAGTAAAAATGTCAATTCCTCCCACCATACCTAGCTCACCTATTTGTCCCTGTGTACTAATGTTTCTATGCACACCTAAACCTTTTTTTAGGCATCCACCTTATGTTTGTCTTTTGTATTTTTGCAGGTGACTCAGGCTATCCCTTGTTACCATGGCTGCTCACACCCATCCTGCACCCATCTTCCCAGGCACAGGAGCGCTACAACACAGCCCATAGGAGGTCTCGCTCTGTGGTGGAACGAGCCTTTGGGTTGTGGAAGACGCGTTTACGATGTCTGGATCACAGTGGGGGTTGTCTTCAGTATCAGCCTGGCAAGGTTATCAAAATAATTATTGCTTGTGGGGTCCTGCACAACCTTGCCATTAGAAGCAGGATTGCTCGATATACTGACCTGGGTGCAGAACCTTTCCCTATTTCTGATGAGCAGACCCCTCCTTACACTGGTACACAAAGTGGCCCAGCACACACAATCCGTGCTGACCTTGTGGCCAATGTATTTTCTTGAAACCACCCCCTGTCTGCAGGCTGGGGAAGATTAAATCACACCTAATAAGTGTTACATGCTGGTCACAAAGCGACTCTAAATGCATTTGGGCTTTACCTCTGCTGCCGGCGCATGTCCATTTTTGGGCAACTATATGATTTCAGGTCCACAACTGTCCGCTTGATTTGTTCAGTATCTCGATGGACAGAACACCATAATGTACCCAAACAGCATTGGCAACAGCCATGCTTTGTGCTTATCAAAAACGGCCTGTTAGGGACCCACGGCGTGGTTATCGCCCACATGGGTGTGTGTTGTCCCCTGCATCACTTGAAATAGATGGTTGGCTATCTGGGGAGTCGTGTGTGGTTTTTGGGCCGGTGGTTGAGAATGGGTTAATGTCTCCTTGCTCCTGCGTTTTGGGGAATGTGCCTGTGTCTGTGGAGTCCCCACCGTTTTAGTTGGTGCATGTTCTACATGTGTCTTGTGCCTGCTTTTGTGTTTTATTTAGGATGAGGCATGTGTGCGGCTGCTATGTGGCTTTGGCCTTGGTTGGCTCTTTGTGCTCCCTTTAGGTCTGCCCATATTGATATGGTATCCCACACCAAGCGGAGTGCCTTGAACTTTAAATATTTTTACAACTGCGGTTGCGCGCCTGCGCGCACGCACGCACGTCACCGCGGGGGAACGTCAGAGCTAGAATTTGGAAAAGAAGCCAAGATGTCCCCCGCCGTCTTTACAACGGAGCAGGACGAGCTCATCATGGATGTGAGTATGCGAGCGAGCGTGCGTTTATGTGCGAGCACACATTCCTTGTAATAAAAAAAGAAAAAAAACGCAAGAATAGTCTGAAACAACTTAGTTTGTCACGTTACAGACCAGCCCACCTTAGTTTAACCCATGTACGCAGCTACAAACTAGCCTACATGCAGATAGCAGAACTAGGGCAATGTGAGGCAGCAAGAGGTTAATAAAGTGACTTGATTTAGGCCAGGAAACTTGTTAATGTATTTTGAGGATTAATGGTGTGTCCTTGTCTCTTTTTCTAACAGATGATGCTGAGGAATCGCTACGACTTCCTGCCGTCAGATTATGACAAGCGGACGTTGGCCCTGGCGGTGGTGGACACGATTGAAAGAAGATGCCAAACCACCTATACCTTCACTCAGTTCGCCCAACACTGGTCTGATTTAAAAAGAAGACATAAGCCCCGGGTGAGGCGGTACTTCGCAACACATTTCCCATGTAAGTGTAGAAAATGTCAATGCACCTCTAACCCTGGCATCGCCTGGGCATGGTTTAATGATTGTGTTTGTATTTCAGCCCATGAATGGAATTTGCGGTTCCGCCCCACCCGGACCAGGACACGCAGCCCAGTGTTGGGCGAAACAGGTGAAGGTGTAGGTGGCCCACCGCCAGGGTCAACGGCCACCCCCTCCTCTGTAAGTGACTCGGAGGAGCCGCTGGACCTCAGCATGCAGGGGAGGGGGCAATCTGACGGCAGGGAGTCGAGCAGAACAGAGCCTCAACCTGACTCCGGTAAGGGAAATATAGTTAGATATGTGGTAAGACATGCATTAAATACAGATACTCATGTGCTCTATTGTTGTAGATTCAGACATCGCTGGAACATCCCAAGGGATGAGTGAGGAAGGGGGCGAGGAGGAAGAGGTTGCTGGGGAAGGTGAGTAGATTGATACCTAGAAGCCTAACATAATATTATATTAATGAAAGAACAACAGTCTCTAATATCAGTGTGTTTGTCATTCATACAGATTCCCAACTGCCACAGAGGGAGTATGAATGGAGACTCCGCCCCCGACGCAATGAGCAATGAGAAGTAAATGAGCAAACATTTCCATTTTAAACATAAAAAACTTTAACAGTTCCCTCAAAATGTATCCAAAAAAGCCCTTAAAGCGGACCTTAACTATGAATAAGAGGCTAGCTTAGATAGTTCCCACTTCCTGTACATACAGATTGTCCACCTTACAAATCATGTTACCAACCTTTTCCATAGCACATCTCGGCTCTGTGTGAGCAAAGCACAGCTATAACCCACCCCCTGTACCTTATCCCACTCTCCTCTCCTCAGTAAGTGTGATGCTTCAGAGTCAACATGGCGTTGCACGTATCCTAAATTCCTGAACTGAGTTGCAGCCCAGTGGGGGAAAGAATAATAATTTATTGACTACAAAATTAATATATATTAGTTTAAGATGCTGGGGCAACGTTTCTGAAGAGTTTGGCCTTTTCATTAAAACACGCAGAAGGTCCCATTTAATAAGTGCACAAACAATAAAAAAAAAAACCAAAAAAAAAAATGCTAAAGTAATGTTGTTTTTCATTCACAGATCAAAGAACACAGGCTACAGACCCCGAGGCCTAATTTTTTTTTGTTGGAAAAAAATTGTAAATATGTTTTTTATAGTTTAAAAAAAAAAAAAAATTTAATACAAAAACACAAAAAAAAAAAATACTAATAAATAATTAATAAGATTTCGAGATTTCGTGTTTCCTGCAAAAGTACCATCACACAACATCAGCACACATTTACATTACACACCAAAGGTTTAGATATGGGACAATAAAAAGAAAAAAAATAAAAAATAAAGGTATGCATTAAGGACAAGGGAGAAGGAACTACTAGATGATTTAGGTATGCATTATGGACAAGGAAACCCCCACCAAAAAAAGCAACCAAAAAAAAAAATTGTCTCAAATTTGCATTTGTGGCCATATGCATATTCCAATGGAGTTTGCGGGATGTGCGCTTGCGTGTAGCCAGATTGGAAACTGAAGAGCCATGGAGATGTAAGTATACTTGCTAAAACCACCAAAATGGAACGTCAAATACGACGGAAACCAAGCAGGTACGTTCAAAAAGGCAGGAAAAATCAGGGAAAAACGGGCCGCCCGTGTGAACGTGAACGGGAGCCCCGATCAAATTGAAGGCACCCGAGAGAGCAAAAAAAGCTTTCCGAGTAAAGTGAAATTGACGGATCAGTTAGGGAGCCATTCCGACGGAGGCTCTGCATCACATTTGAGCCACGATTCAAACGGGAGACCCGGACAATCGGAAGGTTTTAAGGGCAGTTCAGAGGAGGCTCTGCATCAGGCCCATTTTGTAGCACACAGCAAGCAAGGATTATCTTGGACACCTTCTCTGGGCTGTACAGCATCTCCCCTCCTGGCTGGGCCAAACAAAGAAAGCATGCTTTCAGCAGGCCAATGGTCCTTTCAAAAATGCATGTGGACTTGGAGTGAGTGACATTGTAGTGCACTTCCCTGCAACTGTGGTATGTGGGTTCCACATGGCTGTCATAAGCCATGTCTTCTGACCACTGCCCATATCCCTTATCTACTAAATACAAACACATGGGTTAAAGTTGGTTGCAACACATATGGACACCTCTTTCTGCTTTGCTGCATTTTCCATTCGTCTTACCCTCCACCCTACTTCACCTGCTACACTGTTTAGAGGTTTGACACTGTGGGCACATACTTAGCTAGTGGCCATCCCGATGGCATTTGGTTGCTCTCAAATTTTCTGCACAGGGCAGATTGGGGTAACACACAGAAGTCGTGGCAAGAAGCCTGACCTCACAGCATGCAGCCACATCTCATTATTACACATCATCACATTCATGGAATAAAAGTTGTATGCTGTTGAGGTAGTGCAGCTCTTGTACTCAAGTGGGTGGAGGGGAATATGGGTCCCATCAATGCAGTCCAGCACATTTGGCATTCCTGTCATCTGATAGAATGCCAGCTAGATGTTTCTCATTGGATGGGAACCTGATATTTGGGGATGAGGACCACCTCATGAAATATGTGGAACATGATCAGCTTGCTAATGCCGCATATCAGAGCAGCAGTGGCCTGAAATGTGCCCCTTACAAGGATATTTAAAGAGGCATAGAGGTGCACTATTCCAGGGACTGCGTGGCTGTGGCCAGTGGTGGGCTCTATTTTGTGGCAGATTTGGTGGTAAAGTTCCAAAGTGGCACCACGATTCAGCCTAAAGTTGATGCCCATTTGCTCATCCCTCATATCCTCCTCAGAGAATTGGGTGTTAAACACTCTGTCAATACACAGTCACACTACTGGTGCTTCCTCACTCTCCTTTTCCTCCTCACCAGCAGCCACCCAACTCATCAATACAGCAAACATCACTCCAAAATCGGCCTCATCTTTGCACTACATTGCCACTGCTAACACAAATGCACACATTAAAGCACCTGATAACACATACATACACAAAGCACACCTCAAATAAGCCACCTAACTCACTAACTCAGAAACACACAAGTGCTAAAAAAATGCAATTCACCACTAAATCAGAAGCATTGTTGAAAAGACCAACAGGTCTTGAGGCAAGCATGGTTCTTAGGTTGGCCAATAGGGCAGATGCTCTACTGCCCAGAAAAGATGTCCAAGACAATCCTCCACCAGTCCACACCACCACAGTTGTTGAACACTCTGGGAATGGGGCAACACAGGTTTGCATATTAGTACAACAAATATTTAAACACTTACAATATGTGCATGTTATTTTAATAAAGATTTGAATACCAACATCTATATGGTTGTGTATTGCTTCTGAAAATGGACACTTGACATAGCTAACACAAATCAATGAATTATGGGCCTGGACACAGATATAGATTAGTACATGCATAATTGGCAAGCCTAAAAATACATGCCAAAATACATGCATGTGTATATGATGTCTTCACATATGGTGAAAGTTGATTTTAGACATTTGTGTAATTGTCTTTTCTTGTTGCTGGATGCAACAATAGGCACCAAGATCACGAACAACTGGCCCAAAAAGTGGAAGACATTGAGCTTCAACTCCAACTAGGCAAGTTGAACAATGTTACCTTTGTGGGCATAGTTTTGCCAATACATTTCTCCTTTTGCAAAGCATAACAGTTTTGTGTATTAATGGGAATTGGGAATATTAAAACATTGCATTTTTTGGGGTATAGTCATATAATGAAACATAACTCCAAACAGTTAGAAAATATACATTTTTTTATAACATAACAAAATTATTCAAAGGCCAACATGGCCCAAAATGTAAAAAAGTGGCTGCACAGCAGCAAAATTATTTCTTGCCCCCACCCAGCAACTTCTAACAAAGATCCAGCAGTATAGCTCGTGATTCCATCACGTATTGCCATAGTCTGTGATGGTCCCGTATGCAAATTGTTGGGAAAAGATATAAAATTATAAAAAAGTTCTATACACTAAGAATTCCTATATTTACATAACTGTTGGCAAGTGGGCCACTAAACCTTTTTAAAAAATTACACAATAACAAACATTTAAACATTTGACACATACATGTGTCAGCAGATAAAACACTAAACTAACATGTTTTTGCCCAAGGAACCACACACAATGTAACTATTGCCAAATATAAACTCAAGCCAGTGTTACTTATTTTTGCCAGTGTTTTGTGGACTTCCACATGCATCCTACTTGAAAGCCAAGATTGTTTTATTAATCATACACTATACACTAATGATTAGACTGAGTTTTAGCCACTAAAACAATAACATATTTTGTCTGGATGGGTCTCAAAAAGGTTGCATTTTTGTAAAGAGCAACCTGTTATTAAAGTGGACCAAAACCCAGGTTTTTGACTATTCTGACTTATTCCCCGGTCCTACTCCGCTCCCACCCCTTCGTCTAAGAGCTTGTCTAAGCGAGCTGATCCGAGTACACTGGAGGCCGCATCCCTCGCTACCCTCTAATAGGGAGTGTGTCTGCGCTGGTCAGTCACAAATGCCTGGCTCTGGCACATGTCCTGCTAAAGGGATAGGGGGATGTGGCAGCTGCTTGTGCATGTGCCACTGGACTAGGGAAGAAAGTGAGTTTTCAGGAGAAAAGTTTTCACACCGGGGCATCGAGATTCTGGATGCCCCATGGGGAGGAAATGTTGTGGGTTGTAGTCCATTTTAAAAGTGTTACTAAAACAAATTATGGGTAAACATAGATGTGCCCCTAAAAGTACTGTACATACACCATATCGTTACGTTTGTTTCTGAAGTACATAAACGCATTACCTACATTATTTTATTAGTTTTATCTATCTAAAATTTGAGCTTTTAACATTCAAAATTATTTATGGGTTTGTTCAGGTAAATGTTTGTGAAACCCAAAAACCAGATACCAGCTGACCAAACACATGTTAGTGGTTAGGTATCATTACTAAAATAACATTACAACATTACAAAAATATGTGTTTAGCTTACAACTTAAGGAATATGTCAGGGTCCAGGTGCCAATGGTGGATTTATTGGGAAATGCACAATTAAGGTTAAGGATCGATGTATAAATGACTAAACATGTAGCACTCCTACCTGCATACATGAGAAAATGCCAGACCAAGACAAGCATTAATCAAGCTACAAATATGTGTGTATAAACTACAAAATTGCTAATGGAACAAAATTAATCATTGGTTTGTTCCATTAAACCGATAGAAGATTACCAAGGCAACTACAGTTACAATACAGGGTTTATGTTACTTACCATCACAGCTCTGGCTTTTTCCCATGTTGCTGGACCCAACTTCATGCTGATGGGGACAAGGCGGGTTTTGGGGCCCAAGGAATGTGCCAGCGGGAATCTCAGGACCTGTGATAATCTAAAACAAATATGATAGCAAGAAAATGAAAGAAAGTTATCTGTGGAATATTTTTTTTAGCAACATATAAAATTACTGATTGGCATCTGTGTGTATGTGCATGGCAATATTACCTGACATACGTTCGGGGGAAAACTCCGGAAGGGGTGTGGAAGAAACAACAGGACTATGATGCCCTGAAACAAAGGCAACTCACCAGGGGATGAAGTGCTGCCCTCAAACTAGGGCAGGCTGCCCCAATTTGGCCTGCCAGAGCCCAACTTTGAGGGGCAAGACTTCTTCACTCTCAAACCTGCACCCTCATGGAGAGGTGGGGAGTCCATCACCTCCTCCACCTCAGGACTCCCAACCTCAGACTGGCCCTCCCGGTAGCCAGACACTTGCGTTTCCTCATTGGAGGAGCTGATGACTCACACAGCCCCCACCTCACTGGCTCACTCCCCTGGGACGTCCAGATCCTTGCCCCCTGGCAATGAGGATGGCGAGAATTGAGATATTGAGCACCAAATAAACACCTTATGACATAGTTGTAAATGGCAGAAACATGCTGCCATTTACAATGTAGTAAAAAACTGAAAATAAAAAATAATTAGGAGAAACACAAATATAAGTGCTTTTAACAGTACAGGTACACTGTGTTCAAAGTGCATCTAGATATTTTGCACATTAATGTGCTAAGTTGTGTAAATCAAATGTTAAAATGCCAATTAATACTAGTTTAGCAATGAATAATTATGGCCCCCACTTTTTTTTTTTGCAGCAAATGCAGTAAAATGACTTTATAGCTTTTAACTCAAGAAAACCCTCCTCTTAGAGTTGTCTAGTCACACAGTCTATTTTTTTTAATAATATAGGTGGGGGGCATCCTGATAACCTGTCAGTACTCAGGTGGTCTGGGTTTCCTTAGGTCACTTCTAGAAGACAGACCTGCACCACATGACCACCGGCAGTCAATCACAGGACCAGATTTCACTTTGGGAACGGCAGACTTTCAGTAATTGAGATGTTGATACACTATATTGAATAACCCCTAAATGTATTTTTGCATTTATTTCCAGATAAATATGGTAATTAAAACCCCCTATGTCATTTTTATTTTCATTTTGAGTTAGATTCATGCTTTGTGTGGTGGACAAACCTTCTATCTGCCTTCACAGGAAATAGGGCCACAAAGGAGAGCTGCAGACTCCAAAAAGACATTAATGTATCTTCTTACTCTATTCAAAACCACGGGGAAGTTTGGCTGTAGGGAACAGACTAGCAATGAATCTATACTAAAATAAATACAGTTACTGCCAACAAAATGCTAGATATCTCCCTGTGTTTGCTTACTGGGCAGCTTCACTGCTTTAATGAACATTGAACATAGTCTGTGTATTCAGTATAAGTCTGAACTGTTATGTTCAGCTGGTACATACCAACTACTAAATTATTAAATTTATTTCTGCCATCTTGGGTTGCTTAAATGGTTTAAAAATGTGCATTTTCATTCTTAATTATAGGAAAAGTATAAATTCTCAATCATCCCGATATTTCAGAAAACCAGGCTTCCCTCTATGCCTAGCCTGAGCATCATGTAACTTACTTTTTAATCCCATGTCCCATCTCCAATATTAGTCTTTATAGGATTAGCTGACCATCCTATTACTTTTCCAGAGGTATTTAAAAGGGATGCTGCATTATACAGTAGGTAGTGCTGAATCAAATCCATCACGCAAAATCACAATTGACCTTAATAGCAGCTTATTCCATCAACCAAGCTGGTCAACCAAGATCAGTAGTACAGCACAAGATATTCAGGGAGAGATATGAATTTTTAGAGAAAAAATAAACCAGGAGAAATCATGAGGGAAAGGAAAGGAATTCCTATAGTTAAGATTAAAAAATTAGTACCAGATTTATTTCAAATGGGTGTTGATTAGTTAAAGAAAACTTTTCTTAAAATTGACTGTTTTTACATAGCACATTCAGACCAAATGGGCTATACCCATTATTCTAAGTGAGCAGACAGCGCAATTCAATTATCAATTTCATGTTCTTGATACAGTATCTTAAGTGCTCAAAAAGAAGCTACCCTACCTAGCCTAATAATTTAGGCATGCATTCTACCCCCCTCCCACTGGAGAGAAGGGTACTATGTCATTTTTTAGGTGTTTAACCCTTAAAAATAAAAAAAAATGACATAAAGGGCAAATCAAGCTGTCAAGCCCCGTGGGACACCCGCCTTCTAAGTAAGTCCACAACCCCCAATATCCGCTGCTAGCTTCACCTATAGCCAAGCCCCCATTTGCTGGGATGCTTTACGCGCCTCGCCGGACTCGGGTGAATGCGGGTGAACCAGAGGGAAGACTGGGTAACATCGGGTAAGCCAATCCTACTAGCGCAGCACCATAGGGAGAGAAAGGGAGAGTTGAGGTCCATCCAAAGGTCAAGCCAGGAGGTCACGGGTACACTGCACAAGGGATTAGACAGATTTGTAGTAAGGGTAAAAGCAGGCGCTGGTCCAAACGGCAATCATGGGATGGTCAAGTAAGATGAGGTCAGCAATTCAGCAGCAGCAGGAGGCCAAAAAGTGGCTGAATGACACCCTGGAGTTGCAAGCAGCAGCAGGAGCCCAAAATTGCTTGAAAGACACACTGGAGTTGGCAGCAGGAGCCCAAACATTGCTTGAAAGACACACTGGAGTTGGCAGCAGGAGCCCAAACATTGCTTGAAAGACACACTGGAGTTGGCAGCAGGAGCCCAAACATTGCTTGAAAGACACACTGGAGTTGGCAGCAGGAGCCCACAAATCAGCCTAAAGACACACTGGAGTTTTCAGCAGCAGGAGCCCAAAATTGCCAGAAAGACACACCCTGGAGTTGTCAGCAGCATTAAGAGAACATATACAGATTTTCGGCACAGATATCTTATCTGAAGAATATTAATAAAAAGTAAGAGTAACATAAAGCATTTTCTCAATAATTACTTGTGGTCTGATGCGGAGGAATGTCTGTAACTGGTGAGCAGCGCCTCAAATCTGTTTTGCACGATCCATATTTCTTTAGTGTTGGTCTGGCCCCATGATCAATCTACTCTAATGCATCAGGCATTGATGGGTGGAAATCT
The DNA here is from genome assembly GCA_027917425.1 of Gastrophryne carolinensis. NCBI lineage: Eukaryota > Metazoa > Chordata > Amphibia > Anura > Microhylidae > Gastrophryne > Gastrophryne carolinensis. Next base: position 524,160,685 of record CM051234.1, read on the forward strand.
TGGCTGATCCATGCCCGATTCATTTCCACGCAGGCCAGTCTCTGAAAAAAAAACATTTTTGAAGCATACTGGAGCACATTGAATTGCTCTCATCAGAGCATCACTTACGCACATCTAAGAGTTTCATCACTTTGTTCGTGTTAAAGTCTTCAGGGCCTAGTTACTACTTAGTGAAAGACCATAGATAGTTACACACCTGCTGCTCTTATCGACAAATCCTGTTTTAAGTGTAGTGTAGCGTTTTGTCCTCCCCTCATATACGCACTAAGTATGTCAGGTAGAGAAGTGGCAGGATGGGCACAGAGAAGTTGCAGTGGCCTAAATTCATCAAGCAGAGGTTGCAGCAGACTAGGGGTGAGTGGCAGCAGGAGTCTCAGTGAGAGGACTGATCTCCCGGGATCAGCTAGCGGTCGTGTCTTGACCAGCAACCCAGCTGCCATCATCCATTGGTTAACATGATCATCCACTGTATCACAAGTGACATCTGACACCCCCAGTCAACTGTGTGTCAGATTATGCTTAGGGTCTTATGCTTAGGGTTCAGCTTCACTATTCAGTGAGGACGATCTGATAATCAGAAAAATCAGCAGCTACTGCCCAGCCAAGAAGTGGAGGAGACACTCGCCACTTCTTCCACTAGGCAGACAAGTAGTGATGAGGAGAGTGGCGTGGGAGGTGGTGATGCAAGCGTTTTGGCTTCTTAAGCAGACACTGTTGAGGAACCTGAGGAGAACATCAGTGAGTTTTGAGGGCACTTTTAAAGGCTTGGAGTGATGGAGAGTGACAGATTTAGCGGCCAGCATGGTGACAGAATGGGAAAGTATGGAGGCAAATGTGCTCGGGGTAGACCACTTGCGCAGAAGGCTATCTTCCCAAAAGGTAGTGGAAGAGGGTCCCTGAAGTTGGCGGCGGCGGTGGCGGCAGAAGCAGTGAATTAGTGCGGACTGTTGGTAGGAAAAATCAGCTACAAGTCCATGTGGCAGTCTTTCATCAAGCATCCGCAGGAGGTTAACATGGCTATATGAAAGATGTGTAGGCAGAAGGTGAAGTGTGGCCAGGGTCCCAATGTTGGACCCACAGCCCTGCATCAACATTTGCAGCGTCACCATCAAGTTGCCTGGGAGAGTTGGCTCCAAAGTGGTGGTCCAGCCTGCTGCATTACCCAGTGGCACGCCGCTCTCTGTTCCAGCCAGCCAAGGCTCCACCACCTACTGTGTGTCATACCCATCCTATGTCGCTCCAAATGCTCCTCCTCCTCTAATTCCACCAGCACCATTGGCCAAGCCATGTCCAAGAGACAACAGTATGTGCCCACTCATCCAACGTGCAGAAGCTAAATGTGCTCCTGTATAAGTTGCTGGTGCTGCAGTCCCTCCCTTTTGAGTTGGTGGACCTTTCAGAGAACTGATGGCTTGTGCCGAGCCGAGGTGGAGAGTCCCATGCTGTCATTTCTTTGCGAAGAAGGTGAGCCTGTCAGTGTGTACCAGAGTGCACAGCAGTGCCTATGTCTGGAGCTGTAACTACAGTCAGGGACAATACATATCCTTTAAGGCCCACTGGGTGATTGTGGTTCCTGCACAACCACAACAGCAACTTGGACAGGTTCCTCTGCTGTGGCCTCCACGCTCCTAGGCCTTTGTGCCTGTGACAGTGCACTTGCACTTAGCAATTGTGTCACAGAAAAAAGTGGCTAATTGTCAATTACATATTAATAGTTAACATCTTATTTTAACATATTTATAATAATAGCATATAATAACATATAGCATAGCAACAATAACATCTAACATAATAACAGTAACATATAAAATTTATACAATTTTTTTTTTTTGGGATATTTTTTTTGGATATTTTTTTTTAATTTTTTTTTCATATTTTGTATTTTTTAAAAACATATATATATATATATATATATTATTTTTTTTTAATTTTCTTTAATAGTTTTTTTTCCTTGTTTTTTTTAATATTTTGTGAATTTTTGTACCAATTTTTTTTTTCATTTTTTATTTTTTTTTTGTATTTTGTTTTTTCTAAATATTTTTTTTTTTATTTTTTTTTCCCAGTGCCCTTCCAGCCTACCATGTGTGCAGGACACGGCGGTTTCACGCTGTCCTTCACATGGTTGGCCTTGAGCCACAGAGCCACACATGGGAGGAACTGCTAAAAATGAGAACTCAATAAATTAAATCATGGCTTACTCCACGAAAACTGCAAATGGGACCCATGGTCACTGACACTGGGAAGAACATCTTGTCTGCGTCATGACAAGGAAGCCTGAGCCATGCGTCCTGCCATGGCACACGTGTTCAATCTAGTTGTCAAGCGTTTTCTGAAGTCTTCCCCCCATCTGCAAGACATCCTAACAAGGAAACTTTGCATGCACTTCAGCCACTCCTACACCGCCAAGCACACCCTTCTTGAGCTTCAGCGTCAGAACGGTATTCCCAAACATAGTCTGATTTGCAATGTTTCCACCCGTTGGAATTCCACCCTCCATATGCAGGATCGACTATAGGAACAGAGAAAAGCCATCACGGATTTCTTGATGATCCAAACGGATAGGGGGACTCCCCTGTCCACTCCAACTTCAATGTAAACCAATGGCAGCTCATACGTGACACCTGCCGTTTGCTCAGGCCCTTTGAGGAAGCTACTTTATTAGTCAGTCGCCAGGACTATGAGATGAACGTGATTCCACTGCTTCATGTACTACAACATATGTTGGAAACCATGGCTGGTCAGGGCACTGGAGACATGGCGCATACATTTCACAGCCACATGAAGCCTGTGGGGGCTGAAGTGGGGGAGGAGGAGGGGGTGGGACACAGCGAAGCACAGTTTAGGTTTGACAAAATGGCCATTTTATCTAGTCATCTGACAGGAAAGGAGGAGCAGGAGCAGCCACAGGAGCTAGAGGGTTGTGAGGAAGGCGAAACAGAGGACCCAGACACACCATGGCAGTTTGCAGTGGAAATGGAGACAGGTAGTCCCTCCGAGTCACTTGCACAAATGGCACGATGCATGCTCACGTGCTTGCGTAGTGACCGCAGAATTGTCTCCATTTGTCAGCGGGATGACTTCTGGCTCTCCACCTTATTGGACCCTCGCTTCCGGCACAAAATGGGGGCATTTTTTACACCGACTGAGAGGGAGGACATACTGACCAACTACAGAGACATCCTACGTAGTCAGTTGGGCGATGCCTATCTGCGCCATGGTCCATACTGTGATGCCCAGCGGGACACCAGCCTTCTGTAAGCAGGCAACCCCCAATCTCCACCACCGCTTCTGCCTATAGTCAAGCCCCCATTTGCCGGGACGCTAGGTAAGCTTCACCGGACACGGTTGCCCCCAGGTCTTAATAGGCGCAAAGGATGGCTGCTTACGGTGAAGGCCGATGAACCACGAGGGTATCCCGAAGCCGAGCTCGTTCACAGGTTGTCGTCAGAGTACAGGGATGAGACAGGTGCGTAGTCAGGCCAGGAGGTCAGAGATCGCAGGGTATTCAGAGGGGCAGGCAGCTTCGTGGTCAGACAAAGCAGAGGTCAGTACAGGCAGCAGACAGGAATGGTCGATCAAGCCGTGTCGGAACTGAACCGGCACAAAATGGGGGCATTTTTTAAACCCACCGAGAGGGAGGACAAACTGACCTACTACAAGGACATTCTACGTAGTCAGTTGGTCGATGCCTATCTGTGCCATGGTCCATACTCTCGCAGATCTGACTCAGGGGGACCTCTGCGATCACTTTCCACTGCCATGGCTGCTGAGGGGGTGAAAGGAGAAGCAGCAGCAGCTCCATCAGCAGCAGCCTCAGTCTTCAGTCGCTAATGAGTAGCTTTCTACACTCGCATAGTGAGTCTACTCATGAGCAGCATGAAGACCTGGAGCAGGACCTGAACCAGCAGGTCGTGTCATACCTTGACATGACCATGCCAACACACCTTGAGGATCCGCTGAACTTCTGGGCAGCCAAACTTGACTTGTGGCCGCAACTAGCAGAGTTTGCCCAGGAAAAGCTGCCCTGCCCGGCCAGTAGTGTGCCATCTGAGCGGGTGTTTAGTGCGGTGGGGGCCATAGTCATGCCAAGGAGAACTTGTCTGTCCACGAATAATGTGGAGAGACTCACCTTTGTGAAGATGAATCAGGCATGGTTCAACCAGGATTTCCAGCCAACAATGGCTGATCCATGGTAGTAGCTGATGCATGGTAGCTCCTTATGCTGCTGCCAACTCCAGGGTGTGTCTTTCAGGCAATATATGGGCTCCCTATGCTGCTGCCAACTCCTGGGTGTGTCTTTCAGACAATATATGGGCCCCCTATGCTGCTGCCAACTCCTGGGTGTGTCTTTCAGGCAATATATGGGCTCCCTATGCTGCTGCTGCCAGCTCATATGTGTGTCTTTCAGGCAATATATGGGCTCCTAATGCTGCTGCTGCCAATTCCAATGTGAGCACTCTTAAAAGACGCATGCTAGCATATTTGGGATGCCCCCCGGTTAAATATACAGGTACTCTTGAAATATTACTGCTAGTGTTTGGGATGCCCCCTCCTCACATACAGAGGAGGCCTCCCTTGATTGTGGAAAAGTGACGTTAATTATAAAATGCAAGCAGTTATTAGACAGGTACTCTTGAAATATTACTGCTAGTGTTTGGTATGCCCCCTCCTCACATACAAAGGAGGCCTCACTTGATTGTGGAAAAGTGACTTTAATTATAAAATGCAAGCAGTTATTAGACAGCTGGGGTTTTTACATCAGACACAGAAACAATTCAAACGGCAATATATTTATGAGAAATAGCCTTTAAAAGCTGCTTTAGTATAACAGATAGGGCCAAGTGTGCAGGTTTGGGATACCCTGTGACCTGGTGTTTTTACAGCACACACAAAAAAAATTCAAACTGCGATATTTATGAGCAATAGCCTTTAACCCTTTAAATGCCAAGCACGTAGTTTCTACGTGGTTGCTTCTCCTACCGTTAAGTGCCAAGCACGTAGAAACTACGTGCCTGGCATTTCCCCCAAACAATTAAAAAATAGAAAAAAAAAATCACTTACCTCCGGTATCCTTGTGAAGCCTGGGGTCCCCTCTTCCTTGGGGGGGCATCCGATCGCCCCCCCGTCGTCCTCCGTCTTCAGGGGGGGGCCCGAAACCAGCCGCCCCCCCCCCCGTTTCCAGCGCTGATCGCCGCTGTAAAAAAAAAAAAAAAAATAAAACTGTCATTTACTCACCTCCGCGCCCGAGCCTTCTGTCCGGGTCTCCTCTTCACCAGGGGGGGGTCCGATCCCCCCCCTGGGCTGCGCAGTCTTCAGGTGAGGACCCTCTTCCGGGTCCTCACCTCTTGTAATGGCGGCGATGGCCGCCGCCGCTTGGCCCCGCCCATTGTGGGAGGAGCGGGATGACGTCATCCCGCTCCCCTTATACCCCCTCCGAGCTCCGGCATCTGTCAGATGCCGGTGGTGATCGGAGCAGAGCGGGTGTCAGGTGAGGAGGCTCCGATCGGAGCCCCCTCGCCTGTCACCCGCCCTGCGCCGATCACCACCGGCATCTGTCAGTGAAGTGATCGGCGCGGGACAGCGGCGAGGGACGTCGGATCGGAGGTGAGTATGGTGTAAAAAAAGAAAAATAAACATTTTTTTTTCTTTGTGTGTGTGTCATTTTTTTTACTATTAACCCCTTGTGAACTGGTAAGGGGTCCATGACCCCTATACCAGTTCACAAGGCTGGGGAGATGGCAAGCCACCTGCGCTAGCGGGTGGCTTGCCATTAACCCCTGGCACCCCCATTACCTGCCTCCCCAAAGGCCAGGGGGGGGCAGAAGAGCCCGGGCCCACATGGGCTATGTGGGCTCGTAGGCTGCAGGGTGGGGGGGCCACATAAGCTGGCCCCCCCACTCTGTGCCTACAAGCCCCCATAGCTGGTCCCGGGCTGGTTACTGTGGGTAAGGGGGACCCCACGTCAATTTTTTTTTTGATTTTTAAGGGTTTTTAACCCTTAAAAATCAAAAAAAAAATGGGGTCCCCCCCCCTGGGAGGGGGGACCCTATGTCATTTTTTTTTTTGATTAACCCTGTGTGTTCTGTCATCCAGCAGCTATAAAAGGCTTCTAGCAAGTGAGCAGAAGCCAGTGATCGCCGAGGGACAGAGTGCTCCAGGATGGATGGGAGGTGAGTACAGTGTAAAAAAAAAAAAAAAAAATTAATAAAATATTTTTTTCTCAGTGTGTGTCTGTGTCATTATTTCCTTTTAACCCCTTGTGAACTGGTAAGGGGTCCATGACCCCTATACCAGTTCACAAGGCTGGGGGGATGGCAAGCCACCTGCGCTAGCGGGTGGCTTGCCATTAACCCCTGGCACCCCCATTACCTGCCTCCCCAAAGGCCAGGGGGGGGCAGAAGAGCCCGGGCCCACATGGGCTATGTGGGCTCGTAGGCTGCAGGGTGGGGGGGCCACAAAAGCTGGCCCCCCCACTCTGTGCCTACAAGCCCCCATAGCTGGTCCCGGGCTGGTTACTTCGGGTAAGGGGGACCCCACGTCAATTTTTTTTTTGATTTTTAAGGGTTTTTTTCTGGTTTGCATATTTATATTTTAGGAAAAGGTGTTTTTTATTCAGCTTTTTTATAAATTTTTTAGGGAAACCCTGCGCAACCAAAGAATTCTTTGAGGAATTAATTCCAGAAAGATGAGCCCACTACAACAAGCTGGGTACCCTTAAAAAGCTTAACGTGTGTACTTTCAGGGAATATATGGTTTATGGGGGATATTCCAAATGTAAAGGGTTGTTTTGGTTGAAAAATCGCAAGGTGCGCACTTTGTCTGCAGAGCTGAAATTTTCAAGTAAAATTACCGTTACGCACATGCTTTACTTTGGGGTGTTTGGCAACTCTTCCCTTGACAGAACCTATGCATGTTGGGTGTTGTTCTGTTCGGGGGATGTTGCGTTTTCAGATTAAACTTGTTTTTTCTTGTTTGTATATAGTTTTTTTAGGAAAATGTGGCTTTGATTCTGCTTTTTTATCCTTTTTTTAGGGAAACTCTTTGCAACCAAAGATTACGTTGAGGGATTACTTCCAGAAAACTATGGCCACATCCACAAGCTTGGTACGCCTAGAAAGCCTGAGGTGTGTACTTCCAGAGAATATATAGTTTGTTGGGGGTATTTCAAATGTAAAGGGTTGTTTTTCTGGAAAAACCGCAAGGTGCGCATATTGCATAGCATAGTTGTATTTTATCTGAAAATCTCCTAAAGCGCTGTTTCAGTTTGGGGGAGTCTCCCGGGCAGGAAAGGGTGTCTACCAATACATATGTGGTACCGCTGTAACCGGGAGAAATTGGGATTTCACACGCAATAAGATTTTATTGACAAACTTACATTTTTTATTCCAAAAAAAACTACAATATGTAAAAAATTTTTTTTTTTTTTTTTTTGCACATATTTCACCCAAAAATATTAAGAATACACCTAACAAATGACAAACAAGACATTTCATGTTAAAGCCCAGACTCTGCTGAAAAAAACAATATATCATTTTCCTGGGAAATCCCTGGAAATCCCTTCAAAAATCACATTTGAACATGGGGAGCGCAAAATAGTGCAAAATGGTCTGGCAACAGAGTGTGACAAAAACTCCAGGTAGGCTGGCAGCGAAAGGGTTAAAAGCTGCTTTAGTGTAACAGATAGGGTCAAATGTGCTGGTTTGGGATACCCTGAGGCCTGGTGTTTTTACAGCACACACAAAAACAATTCAAACTGCAATATATTTATGAGAAATAGCCTTTAAAAGCTGCTTTAGTGTAACAGATAGGGTCACATGTGCAGGTTTGGGATGCCCATGTGGGCTGGTGTATTAAACCAGACAAAAAACAAATCAAAATGCAATAGCTTAATTAAAATGAGGCTGAACAACGCTTATTTAGTATAACAGATAGGGTGACATGTGCTGGTTTGGGATGCCCATGTGGGCTGGTGTATTTAAACCAGACAAAAACCAATTCAAAATGCAATAGCTTAATCAAAATTAGGCTGAACAACGCTTATTTAGTATAACAGATAGGGTGACATGTGCGGGTTTGGGATGCCCATGTGGGCTGGTGTTTTGGCAGCAGAACAAAAACCAATTCAAAATGCAATAGTTTGATTAAGCTGAAGAAGGATGAACAAGCGCATTTAGTATAACAGATAGGCTGCCAAGTGCAGGTTTGGGATGCCCTGCAGCCTAGTGTTTTGGCAGCAGGACAAAAAACCAATTCAAAATGCAATAGTTTGATTCAGCTGAAGAAGGATGAACAAGCGTATTTAGTATAACAGATATGCTGCTAATTGCAGGTTTGGGATGCCCTGCGGCCTAGTGTTTTGGCAGCTGACCAAAAACCAATTCAAAATGCAATAGTTTGATTCAGCTGAAGAAGGATGAACAAGCGTATTTAGTATAACAGATAGGCTGCTAAGTGCAGGTTTGGGATGCCCTGCGACCTAGAGTCTTGGCAGCAGACCAAAAACCAATTCAAAATGCAATAGTTTGATTTAGCTGAAGAAGGATGAACAAGCGTATTTAGTATAACAGATAGGCTGCTAAGTGCAGGTTTGGGATACCCTGCGGCCTAGTGTTTTGGCAGCAGGACAAAAAACAATTCAAAATGTAATAATTTGATTAAGCTGCGGAAGGATCAACAAGCGTATTTAGTATAACAGATAGGCTGCTAAGTGCAGGTTTGGGATACCCTGCAGCCTAGTGTTTTGGCAGCAGGACAAAAACCAATTCAAAATGCAATAGTTTGATTAAGCTGAAGAAGGATGAACAAGCGTATTTAGTATAACAGATAGGCTGCTAGGTGCAGGTTTGGGATACACTGCAGCCTAGTGTTTTGGCAGCAGGACAAAAAACCATTCAAAATGCAATAGTTTGATTAAGCTGAAGAAGGATGAACAAGCGTATTTAGTATAACAGATAGGCTGCTAAGTGCAGGTTTGGGATACCTTGCGGCCTAGTGTTTTGGCAGCAGACCAAAAACCAATTCAAAATGCAATAGTTTGATTCAGCTGAAGAAGGATGAACAAGCGTATTTAGTATAACAGATAGGCTGCTAAGTGCAGGTTTGGGATAACCTGCGGCCTAGTGTTTTGGCAGCAGGACAAAAAAACAATTCAAAATGTAATAATTTGATTAAGCTGCGGAAGGATCAACAAGCGTATTTAGTATAACAGATAGGCTGCTAAGTGCAGGCTTGGGATACCCTGCGACCTAGTGTTTTGGCAGCAAACCAAAAACCAATTCAAAATGCAATAGTTTGATTTAGCTGAAGAAGGATGAACATTCGTATTTAGTATAATAGATAGGCTGCTAAGTGCAGGTTTGGGATACCCTGTAGCCTAGTGTTTTGGCAGCAGGACAAAAAACAATTCAAAATGTAATAATTTGATTAAGCTGCGGAACGATCAACAAGCGTATTTAGTATAACAGATAGGCTGCTAAGTGCAGGTTTGGGATACCCTGCAGCCTAGTGTTTTGGCAGCAGACCAAAAACCAATTCAAAATGCAATAGTTTGATTCAGCTGAAGAAGGATGAACAAGCGGATTTAGTATAACAGATAGGCTGCTAAGTGCAGGTTTGCGATACCATGCGGCCTAGTGTTTTGGCAGCAGACCAAAAACCAATTCAAAGTGCAAACTTTTGATTCAGCTGAAGAAGGATGAAAAAGCGTATTTAGTATAACAGATAGGCTGCTAAGTGCAGGTTTGGGATAACCTGCGGCCTAGTGTTTTGGCAGCAGGACAAAAAAACAATTCAAAATGTAATAATTTGATTAAGCTGCGGAAGGATCAACAAGCGTATTTAGTATAACAGATAGGCTGCTAAGTGCAGGCTTGGGATACCCTGCGACCTAGTGTTTTGGCAGCAAACCAAAAACCAATTCAAAATGCAATAGTTTGATTTAGCTGAAGAAGGATGAACATTCGTATTTAGTATAATAGATAGGCTGCTAAGTGCAGGTTTGGGATACCCTGTAGCCTAGTGTTTTGGCAGCAGGACAAAAAACAATTCAAAATGTAATAATTTGATTAAGCTGCGGAACGATCAACAAGCGTATTTAGTATAACAGATAGGCTGCTAAGTGCAGGTTTGGGATACCCTGCAGCCTAGTGTTTTGGCAGCAGACCAAAAACCAATTCAAAATGCAATAGTTTGATTCAGCTGAAGAAGGATGAACAAGCGGATTTAGTATAACAGATAGGCTGCTAAGTGCAGGTTTGCGATACCATGCGGCCTAGTGTTTTGGCAGCAGACCAAAAACCAATTCAAAGTGCAAACTTTTGATTCAGCTGAAGAAGGATGAAAAAGCGTATTTAGTATAACAGATAGGCTGCTAAGTGCAGGTTTGGGATACCCTGCGGCCTAGTGTTTTGGCAGCAGGACAAAAAACAATTCAAAATGCAATAGTTTGATTAAGCTGAAGAAGGATGAACAAGCGTATTTAGTATAACAGATAGGCTGCTAAGTGCAGGTTTGGGATACCCTGCGGCCTAGTGTTTTGGCAGCAGACCAAAAACCAATTCAAAATGCAATAGTTTGATTCAGCTGAAGAAGGATGAACAAGCGTATTTAGTATAACAGATAGGCTGCTAAGTGCAGGTTTGGGATGCCCTGCGGCCTAGTGTTTTGGCAGCAGACCAAAAACCAATTCAAAGGGCAATAGTTTGATTAAGCTGAAGAAGGATGAACAAGCGCATTTAGTATAACAGATAGGCTGCTAAGTGCAGGTTTGGGATACCCTGCAGCCTAATGTTTTGGCAGCAGGACAAAAAACAATTCAAAATGCAATAGTTTGATTAAGCTGAAGAAGGATGAACAAGCGTATTTAGTATAACAGATAGGCTGCTAAGTGCAGGTTTGGGATACCCTGCGGCCTAGTGTTTTGGCAGCAGACGAAAAATTGATCATATTTGTTTTTATTGTTTTCAACACAACTATGATAACAGTTACAGACATTTATGCTCATAATAGGCGAGCCAAGAGGTATAATACAGTACACAGTATAAATCTGAGCAGACAGGCAAAATAAGTTCTTCATCTCTATACAGCTAATAATGACCTTCAACCAATTTGGCCCGCCAAGGGAGAATGGGACTCCAGGGTCACACAAAATACCCGCCAACCCCCCCCAATGCGCCCATCAAGCCCATTCAGCCCTCATAGAAAGGCCACACTTCTAAGTTAGCACAAATGCAGCTTTCAGAAAGTCTTACGTGGCCCTGATTGCCCAAGCAGCTAACCAATCGCTCTTCCAGGCTCCCATGAGAACTTGCCTGTTAGAGAAGTTGGCTGGCAGTGGTGCACCAATTTTTAACAGCTCCCCCTTCATCCCTCCTCCCACCCCCGTTTAAGGAGACACACATAAGACCAGTAACACGAAACACATATCTATTACTAAAAACATGTAACACACCCAACAGAAGACACACTGGGATAGGAACAGAGAGAAACATAGAAAGGGAAGAACGAATGAAAGAAGAAGGCCGAAAGATAGAGATAGAACAAGACCCAAAACAAGAACGAAAAGGGAGGCAAGAATACAGACCCAATGGTAGGTTAGATACCAGCATACAACAGTAGTTGGGCAGACCAAAAATTATTTCAAAATGCAATAGTTTGATTCAGCTGAAGAAGGATGAACAAGCGTATTCAGTATAACAGATAGGCTGCTAAGTGCAGGTTTGGGATACCCTGCGGCCTAGTGTTTTGGCAGCAGACCAAAAACCAATTCAAAATGCAATAGTTTGATTCATCTGAAGAAGGATGAACAAGCGTATTTAGTATAACAGATAGGCTGCTAAGTGCAGGTTTGGGATGCCCTGCGGCCTAGAGTCTTGGCAGCAGACCAAAAACCAATTCAAAATGCAATAGTTTGATTTAGCTGAAGAAGGATGAACAAGCATATTTAGTATAACAGATAGGCTGCTAAGTGCAGGTTTGGGATACCCTGCAGACTAGTGTTTTGGCAGCAGGACAAAAAACAATTCAAAATGTAATAATTTGATTAAGCTGCAGAAGGATCAACAAGCGCATTTAGTATAACAGATAGGCTGCTAAGTGCAGGTTTGGGATGCCCTGCGGCCTAGTGTTTTGGCAGCAGGACAAAAACCAATTCAAAATGCAATAGTTTGATTCAGATGAAGAAGGATGAACAAGCGTATTTAGTATAACAGATAGGCTACTAAGTGCAGGTTTGGGATACCCTGCGGCCTAGTGTTTTGGCAGCAGGACAAATAACCAATTCAAAATGCAATAGTTTGATTTAGCTGAAGAAGGATGAACAAGCGTATTTAGTATAACAGATAGGCTGCTAAGTGCAGGTTTGGGATACCCTGCGGCCTAGTGTTTTGGCAGCAGACGAAAAATTGATCATATTTGTTTTTATTGTTTTCAACACAACTATGATAACAGTTACAGACATTTATGCTCATAATAGGCGAGCCAAGAGGTATAATACAGTACACAGTATAAATCTGAGCAGACAGGCAAAATAAGTTCTTCATCTCTATACAGCTAATAATGACCTTCAACCAATTTGGCCCGCCAAGGGAGAATGGGACTCCAGGGTCACACAAAATACCCGCCAACCCCCCCCAATGCGCCCATCAAGCCCATTCAGCCCTCATAGAAAGGCCACACTTCTAAGTTAGCACAAATGCAGCTTTCAGAAAGTCTTACGTGGCCCTGATTGCCCAAGCAGCTAACCAATCGCTCTTCCGGGCTCCCATGAGAACTTGCCTGTTAGGGAAGTTGGCTGGCAGTGGTGCACCAATTTTTAACAGCTCCCCCTTCATCCCTCCTCCCACCCCCGTTTAAGGAGACACACATAAGACCAGTAACACGAAACACATATCTATTACTAAAAACATGTAACACACCCAACAGAAGACACACTGGGATAGGAACAGAGAGAAACGTAGAAAGGGAAGAACGAATGAAAGAAGAAGGCCGAAAGATAGAGATAGAACAAGGCCCAAAACAAGAACGAAAAGGGAGGGAAGAATACAGACCCAATGGTAGGTTAGATACCAGCATACAACAGTAGTTGGGCAGACCAAAAATTATTTCAAAATGCAATAGTTTGATTCAGCTGAAGAAGGATGAACAAGCGTATTCAGTATAACAGATAGGCTGCTAAGTGCAGGTTTGGGATACCCTGCGGCCTAGTGTTTTGGCAGCAGACCAAAAACCAATTCAAAATGCAATAGTTTGATTCATCTGAAGAAGGATGAACAAGCGTATTTAGTATAACAGATAGGCTGCTAAGTGCAGGTTTGGGATGCCCTGCGGCCTAGAGTCTTGGCAGCAGACCAAAAACCAATTCAAAATGCAATAGTTTGATTTAGCTGAAGAAGGATGAACAAGCATATTTAGTATAACAGATAGGCTGCTAAGTGCAGGTTTGGGATACCCTGCAGACTAGTGTTTTGGCAGCAGGACAAAAAACAATTCAAAATGTAATAATTTGATTAAGCTGCAGAAGGATCAACAAGCGCATTTAGTATAACAGATAGGCTGCTAAGTGCAGGTTTGGGATGCCCTGCGGCCTAGTGTTTTGGCAGCAGGACAAAAACCAATTCAAAATGCAATAGTTTGATTCAGATGAAGAAGGATGAACAAGCGTATTTAGTATAACAGATAGGCTACTAAGTGCAGGTTTGGGATACCCTGCGGCCTAGTGTTTTGGCAGCAGGACAAATAACCAATTCAAAATGCAATAGTTTGATTTAGCTGAAGAAGGATGAACAAGCGTATTTAGTATAACAGATAGGCTGCTAAGTGCAGGTTTGGGATACCCTGCGGCCTAGTGTTTTGGCAGCAGACGAAAAATTGATCATATTTGTTTTTATTGTTTTCAACACAACTATGATAACAGTTACAGACATTTATGCTCATAATAGGCGAGCCAAGAGGTATAATACAGTACACAGTATAAATCTGAGCAGACAGGCAAAATAAGTTCTTCTCTCTATACAGCTAATAATGACCTTCAACCAATTTGGCCCGCCAAGGGAGAATGGGACTCCAGGGTCACACAAAATACCCGCCAACCCCCCCCAATGCGCCCATCAAGCCCATTCAGCCCTCATAGAAAGGCCACACTTCTAAGTTAGCACAAATGCAGCTTTCAGAAAGTCTTACGTGGCCCTGATTGCCCAAGCAGCTAACCAATCGCTCTTCCGGGCTCCCATGAGAACTTGCATGTTAGGGAAGTTGGCTGGCAGTGGTGCACCAATTTTTAACAGCTCCCCCTTCATCCCTCCTCCCACCCCCGTTTAAGGAGACACACATAAGACCAGTAACACGAAACACATATCTATTACTAAAAACATGTAACACACCCAACAGAAGACACACTGGGATAGGAACAGAGAGAAACGTAGAAAGGGAAGAACGAATGAAAGAAGAAGGCCGAAAGATAGAGATAGAACAAGACCCAAAACAAGAACGAAAAGGGAGGCAAGAATACAGACCCAATGGTAGGTTAGATACCAGCATACAACAGTAGTTGGGCAGACCAAAAATTATTTCAAAATGCAATAGTTTGATTCAGCTGAAGAAGGATGAACAAGCGTATTTAGTATAACAGATAGGCTGCTAAGTGAGGGTTTGGGATACCCTGCGGCCTAGTGTTTTGGCAGCAGGACAAGAAACAATTCAAAATGCAATAGTTTGATTTAGCTGAAGAAGGATGAACAAGCGTATTTTGTATAACAGATAGGTTGCTATGTGCAGGTTTGGGATACCCGCGGCCTAGTGTTTTGGCAGCAGGACAAAAAACAATTCAAAATGTATACGTTTGATTTAGCTGAAGAAGGGTGAACAAGCGTATTTTGTATAACAGATAGGCTGCTAAGTGCAGGTTTGGGATACCCTGCGGCCTAGTGTTTTGGAAGCAGGACAAAAAACAATTCAAAATGCAATAGTTTGATTTAGCTGAAGATGGATGAAGAATCGTATTTAGTATAAAAGATAGGCTGCAAAGTGCAGGTTTGGGATACCCTGCGGCCTAGTGTTTTGGCAGCAGGACAAAAAACAATTTAAAATGCAATAGTTTGATTCAGCTGAAGAAGGATGAACAAGCATATTTAGTATAACAGATAGGCTGCTAAGTGCAGGTTTGGGATACCCTGCGGCCTAGTGTTTTGGCAGCAGACCAAAAACCAATTCAAAATGCAATAGTTTGATTAAGCTGAAGAAGGATGAACAAGCGTATTTAGTATAATAGATAGGCTGCCAAGTGCAGGTTTGGAATGCCCTGCGGCCTAGTGTTTTGGCAGCAGACAAAAAAACAATTCAAAATGCAATAGTTTGATCCAGCTGAAGAAGGATGAACAAGCGTATTTAGTATAACAGATAGGCTGCTAGATGCAGGTTTGGGATGCCCTGCGGCCTAGTGTTTTGGCAGCAGGACAAAAAACAATTCAAAATGCAATAGTTTGATTTCGCTGAAGAAGGATGAACAAGCGTATTTTGTATAACAGATAGGCTGCTAAGTGCAGGTTTGGGATGCCCTGCGGCCTAGTGTTTTGGCAGCAGGATAAAAACCAATTCAAAATGCAATAGTTTGATTAAGCTGAAGAAGGATGAACAAGCGTATTTAGTATAACAGATAGGCTGCTAAGTGCAGGTTTGGGATACCCTGCGGCCTAGTGTTTTGGCAGCAGACCAAAAACCAATTCAAAATGCAATAGTTTTGATTCAGCTGAAGAAGGATGAACAAGCGTATTTAGTATAACAGATAGGCTGCTAAGTGCAGGTTGGGGATACTCTGCGGCCTAGTGTTTTGGCAGCAGGACAAAAAATAATTCAAAATGCAATAGTCTGATTCAGCTGAAGAAGGATCAACAAGCGTATTTAGTATAACAGATAGGCTGCTAAGTGCAGGTTTGGGATACCCTGCGGCCTAGTGTTTTGGTAGCAGGACAAAAAACCAATTCAAAATGCAATAGTTTGATTTAGCTGAAGAAGGATGAACAAGCGTATTTTGTATAACAGATAGGCTGCTAAGTGCAGGTTTGGGATACCCTGCGGCCTAGTGTTTTGGCAGCAGGACAAAAAACTATTCAAAATGCAATTGTTTGATTTAGCTGAAGAAGGATGAACTAGCGTATTTTGTATAAACGATAGGCTGCAAAGTGCAGGTTGGGGACACCCTGCGGCCTAGTGTTTGGCAGCAGGACAAAAAATAATTGAAAATGCAATAGTTTGATTCAGCTGAAGAAGGATGAACAAGCGTATTTAGTATAACAGATAGGCTGCTAAGTGCAGGTTTGGGATACCCTGCGGCCTAGTGTTTTGGCAGCAGGACAAAAAACAATTCAAAATGCAATAGTTTGATTTAGCTGAAGAAGGATGAACAAGCGTATTTTGTATAACAGATAGGCTGCTAAGTGCAGATTTGGGATACCCTGCGGCCTAGTGTTTTGGCAGCAGGACAAAAAACAATTCAAAATGCAATAGTTTGATTTAGCTGAAGAAGGATGAACTAGCGTATTTTGTATAACAGATAGGCTGCTAAGTGCAGGTTGGGGATACCCTGCGGCCTAGTGTTTTGGCAGCAGGACAAAAAAAAATTCAAAATTCAATAGTTTGATTCAGCTGAAGAAGGATGAACAAGCGTATTTAGTATAACAGATAGGCTGCTAGATGCAGGTTTGGGATGCCCTGCGGCCAAGTGTTTTGGCAGCAGGACAAAAAACTATTCAAAATGCAATAGTTTGATTCAGCTGAAGAAGGATAAACAAGCGTATTTAGTATAACAGATAGGCTGCTAAGTGCAGGTTTGGGATACCCTGCGGCCTAGTGTTTTGGCAGCAGGACAAAAAACAATTCAAAATGCAATAGTTTGATTTCGCTGAAGAAGGATGAACAAGCGTATTTTGTATAACAGATAGGCTGCTAAGTGAGGGTTTGGGATACCCTGCGGCCTAGTGTTTTGGCAGCAGGACAAGAAACAATTCAAAATGCAATAGTTTGATTTAGCTGAAGAAGGATGAACAAGCGTATTTTGTATAACAGATAGGTTGCTAAGTGCAGGTTTGGGATACCCGCGGCCTAGTGTTTTGGCAGCAGGACAAAAAACAATTCAAAATGTATACGTTTGATTTAGCTGAAGAAGGATGAACAAGCGTATTTTGTATAACAGATAGGCTGCTAAGTGCACGTTTGGGATACCCTGCGGCCCAGTGTTTTGGCAGCAGGACAATAAACAATTCAAAATGCAATAGTTTGATTTAGCTGAAGATGGATGAAGAAGCGTATTTAGTATAAAAGATAGGCTGCGAAGTGCAGGTTTGGGATACCCTGCGGCCTAGTATTTTGGCAGCAGGACTAAAAACAATTCAAAATGCAATAGTTTGATTCAGCTGAAGAAGGATGAACAAGCGTATTTAGTATAACAGATAGGCTGCTAAGTGCAGGTTTGGGATACCCTGCGGCCTAGTGTTTTGGCAGCAGACCAAAAACCAATTCAAAATGCAATAGTTTGATTAAGCTGAAGAAGGATGAACAAGCGTATTTAGTATAACAGATAGGCTGCCAAGTGCAGGTTTGGGATGTCCTGCGGCCTAGTGTTTTGGCAGCAGACAAAAAAACAATTCAAAATGCAATAGTTTGATCCAGCTGAAGAAGGATGAACAAGCGTATTTAGTATAACCGATAGGCTGCTAAGTGCAGGTTAGAGATACCCTGCGGCATAGTGTTTTGGCAGCAGGACAAAAAACAATTCAAAATGCAATAGTTTGATTTAGTTGAAGAAGGATGAACAAGCATATTTTGTATAAGAGATAGGCTGCTAAGTGCAGATTTGGGATACCCTGCGGCCTAGTGTTTTGGCAGCAGGACAAAAAACAATTCAAAATGCAATCGTTTGATTTAGCTGAAGAAGGATGAACAAGCGTATTTTGTATAACAGATAGGCTGCTAAGTGCAGGTTTGGGATACCCTGCGGCCTAGTGTTTTGGAAGCAGGACAAAAAACAATTCAAAATGCAATAGTTTGATTTAGCTGAAGATGGATGAAGAATCGTATTTAGTATAAAAGATAGGCTGCAAAGTGCAGATTTGGGATACCCTGCGGCCTAGTGTTTTGGCAGCAGGACAAAAAACAATTCAAAATGCAATCGTTTGATTTAGCTGAAGAAGGATGAACAAGCGTATTTTGTATAACAGATAGGCTGCTAAGTGCAGGTTTGGGATACCCTGCGGCCTAGTGTTTTGGAAGCAGGACAAAAAACAATTCAAAATGCAATAGTTTGATTTAGCTGAAGATGGATGAAGAATCGTATTTAGTATAAAAGATAGGCTGCAAAGTGCAGGTTTGGGATACCCTGCGGCCTAGTGTTTTGGCAGCAGGACAAAAAACAATTTAAAATGCAATAGTTTGATTCAGCTGAAGAAGGATGAACAAGCATATTTAGTATAACAGATAGGCTGCTAAGTGCAGGTTTGGGATACCCTGCGGCCTAGTGTTTTGGCAGCAGACCAAAAACCAATTCAAAATGCAATAGTTTGATTAAGCTGAAGAAGGATGAACAAGCGTATTTAGTATAATAGATAGGCTGCCAAGTGCAGGTTTGGAATGCCCTGCGGCCTAGTGTTTTGACAGCAGACAAAAAAACAATTCAAAATGCAATAGTTTGATCCAGCTGAAGAAGGATGAACAAGCGTATTTAGTATAACAGATAGGCTGCTAGATGCAGGTTTGGGATGCCCTGCGGCCTAGTGTATTGGCAGCAGGACAAAAAACAATTCAAAATGCAATAGTTTGATTTCGCTGAAGAAGGATGAACAAGCGTATTTTGTATAACAGATAGGCTGCTAAGTGCAGGTTTGGGATGCCCTGCGGCCTAGTGTTTTGGCAGCAGGATAAAAACCAATTCAAAATGCAATAGTTTGATTAAGCTGAAGAAGGATGAACAAGCGTATTTAGTATAACAGATAGGCTGCTAAGTGCAGGTTTGGGATACCCTGCGGCCTAGTGTTTTGGCAGCAGACCAAAAACCAATTCAAAATGCAATAGTTTTGATTCAGCTGAAGAAGGATGAACAAGCGTATTTAGTATAACAGATAGGCTGCTAAGTGCAGGTTGGGGATACTCTGCGGCCTAGTGTTTTGGCAGCAGGACAAAAAATAATTCAAAATGCAATAGTCTGATTCAGCTGAAGAAGGATCAACAAGCGTATTTAGTATAACAGATAGGCTGCTAAGTGCAGGTTTGGGATACCCTGCGGCCTAGTGTTTTGGTAGCAGGACAAAAAACCAATTCAAAATGCAATAGTTTGATTTAGCTGAAGAAGGATGAACAAGCGTATTTTGTATAACAGATAGGCTGCTAAGTGCAGGTTTGGGATACCCTGCGGCCTAGTGTTTTGGCAGCAGGACAAAAAACTATTCAAAATGCAATTGTTTGATTTAGCTGAAGAAGGATGAACTAGCGTATTTTGTATAAACGATAGGCTGCTAAGTGCAGGTTGGGGACACCCTGCGGCCTAGTGTTTGGTAGCAGGACAAAAAATAATTGAAAATGCAATAGTTTGATTCAGCTGAAGAAGGATGAACAAGCGTATTTAGTATAACAGATAGGCTGCTAAGTGCAGGTTTGGGATACCCTGCGGCCTAGTGTTTTGGCAGCAGGACAAAAAACAATTCAAAATGCAATAGTTTGATTTAGCTGAAGAAGGATGAACAAGCGTATTTAGTATAACAGATAGGCTGCCAAGTGCAGGTTTGGGATGTCCTGCGGCCTAGTGTTTTGGCAGCAGACAAAAAAACAATTCAAAATGCAATAGTTTGATCCAGCTGAAGAAGGATGAACAAGCGTATTTAGTATAACAGATAGGCTGATAAGTGCAGGTTAGAGATACCCTGCGGCATAGTGTTTTGGCAGCAGGACAAAAAACAATTCAAAATGCAATAGTTTGATTTAGTTGAAGAAGGATGAACAAGCATATTTTGTATAAGAGATAGGCTGCTAAGTGCAGATTTGGGATACCCTGCGGCCTAGTGTTTTGGCAGCAGGACAAAAAACAATTCAAAATGCAATCGTTTGATTTAGCTGAAGAAGGATGAACAAGCGTATTTTGTATAACAGATAGGCTGCTAAGTGCAGGTTTGGGATACCCTGCGGCCTAGTGTTTTGGAAGCAGGACAAAAAACAATTCAAAATGCAATAGTTTGATTCAGCTGAAGAAGGATGAACAAGCGTATTTAGTATAACAGATAGGCTGCTAAGTGCAGGTTTGGGATACCCTGCGGCCTAGTGTTTTGGCAGCAGGACAAAAAACAATTCAAAATGCAATAGTTTGATTTAGCTGAAGAAGGATGAACAAGCGTATTTTGTATAACAGATAGGCTGCTAAGTGCAGATTTGGGATACCCTGCGGCCTAGTGTTTTGGCAGCAGGACAAAAAACAATTCAAAATGCAATAGTTTGATTTAGCTGAAGAAGGATGAACTAGCGTATTTTGTATAACAGATAGGCTGCTAAGTGCAGGTTGGGGATACCCTGCGGCCTAGTGTTTTGGCAGCAGGACAAAAAAAAATTCAAAATTCAATAGTTTGATTCAGCTGAAGAAGGATGAACAAGCGTATTTAGTATAACAGATAGGCTGCTAGATGCAGGTTTGGGATGCCCTGCGGCCTAGTGTTTTGGCAGCAGGACAAAAAACTATTCAAAATGCAATAGTTTGATTCAGCTGAAGAAGGATAAACAAGCGTATTTAGTATAACAGATAGGCTGCTAAGTGCAGGTTTGGGATACCCTGCGGCCTAGTGTTTTGGCAGCAGGACAAAAAACAATTCAAAATGCAATAGTTTGATTTCGCTGAAGAAGGATGAACAAGCGTATTTTGTATAACAGATAGGCTGCTAAGTGAGGGTTTGGGATACCCTGCGGCCTAGTGTTTTGGCAGCAGGACAAGAAACAATTCAAAATGCAATAGTTTGATTTAGCTGAAGAAGGATGAACAAGCGTATTTTGTATAACAGATAGGTTGCTAAGTGCAGGTTTGGGATACCCGCGGCCTAGTGTTTTGGCAGCAGGACAAAAAACAATTCAAAATGTATACGTTTGATTTAGCTGAAGAAGGATGAACAAGCGTATTTTGTATAACAGATAGGCTGCTAAGTGCACGTTTGGGATACCCTGCGGCCCAGTGTTTTGGCAGCAGGACAATAAACAATTCAAAATGCAATAGTTTGATTTAGCTGAAGATGGATGAAGAAGCGTATTTAGTATAAAAGATAGGCTGCGAAGTGCAGGTTTGGGATACCCTGCGGCCTAGTATTTTGGCAGCAGGACTAAAAACAATTCAAAATGCAATAGTTTGATTCAGCTGAAGAATGATGAACAAGCGTATTTAGTATAACAGATAGGCTGCTAAGTGCAGGTTTGGGATACCCTGCGGCCTAGTGTTTTGGCAGCAGACCAAAAACCAATTCAAAATGCAATAGTTTGATTAAGCTGAAGAAGGATGAACAAGCGTATTTAGTATAACAGATAGGTTGCTAAGTGCAGGTTTGGGATACCCGCGGCCTAGTGTTTTGGCAGCAGGACAAAAAACAATTCAAAATGTATACGTTTGATTTAGCTGAAGAAGGATGAACAAGCGTATTTTGTATAACAGATAGGCTGCTAAGTGCACGTTTGGGATACCCTGCGGCCCAGTGTTTTGGCAGCAGGACAATAAACAATTCAAAATGCAATAGTTTGATTTAGCTGAAGATGGATGAAGAAGCGTATTTAGTATAAAAGATAGGCTGCGAAGTGCAGGTTTGGGATACCCTGCGGCCTAGTATTTTGGCAGCAGGACTAAAAACAATTCAAAATGCAATAGTTTGATTCAGCTGAAGAATGATGAACAAGCGTATTTAGTATAACAGATAGGCTGCTAAGTGCAGGTTTGGGATACCCTGCGGCCTAGTGTTTTGGCAGCAGACCAAAAACCAATTCAAAATGCAATAGTTTGATTAAGCTGAAGAAGGATGAACAAGCGTATTTAGTATAACAGATAGGCTGCCAAGTGCAGGTTTGGGATGTCCTGCGGCCTAGTGTTTTGGCAGCAGACAAAAAAACAATTCAAAATGCAATAGTTTGATCCAGCTGAAGAAGGATGAACAAGCGTATTTAGTATAACAGATAGGCTGCTAAGTGCAGGTTAGAGATACCCTGCGGCATAGTGTTTTGGCAGCAGGACAAAAAACAATTCAAAATGCAATAGTTTGATTTAGTTGAAGAAGGATGAACAAGCATATTTTGTATAAGAGATAGGCTGCTAAGTGCAGATTTGGGATACCCTGCGGCCTAGTGTTTTGGCAGCAGGACAAAAAACAATTCAAAATGCAATCGTTTGATTTAGCTGAAGAAGGATGAACAAGCGTATTTTGTATAACAGATAGGCTGCTAAGTGCAGGTTTGGGATACCCTGCGGCCTAGTGTTTTGGAAGCAGGACAAAAAACAATTCAAAATGCAATAGTTTGATTTAGCTGAAGATGGATGAAGAATCGTATTTAGTATAAAAGATAGGCTGCAAAGTGTAGATTTGGGATACCCTGCGGCCTAGTGTTTTGGCAGCAGGACAAAAAACAATTCAAAATGCAATCGTTTGATTTAGCTGAAGAAGGATGAACAAGCGTATTTTGTATAACAGATAGGCTGCTAAGTGCAGGTTTGGGATACCCTGCGGCCTAGTGTTTTGGAAGCAGGACAAAAACCAATTCAAAATGCAATAGTTTGATTTAGCTGAAGATGGATGAAGAATCGTATTTAGTATAAAAGATAGGCTGCAAAGTGCAGGTTTGGGATACCCTGCGGCCTAGTGTTTTGGCAGCAGGACAAAAAACAATTTAAAATGCAATAGTTTGATTCAGCTGAAGAAGGATGAACAAGCATATTTAGTATAACAGATAGGCTGCTAAGTGCAGGTTTGGGATACCCTGCGGCCTAGTGTTTTGGCAGCAGACCAAAAACCAATTCAAAATGCAATAGTTTGATTAAGCTGAAGAAGGATGAACAAGCGTATTTAGTATAATAGATAGGCTGCCAAGTGCAGGTTTGGAATGCCCTGCGGCCTAGTGTTTTGACAGCAGACAAAAAAACAATTCAAAATGCAATAGTTTGATCCAGCTGAAGAAGGATGAACAAGCGTATTTAGTATAACAGATAGGCTGCTAGATGCAGGTTTGGGATGCCCTGCGGCCTAGTGTATTGGCAGCAGGACAAAAAACAATTTAAAATGCAATAGTTTGATTTCGCTGAAGAAGGATGAACAAGCGTATTTTGTATAACAGATAGGCTGCTAAGTGCAGGTTTGGGATGCCCTGCGGCCTAGTGTTTTGGCAGCAGGACAAAAACCAATTCAAAATGCAATAGTTTGATTAAGCTGGAGAAGGATGAACAAGCGTATTTAGTATAACAGATAGGCTGCTAAGTGCAGGTTGGGGATACTCTGCGGCCTAGTGTTTTGGCAGCAGGACAAAAAATAATTCAAAATGCAATAGTCTGATTCAGCTGAAGAAGGATCAACAAGCGTATTTAGTATAACAGATAGGCTGCTAAGTGCAGGTTTGGGATACCCTGCGGCCTAGTGTTTTGGTAGCAGGACAAAAAACCAATTCAAAATGCAATAGTTTGATTTAGCTGAAGAAGGATGAACAAGCGTATTTTGTATAACAGATAGGCTGCTAAGTGCAGGTTTGGGATACCCTGCAGCCTAGTGTTTTGGCAGCAGGACAAAAAAACTATTCAAAATGCAATTGTTTGATTTAGCTGAAGAAGGATGAACTAGCGTATTTTGTATAAAAGATAGGCTGCTAAGTGCAGGTTGGGGATACCCTGCGGCCTAGTGTTTTGGCAGCAGGACAAAAAATAATTGAAAATGCAATAGTTTTATTCAGCTGAAGAAGGATGAACAAGCGTATTTAGTATAACAGATAGGCTGCTAAGTGCAGGTTTGGGATACCCTGCGGCCTAGTACTTTGGCAGCAGGACAAAAAACAATTCAAAATGCAATACTTTGATTAAGCTGAGGAAGGATGAACAAGCGTATTTAGTATAACAGATAGGCTGCTAAGTGCAGGTTTGGGATGCCCATGTGGGCTGGTGTATTTAACCCTTTAAGTGCCAGCCTACCTGGAGTTTTTGTCACACTCTGTTGCCAGACCATTTTGCACTATTTTGCGCTCCCCATGTTCAAATGTGATTTTTGAAGGGATTTCCAGGGATTTCCCAGGAAAATGATATATTGTTTTTTTCAGCAGAGTCTGGGCTTTAACATGAAATGTCTTGTTTGTCATTTGTTAGGTGTATTCTTAATATTTTTGGGTGAAATATGTGCAAAAAAAAAAAAAAAAAAAAAATTTTTACATATTGTAGTTTTTTTGGGAATAAAAAATGTAAGTTTGTCAATAAAATCTTATTGCGTGTGAAATCCCAATTTCTCCTGGTTACAGCGGTACCACATATGTATAGGTAGACACCCTTTCCTGCCCAGGAGACTCCCCCAAACTGAAACAGCGCTTTAGGAGATTTTCAGATAAAATACAACTATGCTATGCAATATGCGCACCTTGCGGTTTTTCCAGAAAAACAACCCTTTACATTTGAAATACCCCCAACAAACTATATATTCTCTGGAAGTACACACCTCAGGCTTTCTAGGGGTACCAAGCTTGTGGATGTGGCCATAGTTTTCTGGAAGTAATCCCTCAACGTAATCTTTGGTTGCAAAGAGTTTCCCTAAAAAAAGGATAAAAAAGCAGAATCAAAGCCACATTTTCCTAAAAAAACTATATACAAACAAGAAAAAACAAGTTTAATCTGAAAACGCAACATCCCCCGAACAGAACAACACCCAACATGCATAGGTTCTGTCAAGGGAAGAGTTGCCAAACACCCCAAAGTAAAGCATGCGCATAACGGTAATTTTACTTGAAAATTTCAGCTCTGCAGACAAAGTGCGCACCTTGCGATTTTTCAACCAAAACAACCCTTTACATTTGGAATATCCCCCATAAACCATATATTCCCTGAAAGTACACACGTTAAGCTTTTTAAGGGTACCCAGCTTGTTCTAGTGGGCTCATCTTTCTGGAATTAATTCCTCAAAGAATTCTTTGGTTGCGCAGGGTTTCCCTAAAAAATTTATAAAAAAGCTGAATAAAAAACACCTTTTCCTAAAATATAAATATGCAAACCAGAAAAAACAAGCTAAGTCTGAAAGCGCAAGGTCCCCCGAACAGAACAATACCCAACATGCATAGGTAATATTAACCCTTTTAATTGCCAGCCTACTTGAGATTTTGTCACCCTCTGTTGACAGGCCATTTTCCCCATTTTGCGTCATGTTTTGCGACATGTTTTGCGCCATTTTTGCTGTAACTTTCAGAAAAATTATATATATATTTTTTGCAGCAGAGTTTAGACTTTAACATGAAATGTCTTGTTTGTATTTTTTTTTTTTTTTTTTAACAATATTATTAAGTGAAAAAAAAATAAATAAATAAAAACATT
This sequence comes from Gastrophryne carolinensis, assembly GCA_027917425.1. Classification (NCBI taxonomy): domain Eukaryota; kingdom Metazoa; phylum Chordata; class Amphibia; order Anura; family Microhylidae; genus Gastrophryne; species Gastrophryne carolinensis. Next base: position 524,186,234 of record CM051234.1, read on the forward strand.
TTTTTAGAAAATTGACTCCTTTATTTTAAATAAAAAATGTATTTTATTAAGGAAAATCATATTGCATGTGAAAGCCCCATTTCTACCGATTAGAACGGTACCACATATTTATCGGTAGCCCCCCGTTCCTGCCCAGGAGACCCCCCTAACTGAAACAAGTATTTTATAACATTCACAAAAAAAATACAAAAACCATCCACACTACAAAGGGTTAAATCGGGAAAAAAAATGACATAGGGTCCCCCCTCCCAGGGGAGGGAGACCCCATTTTTTTTTTGATTTTTAAGGGTTAAAAACCCTTAAAAATCAAAAAAAAAATTGACGTGGGGTCCCCCTTACCCAAAGTAACCAGCCCGGGACCAGCTATGGGGGCTTGTAGGCACAGAGTGGGGGGGCCAGCTTTTGTGGCCCCCCCACCCTGCAGCCTACGAGCCCACATAGCCCATGTGGGCCCGGGCTCTTCTGCCCCCCCCTGGCCTTTGGGGAGGCAGGTAATGGGGGTGCCGGGGGTTAATGGCAAGCCACCCGCTAGCGCAGGTGGCTTGCCATCCCCCCAGCCTTGTGAACTGGTATAGGGGTCATGGACCCCTTACCAGTTCACAAGGGGTTAAAAGTAAATAATGACACACACACATAAAGAAAAAAATATTTTATTAATTTTTTTTTTTTTTACACTATACTCACCTCCCATCCATCCTGGAGCACTCTGTCCCTCGGCGATCACTGGCTTCTGCTCACTTGCTAGAAGCCTTTTATAGCTGCTGGATGACAGATTACAAAGGGTTAATCAAAAAAAAAAATGACATAGGGTCCCCCCTCCCAGGGGGGGCGGACCCCATTTTTTTTTGATTTTTAAGGGTTAAAAACCCTTAAAAATCAAAAAAAAAATTGACGTGGGGTCCCCCTTACCCACAGTAACCAGCCCGGGACCAGCTATGGGGGCTTGTAGGCACAGAGTGGGGGGGCCAGCTTATGTGGCCCCCCCACCCTGCAGCCTACGAGCCCACATAGCCCATGTGGGCCCGGGCTCTTCTGCCCCCCCCTGGCCTTTGGGGAGGCAGGTAATGGGGGTGCCGGGGGTTAATGGCAAGCCACCCGCTAGCGCAGGTGGCTTGCCATCTCCCCAGCCTTGTGAACTGGTATAGGGGCCATGGACCCCTTACCAGTTCACAAGGGGTTAATAGTAAAAAAATGACACACACACAGAGAAAAAAAAATCTTTATTTTTCTTTTTTACACTATACTCACCTCCGATCCGACGTCCCTCGCCGCTGTCCCGCGCCGCTGTCACTGAAAGATGCCGGTGGTGATCGGCGCAGGGCGGGTGACAGGTGAGGGGGCTCCGATCGGAGCCTCCTCACCTGACACCCGCTCTGCTCCGATCACCACCGGCATCTGACAGATGCCGGAGCTCGGAGGGGGTATAGGAGGAGCGGGATGACGTCATCCCGCTCCTCCCACAATGGGCGGGGCTAAGCGGCGGCGGCCGTCGCCGCCATTACAAGAGGTGAGGACCCGGAAGAGGGTCCTCACCTGAAGACTGCGCAGCCCAGGGGGGGGATCGGACCCCCCCCTGGTGAAGAGGAGACCCGGACAGAAGGTGAGTAAATGACAGTTTTATTTTTTTTTTTACAGCGGCGATCGGCGATCAGCGCTGGAAACGGGGGGGGGGGGCGGCTGGTTTCGGGCCCCCCCCTGAAGACGGAGGACGACGGGGGGGCGATCGGATGCCCCCCCAAGGAAGAGGGGACCCCAGGCTTCACAAGGATACCGGAGGTAAGTGATTTTTTTTTTCTATTTTTTAACTGTTTGGGGGAAATGCCAGGCACGTAGTTTCTACGTGCTTGGCACTTAACGGTAGGAGAAGCAACCACGTAGAAACTACGTGCTTGGCATTTAAAGGGTTAAAGCAGACCAAAAAATATTAAAACTATATTCAAACTAATCCAGTTATGATAAATGAGTGTGTGTAACAGATAGGGTTAAATTAGCCACAGCATAGATGGGATGCACAGTGGAAAGGCAGATTAAAATTTACAGCACAAAGAACTGAAATTGAATTGAAAACTGATCAGGCTAATGAAAAAAAAAAAAAATTCACTGTCACTTCTATGCTGTCCCTTGATGCTGTCCCTGAATCGTTTCTGTTTTTCACTATCTTTCACTATCTTTCCCTGGCTCGGTCTACCTCTCTGTCTGCCTCTCTGACTCTCCCTACCTATCTCTAACTCTCTCTCCCTATCTGCAGCAACCACCGCTGTCTCTGGAATGCAAGGCTGAAATGCGCAAAAGGAAAATGGCCACTGGTTTATATAGCACGGTGACGTCGCCGGGCTTCCTGGCTGTTGATAGGCTGCATGTGACTGTCCCATGATATCTTGCCCCAGGGGACATATCCGGACATGTGCTTCCACCATCTTAGAATGCCTGTAATTGAAATAAATGGAGTTTAAAGGAAAACTTCGATCGATCGAATCGCTGGAAAATTCGGAATCGTTCAGAATCGAATTTTTCATGAAATTCGGAACGAGTCCGGGTTCGTCCGGATCGATTCGCTCATCCCTAGTACTTAGGACCAAAATTCGGAGAAGGTTGGTGAAGGGCAATATTCTGGGTGGATAGCCAGACCAAATCACCCACCTGAAAGGATGGTTCCCATGACTTATGTTGGTCGGCAAAATTCTTATACCTTTTGGAAGCTTCTTTAAAGTTGTCTTGAACCCTAGAACAAATGATCACTCTCTCTTGAAACCATTCCTCCAGTGCTGGCAAATTGGAGGAAGGGCCAGAGAGATAGGATGCCTTGGGATTTTTCTCATAGTTGCAAAGAAATGGCGAAATAGCTGATTCGCTAGGTGCATTATTGAAAGCAAATTCAATAAATTCAGCCCATTGATCCTGGCAATCTGAGCCAATACAGCGCAAGTATTGCTCCAAAGACCCTTTCAGTTTGACCGTTAACTGTGGGTGGTAAGCCGACAATAGAGAAACATTAATACCTAATCGCACACAAAAGTCCCTCCAAAAGAGCGAAACAAATTGAACCCCCCGATCAGATACTATAGGGTCGATTCAAAGAAACATGTAACAGCTTGGATTTTGGTGCCGATCATCCTATTTTTCCCGTACGCTCGTGCGTTCGTATGAACTTGCGAGTGATTCTATAAGCTAATACGTTTCTATCCTAAAATGTACGTCCGTTCGTATGGCAGTTCGGGAATCAGACCTATGTCAGTTTCCATCCTGAATTTTCCGTTTCATTTCTCAGGTTGCAACATTGGTTTTGCCCTTTTTCCTTTTTTGTCTGGACGTAAATCCTTCTGATCTTGCGGCTGCGCACTACAAACTTACCTCATTAAAGTGCATTCTAAATATTTGGTCTTTTGTTTTTCTTTATTTCATTCATTTTGTAGTAACCAACCATTAATGAATGCATTTGCATAAGTAAATCTTACTTTGTTTAATTTTTAGTTAACTTGCATTTTTTACTTGTGGATTTAATTTTAATATTTTGGCTTCAAATGGTACAACTTAAAATTTTGTGTGTGGTTACCCACACCCTCTCCATACAGATTGCTCTCAAATATAAAAAAACACCCAGCAACTTCTGCATGTTATGAGTCTAGAAACAGCCAAGATGGCGGGTCAGGTATTATCGGGCAGCCTGCAAACAGAAAGGGCCTTGTGACTGTGTTGCTCTGCATTCTTTGATTTCTGACCTTTCCGTGCCCCCAGCTCTGCTGTGTCTGTGCAAAATACAGCAGTAACCCACATCCTGCACTTTATCCCGCTCTCCTCTCCTCAGTAAGTGTGATGCATCTGACCAAAGATGAGCTAAAATAATTAAACAAAGCAAAGGTAAACAACTACACCAATAAATTCAATCTAAAAATATTATTCTAGTACATCAATTTAAAAATAAATAACAAAGGACATAAGTTTCTTTAATTAACGCAAATATATGGATGTATTGCAAAATAAAGGTTTACATGCAAAGGACTAATTAAGGTCCACATTAAAATGCTTTTATAAGGCATACATGAATCAGGTATGCATTGCCATACAATTTATGGCCTCGGCCATGCTGATACATGCAGTTCATTGGAGCTCAAGACGCGCAGACTCCTCCACATAGCCAAAAAACCTGTTCAAGAACAGCAATCCGACTGCTAAAAGGTGTCGGCAGTGGCTTTCTTTTAAAATGTATTTAGAGGTTGGAAAACTGCTCTCTGAATCACACCTAAACACATCCGATTATCCTAAGTTTTACGTTTTGATCCTAAGTTTTAGGATTTGATCCTAAGTTTTACGTTTTGATCCTAAAATTTAGGAACGAACTTCCGATGATCGTAAGAGCATATACGAATTCGTACGTAGGCTCGTGCGAGTCGGAAATGGCCAAAAAAACAGGAAAAAATGACTAACACCCACCCAAACTTACGAACCTCGATCCGAAATCAATTAACTTTTGCTCTTTGAATCGAGGGGTTTATCTTGAGGTATGCCATGAAGCCGAAAGACGTGTTTTATAAATAGTTTAACCAGTTCAGAAGCCGATGGAAGTTTTGCCAGAGGAATTGAATGCGCCATTTTGCTGAGTCGGTCGACCACTACCCAGATTACAGTGTTACCCTGAGACCGCGGCAGGTCAACAATGAAATCCATGGAACTGTGGATCCAAGGTTCTCCAGGAACCTCCAGAGCTACTAATAACCCTGCTGGAGATTTATGGGCCCCCTTGCTACGGACACACACAGAACAAGCTTCGACAAGGCAGTAACATCGCGCCTGATAGTTGGCCACCATACTTGACGCTTGGCAAGAGCCAATGTTTTCCGATTACCTAAATCACCTGAGGATTTAGCATCATCAAATTCTTTCAGGACCGAGAGACCCAGATGTGGAGGAACAAATTGGCACCCAAGGGGTTTACCCGGAGGGGCATCTGCCTGAAATGGTATTAAGGAACTAGACAAATCAGGGAGAAGGGCACCAACTACACAACCTGAGGGTAAAATTGGTTCCTTCTGATTGAACCTACCCTCACATTCCCCAAAGTTGCACGACAAGGCATCCATTTCTTGCTCCTGGTTTAAAAGTATTAACGAAATTAAAACAGGAGAAAAAGAGAGCTGATTCAATATAGATTTTTTATGGTCGGTATAAACCACAATTGGGTGCAGAGAACCTTCCAACCAATGCCGCCACTCCTCAAAAGCCAGTTTTAGTCACAACAATTGTCGATTCCCCACATCATAATTTTGCTCAGCTGGACAACATTTTCGCGAGAAATAGGCACATGGATGTAATTTTTCTAGATCACCTGAATATTGCGAAAAGGACTGCTCCCACCCCAAGTTCTGAAGCATTTACCTCCAAAATGAATGGACAATTTATATCGGGATGAATCAATACAGGGGCTGACATACAGGTCTCCTTAAAGGTCTGAAAAGCCTTCACTGCTGAAGGAGGCCGATTCTTCACAAAAGCGCCTTTCCGAGTTAGGTCTGTTAAAGGGCCCCTCAGTCGAATAGAATCCCTTAATGGAAGCCTATTGAAATTGAAATGGAACCTCTGAAGGGCCTTCAGGGCTTAAGGCTGTTTCTTTTCCAAGACTGCAGATACCTTGGAGGGATCCATAACCAGACCCTGATTAGAGACCAGATACCCCAGGAAAGGGACCTCAGAGACCTCAAAGACACATTTAGACAATGTGGCATAGAGACTATTCTCCCACAACTTTTGTAACACTGCCTTAACATGACGCCGGTGTTCAGGCACTGAATGAGAGAAAATTAAAATATCATCAAGATAAACAACCACAAATCGACCCAGAAATTCACGAAAAAACACATTGTTGACAAAATCTTAGATCTAGCTTAGTGAAAATCTGAGCGTTAGATACCTGGTTAAAGAGATCGTCAATAAGAGGCAACGGGTACCTGTTCTTGACCGTGATTTTATTTAGACCTCTGTAATCAATGCAGGGTTGTAACCCTCTGTCCTTATTTTTGGCAAAAAAGAACCCTTCCCCTGCTGGTGAAGTGGAGGGACGGATAAACCCCTTTTTAAGATTCTCCAAAATATTTTCTTTCATCACTAACTGCTTGGAATGGGTGAGATTGTAAATCTTCCCCCTAGGGTGCATAGTACCTGGTAATAAATCAATGGGACAATCATAGGCCCTATGAGGAGGCAGCGAGTCTGCAGACTTTTCAGAGAACACATCCGCCCAATCTACATAGGGCGGAGGTAACCCCTCCAGGGATACATGAGCCGACCCAAGAGCAGTACAGAAATAGTGGGAAAAAATACGGGCTCCACTTAGACAAGTCTCCAGTTTCCCAATTAACGACAGGGTTGTGGGTCCTTAGCCAAGGGAACCCAATGACTACTCGGGTAACAGGACATTCTAAGACCAGGACTTCTAATTCCTTGAAATGAGAGGAACCCACGATTAATTTCAAAAGAGGAGTTTTATAGGAGACCAATCCTCCCAGGATAGGTTCATCATTAACAGAAAAATAACCAGGCCCACTCTTTGTATCTCTGTTCCCGAAGAGTTGGCCCACAATCGGAAGTAAAGTTTGCAACAATTCTTGAAGTTGGAGAATTTTGTACGAGGTGAGGATACTTGTGGTGCAGGCAGTTTTTTGTTGACGGTTTTCTTGAGCAGCCACATGTTGAGCCAGCCGGTTGATGGCGGCAGCCATGGCCTGTACTTGTTGCACAAGTTCTTCCATTTTTTTGGGGGGCCCGTAATAATGTCAAGTAGGGATGAGCGAATCGATCCGGACAAACCCGGATTCGATCCGAATTTCAGGAAAAATTCGATTCGGATCGAATCCGAATTTCCCCGCGATTCGATCGCTCGAAGTTTTCCTGTAACATCCATTCATTTACATTTACAGGCATTCTAAGATGGCGGACGGGACATGTCTGGACATCTATCCCACGCCAGTGCAAGCTGGGGCAGTCACATGCAGCCTATCAGCAGCCAGCAAGCCCGGTGACGTCACAGCGCTATTTAAGTCGGCCATCTTGCTTTTCCTTCCTCATTTCTCTATTGCATCCGTGAGAGACAGAACGCTGTGTAGCTGAGGGAGAGACAGTTAGACAGGCAGGGACAGACAGGGGCAGGCTGGAGACAGGCAGGAGACAGACAGGAGACAGACAGAAAGTCAGCGAAAAACAGGGAAAGGAAGGAAAAATCGGAGGCTGTCACAGGGAGATTTTTTTTTTTTTCATCCAGCCTGACAGGCTTTGTTAGCATTTTCAGGCTGCTTATACTAACTAACTGTGCATATATACTGAACTGATCTTAAGTCTGCTGTGAGGCATCCCATTCTGTGACTACAGCAGCCTCTGTTTAAGACCATATAACCATTTGCACTTATTATAATTGAAATTAGCCCTGATAAAGACACTTTTGCTGGGCATAGCACTACTGGATCTTTTTTTGGGGCATCCCATTCTGTGACTACAGCAGCCTCTGTTTAAGACCATATAACCATTTGCACTTATTATAATTGAAATTAGCCCTGATAAAGACACTTTTGCTGGGCATAGCACTACTGGATCTTTTTTTGGGGCATCCCATTCTGTGACTACAGTAGCCTCTGTTTAAGACCATATAACCATTTGCACTTATTATAATTGAAATTAGGCCTGATAAAGACACTTTTGCTGGCCATAGCACTACTGGATCTTTTTTGGGGGCATCCCATTTTGTGACTACAGCAGCCTCTGTTTAAGACCATATAACCGTTTGCACTTATTATAATTGAAATTAGGCCTGATAAAGACACTTTTGCTGGGCATAGCACCACTGGATCTTTTTTGGGGGCATCCCATTCTGTGACTACAGCAGCCTCTGTTTAAGACCATATAACCATTTGCACTTATTATAATTGAAATTAGCCCTGATAAAGACACTTTTGCTGGGCATAGCACTACTGGATCTTTTTTTGGGGCATCCCATTCTGTGACTACAGCAGCCTCTGTTTAAGACCATATAACCATTTGCACTTATTATAATTGAAATTAGCCCTGATAAAGACACTTTTGCTGGGCATAGCTCTACTGGATCTTTTTTTGGGGCATCCCATTCTGTGACTACAGCAGCCTCTGTTTAAGACCATATAACCATTTGCACTTATTATAATTGAAATTAGCCCTGATAAAGACACTTTTGCTGGGCATAGCACTACTGGATCTTTTTTTGGGGCATCCCATTCTGTGACTACAGCAGCCTCTGTTTAAGACCATATAACCATTTGCACTTATTATAATTGAAATTAGCCCTGATAAAGACACTTTTGCTGGGCATAGCACTACTGGATCTTTTTTTGGGGCATCCCATTCTGTGACTACAGCAGCCTCTGTTTAAGACCATATAACCATTTGCACTTATTATAATTGAAATTAGGCCTGATAAAGACACTTTTGCTGGGCATAGCACTACTGGATCTTTTTTTGGGGCATCCCATTCTGTGACTACAGCAGCCTCTGTTTAAGACCATATAACCATTTGCACTTATTATAATTGAAATTAGCCCTGATAAAGACACTTTTGCTGGGCATAGCACTACTGGATCTTTTTTTGGGGCATCCCATTCTGTGACTACAGCAGCCTCTGTTAAAGACCATATAACCATTTGCACTTATTATAATTGAAATTAGCCCTGATAAAGACACTTTTGCTGGGCATAGCACTACTGGATCTTTTTTTGGGGCATCCCATTCTGTGACTACAGCAGCCTCTGTTTAAGACCATATAACCATTTGCACTTATTATAATTGAAATTAGCCCTGATAAAGACACTTTTGCTGGGCATAGCACTACTGGATCTTTTTTTGGGGCATCCCATTCTGTGACTACAGCAGCCTCTGTTAAAGACCATATAACCATTTGCACTTATTATAATTGAAATTAGCCTTGATAAAGACACTTTTGCTGGGCATAGACTTACTGCTGCCTGCCAGGTGCACTTCTGTTGGGGCATCCCATTCTGTAACATAGCATACCCCTCTTTATTTACACTAAGCAGCTCTCTTATTTACACTAAGCAGGCCTGATGGAGGCTGAGTGTTACTGCTCACTTTTTGGTGTGCATTATATTCTGTTTCATATAGACCCACCGCTGCCCGGGGGATCTTAAAAAAGTGCCTGGAAGTGAAAAGAGGAGTGGCAGAGGCCAAGATTCCGCAGGCAGAGCTCGCATCAGACTGGGGGCCAGTAGCAGTAGGAGTCACGCTGAGAGACCTAATCTGCCAGTATCTGCTAGCGGTCGGGTCTCCACCAGTAACGCATCTGCCGTGGTAGATTGGTTGACGCGCTCATCAACAACATCATCACAACTTACATCTGAGACCCCCAGTCTAGGGTCGGTAGGTTCCTCTGACACAACCCTGAGTTGGCATGCCCCGAGAGCAGTCCCTGTCCTCCCATTGCCTCTGTCCTACGCCGTTCCCTCCCCCAGCGACGTATCCTATGCTTTGGGTTCAGCTCCACTCTTTAGTGAGGAGGACGATCAGATACAGGAGGACAGTCAGCAGCTACTGCCCAGCCAAGAAATGGAGGTGGCTTCTTTAGCTAGGCAGACAAATAGTGATGTGGACAGTGTCGTGGGTGCTGCGAGCATTCCAGCTCCTGCGCCAGACACTGTTGACGAATCCACGAACATCAGTGACGTACAGCGACAACTCGGTGATGATGATGATGACGATGAAGCCGATCGCACTTGGGAGCCGGGTGATGAAGGGGCTTCATCGTCATCATCAGGAGAAGAGGGGCGCAGGTTGCCCCGGAGTCAGCAGCTGAGGCAGCAAGGTGGTAACAGTCAGCATGGGGGCACAATTCCAAAGGCTGGAGCCGGCCGGGGCCGGGGCCGGGGTAGAGCACCTGTTGTGCGGCAGTCTACCTTATCGGGAGGTAGTGGAGCAGGGGTTCCTGGAGTTGGCAACAGCAGCAGTGAATCAGTGAGGCCAGGGGGTGGGAAAAGTAGCTACTCGGCAGTGTGGCAGTCTTTCCTGAAGCATCCGCAGGAGGGTAACATGGCCACATGCAAGATATGTAGGCAAAAGGTGAAGCGTGGCCAGGGTCCAAATGTTGGCACCACGGCCCTGCGTCAACATATGATGCGTCACCATAAAGCGACCTGGGAGAACCGAGGCTCCCAAGGGGTGGTCCAGTCTGCTTCCTCACCAAGTGAGCTCCCAATTTCTGCCAGCCAAGGCTCCAGCACCTCAGCCGAAGGCAGCTGTGCGTCATACCCATCCTCTGTCACTCCTGCTCCTCCTCCTCCAAGTCATGCATCCCGCCTGCAATCCATCAGCGAAGCCATGTCCAAGAGACAGCAGTATGCGCCCACTCATCCTACAGCGCAGAAGCTGAATGTGCTCCTGTCCAAGTTGCTGGTGCTGCAGTCGCTCCCTTTTCAGGTGGTGGAATCTGCACCTTTCAGAGAACTGATGGCTTGTGCCGAGCCGAGGTGGAGAGTCCCAAGCCGTCATTTCTTTGACAAGAAGGCAGTACCAGCGCTGCACACTTTTGTTGAACAGAAGGTGGGCCAGTCCTTGAGCCTGTCGGTGTGTAGCAAAGTGCATGGCAGCGCCGACATCTGGAGCTGTAACTACGGTCAGGGACAGTACATGTCGTTTACGGCCCACTGGGTGAATGTGGTCCCTTTGCAGCAGCAGCAGCAGCAACTTGGACAGGTCACGCCGCTTCGGCCTCCGCGCTCCCTGCCCGTTGGGCCTGTGACACCGTGCGACTCGGCCTCCTCATCCTCCGCCATCTCCTCACCCTCCACTGTAGGCTCAAGTCTCAGTGCCCCTCCAGTCTACCATGTGTGCAGGGCACGGAGGTGTCACGCAGTGCTTCACATGGTTTGTCTTGACGAACGGAGTCACACAGGGGAGGAACTGCTTAAATGTATTCATCAGGAAATCCAAACATAGCTTACTCCGAGAAAACTTAAAATAGGAATCATGGTTACCGACAATGGGAAGAACATTTTGGCCCTTATTCATCAAGCGATAGCGCCAGGTAGTGTCTGACGAGCGCCAGGTAGCGGCAGCTAACGGCGACTACCGACTCAAGTACGCCCGGCGGCGGTCACAATGACGCATTTATCAAGCTAAATGAGGCTAGCGCCGGCGAGAGCGACGGCTAGCGCGGCATTCATCATGAAGCCGGCTGGCCCGAACAGCGCCGCTGCAAATTCCTTCACAGCGACACGTATTACCTGGCGCTACCTGCCGCTCTCCCATACATTTCAATGGCAGACGCTGCAATGATTGTTTTTAGTGGTTTTTGGGTTTTTTTCTTTGGTACAAAATTCAACACATGTTTATATTGATATGTTTTATTAATCTGGCTGGTTATTTTTATGTATTTGAAGTTTTTATTATTTTTCACAATGTAATGTTGTGAGTGACATGGGAATTGCATCTCCTCCACCCAAACTCATTGGCATCAAAATCGCTTGTTTTCCACACAAACGGGGCTTGTAAAGCTATTTTGTAGCCTGTCAGGTTGGGCGGTCACGTTCGCTCTTCGAAATTGTCAGCGCCCAAGCTATTCGGCAGCCCTGTCCTTGATGAATCTGTGTTGGTCAGTGTTTGTGCAGTCGCTGTTTTAATTCGCTATGTGGCGGCGCGAGCGTCGCTGTGCCTCGCTGCGCTGCGTTGTGCGGCGCTGTGCTGTTCATACATGTGCCCTTCTGCCATTTGCAAGGAATTCACTTCCAGCGACCCCAGTCGTTGTTAATGAATACACTGTAGTTGTGAGCGTGCCTGGCCACATATTGCAGGATTAACATTCAGTCGTACCAGCTCATAACAACCCGTTATGCATTCTCATGTGTGCCACATTTTCAGGTAGTTGTCTACTTTGATTGTGTGATGACTTTTTGAAGGAATCAGATTTGTATATTTAAGGGCCACGGTGTATGCTTTAGAAGGACCTATGCATTACAGTATGTAGAATCCCCTGCTAAATCAAGCTAATAATTCGTGGCGCCTTTTGCCCTAGCTTGTTTTGCAGCGTCATTTTAATGTATTTCCGCCACTTAGCGTGTACATAGCTGATATTAGCTTGTCCCTGTTGCGCGCATGTTTGCTTTTGAATTTGGAAGCACAGTTGCTTGCGTCATATCCGGTTCCGGGATCCTCCTTTGCGTTTCAACGCCACCTTAAGGTAAAACTGTCTAGCGCTTATGCCAATAGCTTGTTTTGCAGCGTCATTTTAATGTATTTCCGCCACTTAGCTTGCACATAGCTGATATTAGCTTGGCCCTGTTGCGCGCATGTTTGTGTTTGAATTTTGAAGCACAGTTGCTAGCGTCATATCCGGTTCCGGGATCCTCCTTTGCGTTTCAATGCCACCTTAAGGTAAAACTGTCTAGCGCTTATGCCACTAGCTTGTTTTCAAGCGTCATTTTAGTTTTTCCGCCACTTAGCTTGCACATAGCTGCGAATAGCTTGTTGCTGGTGCGCGGAGCGTTTTTTTTTTTTAAACTTTTTCCCAATGTCGCTTGGGTCATTTCCGGTTCCTGTTTCCTCCTTAGCGTTTCCAATATGATGCCCAGAAGGAGAGTCATGCGCCTCCCCAGCTCCTCCTCAGACTCAGACCCCACCACCCCTCCCCCACCTCCCCAACCTACCTCACCTTCCTCAAGCACCACCCCTCCCACCCCTTCCCCTCCTGGGCATAGTAAGCCCAAGCGCACCCGGGTGGATAGTAGAGTCAATGGCCAGGTGGTAAAAGTGAGTATTTTTTGGTTTGTCTTTTTAGCTTAAAAGTTTCAGAACACACAGGGGGGATTGGTTATGACAAATTTTGCTTTTAATAACACATTTGAGCAATCCCCGTGGGGCATCCCCATTGTGGATGTCCTGCTTGGATGCCCCCCCTGGAGGGCCCTAAAAACGCCACATGCCTACTTTGCCGTGCAGACCCAGCTGAGCTGGTATGCACGTCCCAACGGCCTTGTATGCGCATACCACAGCGGCGCCGAGCCCTGTGTTTTGCTGGGGGAGTGACGTGGGAGTGTCCTCAGTGGTGTATTTGTGGCCTTCCAAGGGGGTTGCAGACAGCGGACCACCCACAATTGGTGTGGCCCACCAAAGTGCACACAAACCCAGAGTAGTCATAATCCTGGGTGTGGGTCCACTTTGATGTGGTCTATGTATAACTGTTTATGACTGTTTTCTGATGTCATGTATTTATTTTATTTTGTTTGTTCTTTTTTCATAGGACTTCTGCCTGGCCGAATATGACTATGCCCGTGGAGGCAAAAAACGCATAGCCATGGAGGTGAAGGCCACAGTGTCCCGGCGCTTCCAGACCGAGCTCACCATCCGCTCAATACAACAAAAGTGGTCCGATTTCAAGCGCCGGGACCCTGAAGGCGTGTACCGCCTATATGATGCCTACGCATCAGGTAAGTTAAAGCTTATGTTATGTTTAGCCTTTGTGCAGAATCATCTGCGAAGCTCTGTCCATTTGTGCTCTTTAGATTAATTCTTTTCTTTCACCCCCTCCACACAGATAAGCGTCCTCCCCTGGGGAAACGTGGGAAGGGATTCCTCCCCCGAACCAGGCAGGCGGACTCGGGGGAGTCATCGGGGGAGGGTCCCTCCCGCGGGTCCTATTTAGAGGACCCAGGGGAGGAAGGGGATGACGCCCCAGAGGAGTGTGCTGCTGGGGGGCTGGCTGGATCAAGCCTCAGCTCCTCACACTCTGAGTGTGAGGAATCTCACCAGGCAAGGGACCACTCTCAAGCAGGGAGTGAGAGGGAGGAGGGTGGCCCTTTGCCTGGTGGATCTTCCGACCAGAGTGTGAGGAGCCGAGGCTCCCCGCCTCCTCCTCAGAGCCCTCCCTGGGCTTCAAGTGGCGCTTCATCCCCTGGTGAGTGTACATTTTTTAATTGTTAGTCTGTGACAGGTTTCATCTTGCAATGTGTCCTTAGCCCTTGCCATTCCTCTCTAATTTGCAGGGCATCATATAGGCGGCACCTCCATGGCATTTTGGCGTAGGATTCTCCACGGGCATAGTCATGGTAAGTGTTTTTGGTTAGCCATCACATTCCCAATGTTATTACATTCATTCAAGTGTACCCACAAACATTGATGGTGCTTGGTTTCTGGAAGCTTCCAGGACCAATCACATCCCTCACCCAGGGCCCCCCCCACCCAAAAAAAAACACAAAACTCCTTACCTCTTTGGGGGTTGGCAAAGCCACCGTCCAAGCCTCCTGTGTGACACTGTAGATGTGTGTGCGCCTGCGCTCTTTTTCCAAATGGCCTGCGCGTCCGCAGATGTGTGGAAGGCAGCGGGCGCGGAGTACGTTGGCTCATGCAAATTGTGTGGCTCGGCCAAAGTGGACCCAAACCCAGATTAGCAGCAACCCAGATTAGCAGCAATCCTGTGTATAGGCCCACTTGTAACAGACACATGTTTCCTGGTCCATTGTCACAGCTGGTTTGATAAGGTACCCTAACCTCACAAACCCCACTACAGTGCTAGCCAACTGTCAACCACCCCTATGTTTCTGCCAACACCATGATGGGTGTTCGCATTTCTTTTCTTGGGTTAAGTTGTTCCCGCTCCAACATGTGGGCCACTATTAACATTAGCCAAACAACTGCAAAAGATTCCTTTACATAGCACTGTCTATGTTATTTGCACATTCTCTTTAGGGATACATGTGTGAAGCCTTCCAAATTGACATTAACTCATGGTCCAGGAAATATGCTAATTTAGGTCAACCTGTATGTAACCATGCAAGCCTTTGCATTTTCAGACTCAATAACCAGATGGATGTCAAATAGTCATGTGTCATTTGCCCACTAATTGTGTTTTTGTCTTTTGCTTTATGTTGACAGATGTTGCGACGCAGACGGAGCCAGAGACCCTCCTCCCCACCCCAGCTCCAGGGACGGCCAGCAGCATGGGCCCCCGCCACAGCTGCGATGGTGAGTACATCCCACTTCATATGCCTAAAGAATTGTGAAACCTATGTCTTCTAGTCACATCTGCAGCCAATTTAAATTTACCTTTTAATTTCACACACATCTCGATTCAATGTGTTTGCACAATAATCCAACATGCCTGTTTGCATGCTTGATTGTTGGCTCACATCCTTCATTAGGCCACATATAGACTATTTTTGCGTTAGACACAACCAAATGGGCCCTATTAGGTCTGGACCTGTAACATTATAGGGTAAACTCGTGGACTCGTTCGGACTTAGGCCCTGATGTTTGGCTGTTACTAAACACAAAAATGGACACACAGGGAATTATACCTTTGCTTCCCAAGAGTTAAACTGGAACAACAACCAGGATTTTGACTTTCCTGGGTGTTGTTCCACTACGGTGGGGCACCCCTGATCGTCACCGCTGTGTGACAACCCCCTGAACTCACTTTGACTCCAACAAACGTACAAGCCATTGCAAATTGCCTCCTCCTCCGCCTCCCCCGCGCCCCTTTTTACGGGCGCGTGCCTGCGCCGGCAATTCACAGACGGCCGGCGCAGGCACGCACACGTCTAGAGGGGCACCAGGGAGGGCCCAGCGGCACTGCCACACAGAAACTGAGGTAGGTATTTTGTGGTTTGGGGGGGGTTTCACACCCAGGGACATCCCGATCTTGGATGTCCCGCGGGGAGGGAGGTGATCGGGCAGGGAATCTGATAGATTCCCGGGCCGATCACCCGTGGGTGTTGGTACACTTTAAGCGAAAATGTATGCTTGGGATGTGTTGTTCACATTCCTGCCAGTCAATAGTACTCATATAATGTTAACCAATAAGCACACAGTGGTCAACAATGTTAATGTGAGTGTCACCTAATTGGACACACTGACATTACATTGCTACATCTGTGTCTGTTGAGGTCACAGCCAATTTATTAATAAATTGTTGTTTCTACATTTCTACAGCTTGTGAAAACCAGCATCGCAGACTGTGGCGGGAGATCCGGCTCCTGAAGCTGATGCTGCTGGCCAGGAAGAGGCGCCGACGGCGTCGTTAGGGTGGGGGGAAGGCTGGGCTCTTGATGGCCGTTGTTGGCCAAGGTTGGCCGTGTTGGCCATGTTTTTGAATTAAAATTTTTTGATTAACATCATTACAGTGTGTTGCATTGCAAAGCATAGTTTAACTGTCTCCCAAACCATTTGTGGGTCAATGTAGCCATACCTTTGGAGCCATTTCAGGTGTTAACCATAGTAAGCTATGGTCTCCAATGTGTGGGCTAAATTGACCAATACATTGACATATGTAGATCCAGATACTCATCCCTGACTGTGTTATTAGCGAGGTCTTAGGAAACACACAATTTAGAGGTGGGTGAAGCAAATATATTTACAAAACCAAAAATATACAAAATTAATATTCTTGGCTGGGTGGCCGGGGAGGTTGGGAGTCATTGCTAGGGGCGCTGTTGGGGGACAACAGTGCAGTAAAAAATATAGACTGCTGTTGTATGAGCTGTTGTAGCAACAACAAAGTTTGGTCCTGCCGCTGGAGACATTCTGCCTGGCGCTGTATTGCTTCTTCCTGGCGCTGTACAGATTGCTCAATTACATTTGCCAGCCGACCAAGTTCCTGGTTCTGGAGTTGGTTTTGGAGCAACTGGTCCATCTGGCGCTGCAGGGCCTCATTTTGTTGCTGACACATCAGCACCTGATTTTCCAACGCCGCAATGCGCTCATTAGTTCCATCACGCGGCTGTTGGCGACTGTAGTCCTCCAGCATCCGGACCCCTAGCTCGTAGAAATCAGCACTGGTTGGTGCCACACCTCCTCTTGCTGTGGTTTGAGGCTAAACAAATAGTAAACCACATTTTAGTCAAACAGAACCAATGCAGTTATGCCCCTCAAAATAATTCCCATAAACAGTCACTATACAACTTACCCTTGTCTGAGCCTCGGAAGCTTGGCCACATGGGACTTGGGAAGAGGTCCCAGCTTGGGGTTCTGGTTCCGCCTCCTGCCAAAACAACAATGAAAGGAAATGTGACATGTTGCTTCTTCCACTACCCTCGAAGATGCCAATGTGGTTCTAGGTCGTCTACATCAGCCATGTTACCTGCGTGTCCTCCGGCACAGGTAGGCTCGAGGTTTCGCTGCCAGAGAGTGGCAATTCAACATCCGAGATGTCCGGCAAGTTGGCATATGCTAAACAGGAAAATCAGGTTAGTAGGTCTGTGGGCCAAACTCTAATGTAACCTGGTTAGGCTATCGAGGCCATACCTCTAAAAAGTGCCAAAATACACACTAGACCAAAGGTATCTGTTAAACTCAGATTGTTAACATGTATGTTACAGGACTAAGACGCACTAATTTTTGCTAATCACATCAGAAACATTGCTTAAATTACACATACCCGCAATCTCCCAGATGTCTGTAGTGGGGTCCTCACTCGAGCTTGGACCTTGAAAATACATGTGGACACACAAGTTGCCAGAAGCAAGTGCCACAAAAGTAGAGCCAAAATACAGACTAGAGCAAGGCAAAACCACTTACCCTCATCTCTGGCAGCCGGAACTTGAGGGGCCCTTTCTGGACAGCCACTTCCGATATTCGGGTCAACTAAAAAAAAAAAGGAATGTCTCTAAATAATCAGCAAACTACTACGGGGAATGTTTGGCTAAAAAGATGTCCGCCAAAATACATTGCTATCAATCCAATAACTAATAGACTGACCCTGGGGAGGCAACAAGCGCTCCCAAGAGGCATCTTCAAGTTTACCAAGCAAACATGTAGCTTAGTAGACTAACCAAAATGAACCAGTGTAACATAAACAGCATAAAGGATACATTATGTATTGCTCTACACACCAACAGGGTCCTGTTGACCGGCAACATCGGAAGTGGGGTCCAAAGATGAACCAGTCACTTGGCCTACCAAGAAAAAAGAGGAATGAGACACATGCACTTGGGTAAAAGTGGATCAAGCAAGGTGAACACATGCACTTACCGACATCCAAAGAGTAGGTGGGATCCGGAGGAGATGCTGGGGCCAAGGGCATGGGAGCTAGGCAAAAATAAACCCAACATTGAGCCATAGTTAATGTGCGTGCCAAAATACAACATGCATTAAGGTGTGTGAGCAGCTCTTTCACTAATATTCACTAATCAAGGCCAGTGTGGCTCCCACATTGATATGCCGATATATGGCTACACATCTCTGGCGTCCAACATATCTACACATGTTAGGGCCTTGTTAGTTAGTTGCTGTGAGTGTTACAGTGGCCGTGCAATTAGGCCGCAGGCACATATTATTAATACTCAACAGGGCAAAACTTGATTGTTTGAGCTGCTCCCACACCCATTTGTTCACAAAACAACCAGCAACCAAATTAGGGGTAAATACCTTCAATGGCAGACTGGGGTAGCCTTGAGGTTGCTGGAAGGGCAGGAGCTTGGGTGTCCTGAGGCACATCCCGGACAGCAGCATGTGCACCTATGCATAAAGCAACAGACAGAAAAGTTACAAATGTTTGAGCTCTAATGTAATACTTCACAGGTCCTACTGTTAGTTGGTCCGAATGTAAAAATGCAAATCACATACATTAACATTAGGTTAGTATAAAAGCCAGAAAATATGTACCTTCAGTCCAACCGGTGGTGTCATCCCCAGGATCCACACCCTGCAGCCGAGCCAGTGGGATTTTGGCCTTCAGCATCTCCTCATACGGCCTGTAGGTACTCTTTGGAGCCTGGATGAACCCACTGTCCACATCAAGATCGTGATTCATCTTTTTCATAAGGGCCCCTCGCAAAGTGTAGAAGCGTTTCCTGCAGGATGGGCCACTACGTGGGTGTTGAGCTGTGCTACTAAGCTCCACACCAATGGCATCCCACAGTTTGCTTCTTTCTTGTTTGCCTATGGACTTGCTTTGGGAGCCAAATATCAGCTCCCATTTAGCAAGTGTAAGGCGCACAAGATGATTATTCTCAGCCAAATTAAATTCAGGCTCCCTCTTGGCACCTGGGCGCTTAGCCTGGGGTGCTGCCCCACCTTCAGGCTGTGCCCTTTTCCGTAAGGGAGGTCTGCGCACAGCACCCACCAAACTCCTACTCGGGCCTGCTGTGGCCGGCAGATGTCCTGAATTTGGCTCCATCCTGTAGCTGCACACACACACAAATACACACCCAACAAGCACGCATGCAGACTACAGAATGGCATCGCAATCTCTTAGGCTTGGCCAGGTTTTATGTGCTCTAACAGCCAATCCAAAAGCAGCCCACTTAATTGATTCACACATACAGCCCAGTTCCTTCTAGGCACACCTCCACTGCACTGACAGAAGCATGTGTGTTAGCCAATTAACTCATTACAGACCTCATTAACCAAACAACACACACCCAAATCCAACAATGGACTGATGTATCTCAAACCCTTGTGACATGTGGTTAGCCTAACGGCTATTTAAAAAAACTGCCGCTTCCCTTTCATTGGTCCACCCCTGATTTTTGGGCCACGTCCGTTAATGCACGCAAGTTACGGCTCAAGTACGCTAGTAGCGCTACTAGCGTGCGCGTGCGCACTCTGTTTTACGCACACCTGGGTCGGCTAATTGGCGCCCGGAAATAGCAGAGCGACGCAAAAGGCGGCAAAGCGGACCTGTCACTTTTGAAAATGAAGTATAAAAGGAAGGAATTTTCTAGCTTCTGCTATTCTTACACTGTGGCAAAGGCTGTGGTGTGGTGCTGTGCTCGCTTCCCTTAGCTCATTTGAGCCTCTGTCTGGTTTCTGTCCTCACTCTCTGTGGCTTGTTGGGTGATTTCTGACATCAGTGCTGTTTCTTTAGGAGCTTGGTTTTGGTGGCATCTGCAAATATTGTGTAGCATACAGCAAGTGAGGCTTGATTTTGGGGCCTTTTGTGGGCTGTGAAGCAACTCCCCTCTTGGTTGTGCCTAACTTAGAAAGCTGGTTTTCAGCAGGCTGGTGGTTTGGACCACTATAGTTCTGGTTTTGTGGTGAGCTGCATTGTAGCGGGTGTGTGTGGAGTGTGATTGTTTGTGTGTGTGTTGTGTGTTAGTGGTTTTTTTTGTTTATTTTTGTTTTTGTATATATCTTTAGTGTGTGTGATGGATAAGAGGGTGATGTATGGTGTCTGGGTGGATGGATGTATGTGTATGCTGAAAGAGCAGGAGGAAAGGGAGCGGGGTGTTGTGAGGCTTAGGGCACCCCGCTCCTTTGCAATCCGCCTTTCAGTATGGGACTTAAGTGACGAGCAGATCAGGAGCCGCTTCCGTCTGAATCGTGCTGCACTACAGTCCCTATATGATCAGATTAAGACCAAAATCGAGCCATCCACCAAACGCACTCATTCCATTCCAGGCATAGTACGCCTGTGTGCCACTCTCAATATTTTGGCACGAGGGACCTTCCAGGCAACCTCAGCCCTCCTCAGCGGGATAAGCCAGGCTACTATGAGCCGCATACTAATCCAGGTAGTTCTGGCAATTTGTGATTTAATCCCAATTTACATCAGGTTTCCTGAGGATGAGGAAGAGGTTGCCAAAATAAAACATGCTTTCTATCTGATGGGAGGGATCCCGAATGTGCTAGGGTGCGTTGATGGTACACATATCCCTTTCCGCCCTCCCCGTGCACAGGAGCTGTCCTACAGAAACCGGAAGCAATTCCATTCCATTAATGTGATGGTTGTCTGTGACCCAGACATGAGGCTGCGGGCGGTGAGATCGGGGTTCCCCGGCTCATGCCACGATTCTTACGTCTTGCAGCGGACAGTCCTGTGCCGGAAGTTTGATAACAACGAAATGCCAGCTGGCTGGCTACTGGGTAATAAATTAACCATGTCAATGTATTTTGCAAATATGTGGCCTAGTAAGCCAATTTTAACCAAACTAACACCCAAAAACATGTACTAGTACTAATTGCTGTCTCTCTCCTTGTGTTTTTTCTACAGCGGACAAGGGATATGGGCAGAGAACGTGGGTCATGACTCCGGTCAGGAACCCACGGACCTCTGCCCATGAACGCTACAATGCAGCGCATCGCAAGACCAGAAGCATTGTGGAAAGAACCATCGGCCTGCTGAAAGCACGCTTTCTCTGTTTGGCACGGCCAGGAGGAGAGATGCTCTACAGCCCACAGAAGGTCTCCAAAATCATCCTTGCCTGCTGTGTGTTACACAATATCTGTATATCCCACCGAATCCAAGCCCCCGAGGAGACAGCACTGGTGCCAGAAATCCCCAACATGCCCGCAGCAAGAAGTGAGGACACCCAGACTGGCGATGAGCTAAGGGAAAGGATGATCACTTCTTTTTTTGCGGTAAACTAACTAACCTTCACTCTAATGCAAGTACTGCACTACTGGCTAAATGTATTAGAACTAACATCAAAAAGAGCCCCAAAACACACTAAGGGGGGTGTAAGATGACCCAAACCACTCTAAGGGGGGTGTAAGATGACCCAAACCACTCTAAGGGGGGTGTTAAGATGACCCAAACCACTCTAAGGGGGGTGTAAGATGACCCAAACCACTCTAAGGGGGGTGTAAGATGACCCAAACCACTCTAAGGGGGGTGTAAGATGACCCAAACCACTCTAAGGGGGGTGTAAGATGACCCAAACCACTCTAAGGGGGGTGTAAGATGACCCAAACCACTCTAAGGGGGGTGTAAGATGACCCAAACCACTCTAAGGGGGGTGTAAGATGACCCAAACCACTCTAAGGGGGGTGTTAAGATGACCCAAACCACTCTAAGGGGGGTGTTAAGATGACCCAAACCACTCTAAGGGGGGTGTTAAGATGACCCAAACCACTCTAAGGGGGGTGTAAGATGACCCAAACCACTCTAAGGGGGGTGTAAGATGACCCAAACCACTCTAAGGGGGGTGTAAGATGACCCAAACCACTCTAAGGGGGGTGTTAAGATGACCCAAACCACTCTAAGGGGGGTGTTAAGATGACCCAAACCACTCTAAGGGGGGTGTAAGATGACCCAAACCACTCTAAGGGGGGTGTAAGATGACCCAAACCACTCTAAGGGGGGTGTAAGATGACCCAAACCACTCTAAGGGGGGTGTAAGATGACCCAAACCACTCTAAGGGGGGTGTAAGATGACCCAAACCACTCTAAGGGGGGTGTTAAGATGACCAAAACCACTCTAAGGGGGGTGTAAGATGACCCAAACCACTCTAAGGGGGGTGTAAGATGACCCAAACCACTCTAAGGGGGGTGTAAGATGACCCAAACCACTCTAAGGGGGGTGTTAAGATGACCCAAACCACTCTAAGGGGGGTGTTAAGATGACCCAAACCACTCTAAGGGGGGTGTAAGATGACCCAAACCACTCTAAGGGGGGGTGTAAGACGCCAATGTTGGTTATCAAGTAATGCATTTTTGTATTTGCTACAACTATACTACTTTAAAGATCTATACTAACTGCACTTTTCTTATTTTTTCAGGCACAATCACAGGCACCGTGATCAATATTTAGGACTTTCCCAACTTTCTTTGACTTTACTTTGCTTTTTCCTTTCTGTTTGAATTTTACTTTACCATTTCTCTTGTGTTCATTTTTAAATTTATGTAGATTTGAATAAAAAAATCTACTATATATAGATACATGTGGCTATGTGTTTAATTCTGGTGAAAGTTTCCTTGGCATTCTACTTCCTATTGTAATTTTCTTTTTCTTTCTGATTTATGTTTTTATTTCCCTTTTCCATTTTCCTTTTATTTCTCTGTTCTGTTTTTTATTTCTTTTTCTATTTTCCTTTCTCATTTCTGTTTTTCTTTTCTTTTTCTATTTTCCTTTCTCATTTCTGTTTTTCTTTTTTCTATTTTCCTTTCTCATTTCTGTTTTTCTTTTTTTCTATTTTCCTTTCTCATTTCTGTTTTTCTTTTTTCTATTTTCCTTTCTCATTTCTGTTTTTCTTTTTTCTATTTTCCTTTCTCATTTCTGTTTTTCTTTTCTTTTTCTATTTTCCTTTCTCATTTCTGTTTTTCTTTTTTTTTCTATTTTCCTTTCTCATTTCTGTTTTTCTTTTTTCTATTTTCCTTTCTCATTTCTGTTTTTCTTTTCTTTTTCTATTTTCCTTTCTCATTTCTGTTTTTCTTTTCGTTTTCTATTTTCCTTTCTCATTTCTGTTTTTCTTTTCTTTTTCTATTTTCCTTTCTCATTTCTGTTTTTCTTTTCTTTTTCTATTTTCCTTTCTCATTTCTGTTTTTCTTTTCTTTTTCTATTTTCCTTTCTCATTTCTGTTTTTCTTTTCTTTTTCTATTTTCCATTTCTTTCTCTGTTCTGTTTTTATTTTCATTTTCTTTCTCATTGGTGGTTTAATTGTATTTCCTTTTTATTTAAAAAATAAATAAAAAAAAAAAATGTGGCTATGTGTTTAATTATGTTTTATTTTGCATTTATATTCTAATATCTGGTTGAATTTAATTTCCTTTTCAACACAAAATAAAAACTCTTTAATTTCATAAATGAGGTGATGCTCTTTGAAAAGATGGCTGCTTCAATGCAAGGCGATCTCACTCCCTTTCTAGCTGTTTGGGGAGGTTGGATTACTCATTTCCAGCATAAAGACTTTGGCTCTCAACTGTTTATATCTTAGTTACAAGCCACGACCCTTTTGGATTGCTTATAGTATGGGCACTCACCCCTTTCCTCTCCTCCTCCACTTTTCTTTTTCTCTCTATACTCTCCTATTCCCCCCCTATTTTTGCCTCTCTTTAAATCTCTAAGTAGCTGTTGATTATTAATAGTATAGAATGTTCTCTATAAGAGCCTTTTTGCGCTTTTGTTTTGTATGAGTATGCTGTTAATAGGATATTACTCTACCTGT
The DNA here is from genome assembly GCA_027917425.1 of Gastrophryne carolinensis. Taxonomy (NCBI): domain Eukaryota; kingdom Metazoa; phylum Chordata; class Amphibia; order Anura; family Microhylidae; genus Gastrophryne; species Gastrophryne carolinensis. The sequence continues at coordinate 524,210,075 of CM051234.1, forward strand.
TCCTTAAAATCTTTTGTAATTTGCTTGTGGATGTAACGCTTGCATATCCTTAATAAAAAAATTGTTGAAAAAAAAAAAACTCTTTAATTTTTTAACAAATGTGGCAATGTGTTTTATTCAGAAGGTACTGGATGGCCAGGACACAGCAAAGCTAACAGGCGCTGTGTAGAATAGCGTGGTCACACTGACTGACAGCGCCTACAAAGCTGAGGGCCAACATCCCATTCAGCAATGTAGGCGTTGTTCGCAACAACGCCAGGTAGCGACTGAGGAGGCCTGCTATAGCGAATTGCTACCGCCCGCGGCTGACGCTAGCGGCGCTCATAGCGCCATACTTCAGTCGCTCATCTGTCGCTACCTGGCGCTATTGATGAATCGGCCTCCCTGTCTGCGCTGCGCCAAGGAAGCCTGACCCATGCCCCCTGCATGGCTCACGTCTTCAATCTGGTTGTCAAGCGGTTTCTGAAGTGTTCCCCCCATCTGCAAGACATCCTAACAACTTCAAGGAAACTTTTCATGCACTTCAGCCACTCCTACACCGCCAAACACACCCTTCTTGAGCTACAGCGTCAGAATGGTATCCCCCAACATAGTCTGATTTGCGATGTTTCCACCCGTTGGAATTCCACCCTTCACATGTTGGACCGATTATATGAACAGAGAAAAGCCATCACGGATTTCTTGATGATCCAAGCAGATAGGGGGACTCCCCTGTGTAACTTCAATGTCAACCAGTGGCAGCTCATACGTGACACCTGCCGTTTGCTCAGGCCCTTTGAGGATGCCACTTTATTTGTCAGTCGGCAGGATTACAGGATGAACGACGTGATTCCACTGCTTCATGTACTACAGCACATGTTGGAAACCATGGCTGGTCAGGGCACTGGAGACATGGCGTTTACATCTTACGGCCACATGAACCCCGTTGGAGCTGAACTGGAGGAGGAGGAGGAAGAGGAGGAGGAGGAGTTGCCTAGCGAAACACAGTTTAGGCTTGGCGAAATGGCTGGTTTATCTAGTCAGCGGACAGGAGAGGAGGAGCAGGAGCAGCCAGAGGAGCTAGAGGTTTTTGAGGAAGGCGAGACAGAGGACCCGGGCACACCGTGGCAGTATGCAGTGGAGATGGAGACAGGTAGTCCATCCGAGTCACTTGCGCAAATGGCACGAAGCATGCTCACGTGCTTGCGTAGTGACCCCAGAATTGTTTCCATCTGTCGGCGGGATGACTTCTGGCTGTCCACCTTATTGGACCCTCGCTTCCGGCACAAAATGGGGGCATTTTTTAAACCCACCGAGAGGGAGGACAAACTCAACTACTACAAAGACATTCTACGTAGGCAGTTGGCCGATGCCTATCTGCGCCATGGTCCATACTCTCGCAGGTCTGACTCGAGGGGACCTCTGCGCTCACCTTCCACTGCCATGGCCGCTGGGGGGGTTGGCAGGAGCAGCAGCAGCAGCTCCATCAGCAGCAGCAGCCTCAGTCTTCAGTCGCTAATGAGTAGCTTTCTACACCCGCATAGTGAGGCTACTCATGAGCAGCAGGAAGACCTGGAGCAGGACCTCAACCAGCAGGTCATGTCATACTTTGACATGACCATGCCAACACACCTTGAGGATCCGCTGGACTTCTGGGCAGCCAAACTTGATTTGTGGCCGCAACTAGCAGAGTTTGCCCTGGAAAAGCTATCCTGCCCGGCAAGTAGCGTGCCATCTGAGCGGGTGTTTAGTGCAGCGGGGGCCATAGTTACGGCGAGGAGAACTCGTCTGTCAACTAAAAATGTGGAGAGACTCACCTTTGTCAAAATGAATCAGGGATGGATCAGCCAGGATTTCCACCCACCAATGCCTGATGCATGCGACTAGATTCAGCATGGTGCCACATTTTACACTTTCCAAATGGTGCAAAACATATTTATGTCTTGAGGCCATTTTTTGGGCTCCTGCTGCTGCTGCTGCCAACTTCTGCCAACTCCAGGGTGTGATTCATCCAATTTTTGGGCTCCTGAAGCCAACTCCAGTGTATATTTGGGCTCCTGCTGCTGCTGCTGCCAACTCCAGGGTGTGAATCATCCAATTTTTGGGCTCCTGAAGCCAACCCCAGTGTCTCTTTAAAGTAATATTTGGGCTCCTGCTGCTGCTGCTGCCAACTCCAGGGTGTGATTCATCCAATTTTTGGGCTCCTGAAGCCAACCCCAGGGTCTCTTTAAAGTAATATTTGGGCTCCTGCTGCTGCCAACTCCAGGGTGTGATTCATCCAATTTTTGGGCTCCTGAAGCCAACCCCAGGGTCTCTTTAAAGTAATATTTGGGCTCCTGTTGCTGCTGCTGCTGCCAACTCCAGGGTGTGATTCATTAAATATTTGGGCTCCTGAAGCCAACTCCAGTGTATATTTGGGCTCCTGCTGCTGCTGCTGCCAACTCCAGGGTGTGAATCATCCAATTTTTGGGCTCCTGAAGCCAACCCCAGTGTCTCTTTAAAGTAATATTTGGGCTCCTGCTGCTGCTGCTGCCAACTCCAGGGTGTGAATCATCCAATTTTTGGGCTCCTGAAGCCAACCCCAGTGTCTCTTTAAAGTAATGTTTGGGCTCCTGTTGCTGCTGCTGCCAACTCCTGCCAACTCCAGGGTGTGATTCATCCAATTTTTGGGCTCCTGAAGCCAACCTCAGGGTCTCTTTAAAGTAATATTTGGGCTCCTGCTGCTGCTGCTGCTGTCAACTCCTGCCAACTCCAGGGTGTGATTCATCCAATTTTTGGGCTCCTGAAGCCAACCCCAGGGTCTCTTTAAAGTAATATTTGGGCTCCTGCTGCTGCTGCTGCTGCTGCCAACTCCAGGGTGTGATTCATCCAATTTTTGGGCTCCTGAAGCCAACCCCAGTGTCTCTTTAAAGTAATATTTGGGCTCCTGCTGCTGCTACTGCCAACTTCTGCCAACTCCAGGGTGTGATTCATCCAATTTTTGGGCTCCTGAAGCCAACCCCAGGGTCTCTTTAAAGTAATATTTGGGCTCCTGCTGCTGCTGCTGCTGCCAACTCCAGGGTGTGATTCATCCAATTTTTGGGCTCCTGAAGCCAACTCCAGTGTATATTTGGGCTCCTGCTGCTGCTGCTGCCAACTCCAGGGTGTGAATCATCCAATTTTTGGGCTCCTGAAGCCAACCCCAGTGTCTCTTTAAAGTAATATTTGGGCTCCTGCTGCTGCTGCTGCCAACTCCATGGTGTGAATCATCCAATTTTTGGGCTCCTGAAGCCAACCCCAGTGTCTCTTTAAAGTAATGTTTGGGCTCCTGTTGCTGCTGCTGCCAACTCCTGCCAACTCCAGGGTGTGATTCATCCAATTTTTGGGCTCCTGAAGCCAACCCCAGGGTCTCTTTAAAGTAATATTTGGGCTCCTGCTGCTGCTGCTGTCAACTCCTGCCAACTCCAGGGTGTGATTCATCCAATTTTTGGGCTCCTGAAGCCAACCCCAGGGTCTCTTTAAAGTAATATTTGGGCTCCTGCTGCTGCTACTGCCAACTTCTGCCAACTCCAGGGTGTGATTCATCCCATTTTTGGGCTCCTGAAGCCAACCCCAGTGTCTCTTTAAAGTAATATTTGGGCTCCTGCTGCTGCTACTGCCAACTTCTGCCAACTCCAGGGTGTGATTCATCCAATTTTTGGGCTCCTGAAGCCAACCCCAGGGTCTCTTTAAAGTAATATTTGGGCTCCTGCTGCTGCCAACTCCAGGGTGTGATTCATCCAATTTTTGGGCTCCTGAAGCCAACTCCAGTGTATATTTGGGCTCCTGCTGCTGCTGCTGCCAACTCCAGGGTGTGAATCATCCAATTTTTGGGCTCCTGAAGCCAACCCCAGTGTCTCTTTAAAGTAATGTTTGGGCTCCTGTTGCTGCTGCTGCCAACTCCTGCCAACTCCAGGGTGTGAATCATCCAATTTTTGGGCTCCTGAAGCCAACCCCAGTGTCTCTTTAAAGTAATGTTTGGGCTCCTGCTGCTGCTGCTGCCAACTCCTGCCAACTCCAGGGTGTGATTCATCCAATTTTTGGGCTCCTGAAGCCAACCCCAGGGTCTCTTTAAAGTAATATTTGGGCTCCTGCTGCTGCTGCTGTCAACTCCTGCCAACTCCAGGGTGTGATTCATCCAATTTTTGGGCTCCTGAAGCCAACCCCAGGGTCTCTTTAAAGTAATATTTGGGCTCCTGCTGCTGCTACTGCCAACTTCTGCCAACTCCGGGGTGTGATTCATCCAATTTTTGGGCTCCTGAAGCCAACCCCAGTGTCTCTTTAAAGTAATATTTGGGCTCCTGCTGCTGCTACTGCCAACTTCTGCCAACTCCAGGGTGTGATTCATCCAATTTTTGGGCTCCTGAAGCCAACCCCAGGGTCTCTTTAAAGTAATATTTGGGCTCCTGCTGCTGCCAACTCCAGCGTGTGATTCATCCAATTTTTGGGCTCCTGAAGCCAACTCCAGTGTATATTTGAGCTCCTGCTGCTGCTGCTGCCAACTCCAGGGTGTGAATCATCCAATTTTTGGGCTCCTGAAGCCAACCCCAGTGTCTCTTTAAAGTAATGTTTGGGCTCCTGTTGCTGCTGCTGCCAACTCCTGCCAACTCCAGGGTGTGATTCATCCAATTTTTGGGCTCCTGAAGCCAACCCCAGGGTCTCTTTAAAGTAATATTTGGGCTCCTGCTGCTGCTGCTGTCAACTCCTGCCAACTCCAGGGTGTGATTCATCCAATTTTTGGGCTCCTGAAGCCAACCCTAGGGTCTCTTTAAAGTAATATTTGGGCTCCTGCTGCTGCTGTCAACTCCTGCCAACTCCAGGGTGTGATTCATCCAATTTTTGGGCTCCTGAAGCCAACCCCAGTGTCTCTTTAAAGTAATGTTTGGGCTCCTGCTGCTGCTGCTGCCAACTCCAGGGTGTGATTCATCCAATTTTTGGGCTCCTGAAGCCAACTCCAGTGTATATTTTGGCTCCTGCTGCTGCTGCTGCCAACTCCAGGGTGTGAATCATCCAATTGTTGGGCTCCTGAAGCCAACCCCAGGGTCTCTTTAAAGTAATATTTGGGCTCCTGCTGCTGCTGCTGCCAACTCCAGGGTGTGATTCATCCAATTTTTGGGCTCCTGAAGCCAACCCCAGGGTCTCTTTAAAGCAATATTTGGGCTCCTGCTGCTGCTGCTGTCAACTCCTGCCAACTCCAGGGTGTGATTCATCCAATTTTTGGGCTCCTGAAGCCAACCCCAGGGTCTCTTTAAAGTAATGTTTGGGCTCCTGCTGCTGCTGCTGCTGCCAACTTCTGCCAACTCCAGGGTGTGATTCATCCAATTTTTGGGCTCCTGAAGCCAGCCCCAGTGTCTCTTTAAAGTAATATTTGGGCTCCTGCTGCTGCTGCTGCCAACTCCAGGGTGTGATTCATCCAATTTTTGGGCTCCTGAAGCCAACCCCAGGGTCTCTTTGAAGTAATGTTTGGGCTCCTGCTGCTGCTGCTGCCAACTCCAGGGTGTGATTCATCCAATTTTTGGGCTCCTGAAGCCAACCCCAGGGTCTCTTTAAAGTAATATTTGGGCTCCTGCTGCTGCTGCCAACTCCAGGGTGTGATTCATCCAATTTTTGGGCTCCTGAAGCCAACCCCAGGGTCTCTTTGAAGTAATGTTTGGGCTCCTGCTGCTGCTGCTGCCAACTCCAGGGTGTGATTCATCCAATTTTTGGGCTCCTGAAGCCAACCCCAGGGTCTCTTTGAAGTAATGTTTGGGCTCCTGCTGCTGCTGCTGCCAACTCCAGGGTGTGATTCATCCAATTTTTGGGCTCCTGAAGCCAACCCCAGGGTCTCTTTAAAGTAATGTTTGGGCTCCTGCTGCCAACTCCAGGGTGTGATTCATCCAATTTTTGGGCTCCTGCTGCTGCCAACTCCAGTGTCTCTTTAAAGCAATGTTTGGACTCCTGCCCCTCATAGTGATGCCACTTCAACTCTCTTGAATTCAATTGTGCCGCTCTGCGATTCTATTAGCGATGCCTCTGATCTGCATGTGATATTTATTCAAAGTATTATTTAACTAACCCAGCACGCATCCTGTGCGTGTTACAGCAAGGCAGAATGGTTTACAACCCTATTGAGGCTCTAGGAGGCTCAGAAATAGCCGTTTTTAATAGCGATTCGTCGCGAATTTATTCGGGTCGAAACGATTTTTGTCGGAAAATTCGGCGAATCAGTCGAATCGAATTTTTCAAAAGTTCGCTCATCTCTAATGTCAAGACCCGTGGGACATCCACCATCTAGGTAAGTTCACAACCCCCAATTTCCGCTGCTAGGTTCACCTTTAGCCAAGCCCCCATTTGCCATGATGCTTAACACGCCTCACCGGACACGGCTGCCCCCAGGACTTCATAGCACAAAGGATGTGAATTTACAGGGGTGAAGGCGGGCGAACTGGAGGCAAGACTGGCCAACGTCAGGGAAGCCGGGGTCATACACGGGTAGTCAATACTATTAGCACATCGCCAAAGGGAAAGACAAGAGAAGAGTCAAGGTCAAGCCAGAGGTCAGGCCAGGAGGTCACAGGTATGAAGCACAAGGGATTAGAAAGATTCGTAGTAAGGGTACAAGCAGGCGTCGGTCCAGGCGGCAATCATGGCGTCAAGCAAGGCGAGGTTGACAACGGAAACGAACAAGAATCTCAGAGACTATCACATCCAGCAGCAGGAAGTGGTGTGGGGGAACAACCTTTATTAGATGGGGACTTATGGGATTGGCTGGGGAGGAACACTCGACTCATTGGCCAGCTAATAAAATGCATGAGCTGATTGCTCAGAAACAGTAATAGGGCGTTTCGCCCACGAGAACACTAGGGCTAACTGGCCCAATAACGGATCCTCCGGCGGGCGCGCTGCTTGCAGCCCCGCCAGAGAGCATAAGGAAGCCATGCTCACACGTGCGCGCGAGCTCGAGCACGGAAGGAGGTGGCAGGCACGCTCGGCGCGGCTCGAGCCGACATTGCTCGAGACGGCTGCTGAGCAGAAGGACTCTTGCAGCATTTAAGTCAATATTCATTACATCAGATTCAATGAAGTGGCTGTGCATAAGTCACTTTGCCTGATGTGAAGGGGTGGATATTAGTTCCCTATGTCAATCGGTGACTATGAACAAGGTCCCTCGAACTCAACCCAAACTCGAATTTTATTTGGGCCCAAAAATGGCTGTAAAATGTGGGTAGCATGGGATAGAGGGCTGCACATTGAGGGAAACACCCTGCACAAAATGCACCCTGCACAGGGGGCAGATGTGGCAGAGGTGGAGGAGAAGTTAGCGAAAACTTTAATCACTCACTCAGGTGCTGGCACAGCCAAGTCCCTTATTCATCTAAAAATGGACCAACACCCTTACAAAAAACAGTGCTCATATGCATCCCTTCATAGAACAATTCAGAATGCTGCACTAGCTCTTGCTGTAGTCAATTTTACAAACAAAATGTCATCTCCTGGAGTTCAGACGGCCTGAAAACAGGATGTTCTGCTGGGTTGCCTGTTACTGTGCATTGTCAGTTATCTCAGTTGAATTCAGGCAGAACCATGGCTGGGAAAGGAAGCTCCAAAATGGCTGCTTCCAGGAGAGAATCTGTGAGGCAGTGTTTTAGCTCTAAGGGGATTCAAGAGCAAATGTAAGTGATTCAGTATCATGCATGCATGCATTCAGTTTTGTGGAGTTTTTTTTTCCAACTGTGCCAGGCTGTTGGTCCCGTTTAGGGAATGTAAGCCTGTCCACATTGGCTGTGGATAGGCGGATGCTCCTGTCAGTGATGACCAGTTTAGCAACACAGAAATTGAACAGGGAAGACCCATCTCTCAGTACCAGAAAACTCGTAGACAGGGAGTCATCCACCATGTGAGCCAAAGTCTGCCTCCTGGTACTACGGGCTGTATCCCATGGTGGTGGATGTGGTGGACAATGGAATAAGTTGTTTCACATTGTGGCCATGCTCACCTTCCCCTATGAGGTGGTGCCAGTGCCTCTGCTGCTTTGACGATTTGCTGTTTCTCCACCTCCTTCTCCTTGGCATTGTGCCACGTCAAATTGTCTCTGTCCCTTATTTCCCTTATTTGTTGCTTTATGCATTGTTAGACACCAGTTACAGCTGCCCAACATGGACTATTAAATTAAAAGAAAACAGGAAAATGCCCCTTAAGTGCCCTGAACCAGTGGATACTCCACTAACAATTGATATTAAACAGTACTGCCACACTAGTGGTAATAAAGAGTACTGACACACCAGTGGTTTGTGCAAGTGGTATTAAAGAGTACTGTCACTCCACTGGTTGGAGCAAGTCGTATTAAAGAGTACTGACCCACCAGTGGTTTGAGCTAGTGGAATTTAATAGTACTCACACCCAAGTGGTTGGAGCAGGTGGTACTAAAGACTACTGACACAACACTGGTTGAAGCAAGTGGTGTTAAAGAGTACTGACACATCAGATGTTGGAGCAAGTGGTATTAAAGAGTACTAACACACCAGTGGTTGCAGCAAGTAGTATTAAAGAGTAATGACACACAAGTGGTTTGTCTGAAAAGAATAGTCCTGCTAAACAACCTATCTAGCCCTCGCCCCAGCCTTTTTCTCTATATAAATGTCCTTACAAGGACAGTTATAGTAAAAAACAAAGCCCTATCTGTCCCTTAGCAGCAGCAGCCACCTTCACCTTTCCCTAACTACTGCAAAGTGAGCGCCAGCATGATCGCCATGATACGGACTCCACATTTTATACGGTGGGGCCACATGTCCTGTCTGGCCAATGGCCCATCTGGCCCGAATGCCGAACACACACATGGATTTAAGTTTGATATAGGAATGTGTGCTTGGGTTGAGGACCCGAGCTCGCAATGTTCAGTACGAGCATGAACTTTGCAGTTCAGGTTCGCCTATCCCTAGTCCTTAAACTTGGGTCTTTTTTTCTACCTGGAGTAGGATGGAAGCGATTTGGTGAACAAAATGTCAATTCCTTTTTTTTCTGCCCAGACAGATACTTTAAACATCTAAATAGTATACAGTGTATGAAGTGTTTCGGCAAATTGTCACTTAACAAATATCAAAATGCTACAATTCTGTATGTGTATCTAAATATAACCTTGCAGGAGGCCATAAGATTTGTAACATCTACACTGTAACATGAGGAACAGAATGTAGGCTAGTTCATCATTTCCTTAAATCCTGATGTTTTTATATATATGAAAAAGTGCCCAACATCATTCCACAGTAGAGCTAAACAAGGCTGAGTAACACAAGGTTGATTGTCCTAAACTATAGGCTTTTTTTGTAGACAGATTTTAATGAACATTCTTTAAAACATGATTACATAAGCTCTTTAAATGATAGTTTGCAGCATGAAACAAACACAAAAATGTAATTACTACAGTGACTTTAAGAACATTATGATGAGTAAGGAACATTAATCTTTTCCCTGTACTTCTACCCTATTTATGTTTTTCCTTGTGTAGCTTAATAGACTACCTGTAGTCACAGCAATAACATACCTAGAACCTGCTCATTATGCAGTCAAATAATTTACAATGTTTGCCACTTTGATTGTGACCAGGAGCAGTGTGCACATTTTACATGTCTGCTTTATTATTGGAATCATGCTGAGATCAAAACCAGAGAACTATGCTTTTTTACATTCTAGTTACACTTTAAAAACACAAATATCGCAGATATGTGTTCGACAAGGAAATTAACTACATTGACGCTTACTTGTCACATTGATTTGACTGTAAGAATTCTACAATAAAAATCATGTTTCTATTATCAGGAGATGTTATGCTTAGATACAACATATGTTTACATATCCCCCTGCAATAGCCCCACAAACACTCACTTTTCCAGTGATAGGATGCTGCATTCACATGCCACAGCCTCTATTCAGACTAGGGGCTGAGAGCTCACTGCAGAATGTAGGGAGGAAAGGGAGGCCGAAGCGCTGTAAAAAAATGAACCATATGCCCCAGGAAAACTTGACCAAAAATGTAAGTAATTTGTCCCCTATACTGGGAAGAGGTTTTTTTTTTCCACGGGGAAGGGTTTATACCCATTCAGTAAATGTGCGATAATCCAGAGCAAGAGATCAGGGAGCCAAAGCAGGTAGTCATTCAAGCCATGGATTGAGAGTTCGAGCGAGGTCAGTGTCAAAGTCAGAGTGAAGTTGATATCCAAAGCCAGAAGAACAGAGCTAGAGCAGGGTCAGTAGCCAAGCCAGGAAGTCGGGAACAGGAGGCAATTATCACTTCAGAAAGATCTGCAGGCAACTTCCCAAAGCTGCAGGTCCCTTTTTAAAACATGCTTGGTGCCAGGAAGTTCCTGTTGGCATGCGCAGAAGCGCAGAGTCTCGCACACGCACTACGCGGATAGCGGTGCGCATGTGCGGTAACCTGCACACACAAGCTGCGTCCAGGGGCCATCTGGACATGCACAGATCAGCACACTGATCACCTTCATGACAGTCCGATTCCCTGACAGAACAGAAACACCCTAGGGGCAAGACAGTGCGCGCACACCAGCTAGGTCTCCTGCCGTGACACTTACACCCAAGATGGCATCATGAACAGCTCCTGTAAATAGGAAACTTAATTACTTCTTCTATCCTCAGTTTTTTTCTCACTAGAATCTTGAATTTCCCTCTTTTCTTACCATGACAACTTTTATCTCTTTTGACAACTTTTATCATTTTATCTCAATACCTTGCTCAAGAGCATTTCAGTCACGTCCCAGATAGAATTTAAACCTGCAACTCTCCAGTTCCTCAACTATGACTGCCCCATGTGTCTATATACTGTTTTAGTAAATTCTTACATAGACCATACATTTAACCATAAAATAGTGCCTTCGAATACGCAGCTTTCTAAAACCTTAATATGATGTGCATATAGGGTTGAATGTGGATGTCAGTGTTATAAAATATTTTAAAAGCATACATTTTATTAATTAAATTCCACAATCACAAGACATGTGCTAGTCCAAAACGCATCAAGACCCTGGGTTCAAATATGTTATTTTATTTTTTCGGTTTCCTCGATAAATCTGCTCTTCAGTTGGTCAAATTTAAATGTTTTACATTTAAGTAGGTTTAGAAATATTCACAAATGTTTAAAACATGTGAATTTGATGCAATGTTTTTTCTTTCACATCTTCCCTGACTTTCATTTCAATGACATTTCCCATGATGAGAACTCCAAAAGAATAGCAATTGCCTTTCTTGTCAGGTTTGTTTTGTCAGTTCTGAATGCTGAGCCTTGCTTTGCTATTTTCAAGGTCTCTTTCAATCTCTGGAACACAGCTGGAGCTTCAATCAGATGTTCACTGTGTTAAGAAGTTGGCAGTTGATCCCTAACCAACTATGTGCAAGATATATATTTCACAGTACACAGAGGAATACCCCTTTCATTTCATCAGAAAGAAACACCATCTCGCTTATGAATTCCTGTCTGCAGAACATGGACCCTTTTTTTCTGCAGGGATATGAAGACTTGGAAATGAACTAAACTGACCCTTACTTGTCACACTGATTTGATTGTAACAAATCTACAATAAAAATCATTTTTCAGCTGTCAGGAAATGTTCTATGTTTAGATACAGCAAATGTTTACATATCATTTAACATCAAAGAACTCTGCTTTAGAAAGGAAAGGGGCCAGATTGTTTTCCTGACATTCACAAGAACCAATTCTTTTGCATATGATCTTTTCTGCAGTTTGTGTATTCATTGTGTGTGTTCATCTTTCTTTCATCTCCTTGCTAAATAGCAATGGGGAGATTCACCAGGGAGCCAGTCATTTCCACTTCAGCCGTCTTGTTTGTTCACCTGATTTTCATTGCCTTCTTCGCTGATCCAGGCACTGACATACAGGCAAAATGAAACCTTTTCATATATTAAATTTGTATCTGGTTCTTTATTAACATAGCCTACATTAGCCAGTTAAATGCTGTGGGTAGAGGGGGGCGCAGGGGATACTGTAAAGATGGCACAGCCCGGGTGTTGACGCCCATCACCTAATAACTTCCAGGGAAACATTTTTTAATCCACTGCCTCACTAGTCTTTTCTTGGAAGGTGCTGGAAGAGAAAGGGGCACACTACTGCATCCCAGTCAATCCTCAGGAAATGTCCATCACTCTGTTGTCTCGGGGGGAGGGGCAGAAGGGCAAAAGAGGAAAGGGGAGTGCTCCTGAGGAAAATTAGGAGTTTGGCTGACTTTATCTAAACAGTGTGTTGGATGAGACTAAGTGCATACTTTATTACATAGCATCATACATTGGCTCCAGATCTTCCAAAAACAGTATAGCCCCACCTCCACCAGCAGATCATGCTTCCACTCCTTTTTCATATAGTAGGCCCTTCAGACCTATCAAAAAATCTCTCAAAAACCAAGATCACGTAGAACATTTGGGGTGGCATGAAAAAGCAATACTATGGTAGGTATTAATGACTATTTATGGTGCTTCTGTATATAAATAGACATTTAAAATCATTTAATATGATTTTATATGGACACTAAGAACTTTGTCCTTATTATTTGACTGCAAGTGATAATCCCATAATGAGCAAAAATGAAGGCAACATGTTTAGATAAATTCATTTACTTCTGACCCTAGACATGCACATTTTATTGTTAGCTTCTAAAAACTTTCCTTGGGGCACACCCTGAGGCCAGAATGCTATTACCACCCTCCCTTGTTTTATTTCTCTCTCTCTCCCTTTCTGTTGCTTGGTGAATGGTGTTATTTTAGCCTGGACAAAGTTTTTTATTTTAGTCCGAGGCTGGAAACTTGTAATCACAGTCACAGGTTGGAAACAGGATAGCAGAGTCCTATGCTAGGAACAGGTGGGCAAAATCCCAGGTTGAGAACAGGCAGACAGAGCCCCAGGCTGGGAAAATATATATATATTGGATGGGAAATCTGCCACCTGTATATGGAATTGGGGGCAAGCTATGCCACGCTGCCTGTATAAGGGATTGGGGGAGTTCTACCACACTGCTTGTATATGGATTTGGGAGGGGTATTCTGCCACACAGCCTATATATGGGATTGGGGGGATTCTGCGCATTTCCTGTATATGGGATTGATGGGGCATTCTGCCACACTGCCTCTATATGGGTTTGGAGGGATTCTGTACAGTGCTGGTATATGGGATTGAGGGGATTCTGTGCACTACCTGTATAAGGGATTGGGGGAGAACTCTGCCACACTTCCTGTATATGGGATTGGGGGACCCTGCCACAGTGCTTGTTATGGAGTGATGGAGGGATCTGCACACTACCTGCTGCTATTGGGTTCTGGGGGGTATTTTAGCACACCATTTGGTTCACCAATCACAGCCAAAGAAGTGGCACAGAAAGCAGACCGGAGATCGAGAGGGTCCATCCTGCAATTATTGGGGGGGGGGGAGTGGTCAGGCTTCAGCATTGTGGCAGAAAGATACCGACCAGCCCAAGGAAATTTATGAGAGTGGTGAGCACTCTAAACATCCTAATTCCGCTAGAACAGAAGTTGATAGCTGGTGGACTGCTGCAGGGAATTAACTCCCAACAGACCTTTATTTTGCTCCCAACAGACCTTTATTTGATATGAAAGAGAGTATAAGCCCTGACACTGAGAAAGGCTGCAGGAGACCAGAAAGCCCCCCCACCCCGCAAACCTAATCCCCCTAAATTTCAAGCACTTGGGCTGGAATCCACCTGGCTGAATCATCTCTCATACCTATTAGACCAGAAGCTGGTTAGGATTAGTGATTCCCTAACTGAAATCAAGGGTGATCTAAGGGACTTTGGGAGAAGGAGCGAGGTAATGGACTGTTAGTTCCCATGTTAACCTTAACCCTATCTGAGAATAGCGATCAGATGTCAGAAGCCCTTTTAAAATGGAGGGTGCTGAAACCATTATTGTTAATCATACAAGAGATGGTGGGTGGGCACACCCTTTCAGCCTCAGGTTCCAGTTCAAAAATCATTTCTATTCATTTTCATTGCCAAGGGAGAGAGAGTAGACCCTTGGAAAATTGGGGTTAATGCAGAGAAATTCCTCAAGGCCGGTATGGAATGAGATCTCCCCATGTAATGAGATGGAGGAAAATGTCTAAAGCTAGAGGTGCTGGGGAATCCCCGCTTGCATAGATCAAAAGGAGGCTTCTACTCAATTTAGTCTGGGACAAAATGCTGCAGATATTGTTCCAGACACTGGTTAACCTTTTCCTTCTGACTGTTAGTTTGTGGATGATATGCCAACGATAGAGAGACTTTTATCCCCAAACGCGCAGAAAATTCCCCCCCAAAAATGAGAAACAAACTGAACTCCTTGATCAGAAACAATATTCTGAGGTAAGCCATGACTACAAAAGACATGCTTAATAAACAGTTTAATGAACAGATAATGAGATAGTTCAGGTGCCGATGGGAGTTTCATCAGAGGAATGAAATGCGCCATTTTACTAAATCGGTCGACCACCACCCAGATTATTATACAGTTTTATTTTGAGACCATGGTAAATAAACAACAAAATCCATAGAGATGTGGGTCCATGGTTCCTCAGGAATCTCCAGGGGAACCAATAACCCAGCTGGAGATTTATGGGACCCATTGTTATGGCCACATACAGAACAGGCTTCAACAAAGGCTATAACATCGTGGCTGAAAGTTGGCCACCACACATGGTGTGTGGCAAGAGCTAGCATTTTGCAATAGCCTAAATGACCTAAGTCTTAGCATCATGAAACTCCAGTAGTACAGCGAAATGCAGGTGTGGTGGAACAAATTGACAACCAGAAGGTTTACCCGGTGGCGAGTCTGCCTGGAATGACACTAAATAATTAAATAAATCTGGAAGTAGCATTCCTACTACACAACCAGAGGGCAATATAGGTTCTTTCTCATTGAATTTACCCTCCCATTACCCGAAGTTGTGCGATAAGGCATCTGCTTTGGTGTTCTTTGCTCCCGGTTTAAAGGTGATAACAAAATTGAAATGGGAAAAATAGAGCGCACAGCGAGCCTATCGAGAATTGAGTCTTTTAGCAGATTCGATATATTCGAGGTTCTTTTGATAGTTGTAAACAATTCCCAAATGCTTACATCATAGTTTTGTTCTGCAAACTAAAATTTTAGCGAGAAATAAGCATATGGATGTAACCTTTCCAGGGAAAGGGAATATTGAGAACTGACAGCTCCCATTCCAAGTTCAGAGGCATCGACTTCAACAAAGAATGGCCGATTGACATCAGGATAGATAAATACTGTCAGTTCCACCACTGATCGAGAAAAGATGAGGATATCATCAAGGTAAAAGACCATGAATTGACCCAGGTATTCATGAAAAACGCCATTAACAAAATCCTGGAAGACCGTTGGGGCGTTACATAACTCGAAGGGCATAACTAGATACTCATAGTGCCCATCTTTAACATTGAAAGCGGCCTTCTATTTATCCCCTTGATGAATACAAATTCGATTGTAAGCCCCTCTCAAATCAAGTTTTAGTTAATATCTGTGCCCCAATGACCTGATTAAAAAGATCATCAGAGGTAATGGATATCTGTTTTTAACAGTGATTTTGTTCAAAACCCTGCAGTCAATGCAAGGTCGTAATCCTCCATCTTTCTTTTCAACAAAGATAAATCCTGCAGCGGCTGGAGAGGTGGAAGGGTGGATAAACCCTTTTTGTAAATTCTCTGAAACATATTCTTTAATCGCTTGCTCCTCAGGTCGAGTGAGATTGTAAATCTTACCCCTAGGGGGCATGGTACTTGGTAGCAGATCAATGGGGCAATCATAGGCCCTATGAAGAGAAAGGGAATCCGATCATTTTCTCTGTATAATGCCACTTGCTCTGAGCCCCCACTAGCCCTGAACCCCCAAATCTCTGCAGGCAACCAGTAGGAACATTGTTACTAAGGACTGCCTGATTCTACCATCTCATCCTTGCTCTGCATGCTGGCAGTCTTGAATGTCTATAGACTGGACCCCATAAGGCAGAGGCATCCAGCATGTAGGTAGTGCTGTGGCTAAACAAAGCAAAACTTTTCTTACCTACAGCAGCCCACATTATCACTACTCAGTGTATAATGAAAAACCTGCAATGATTCTCAAATTCCCACCAAGTATTGGTGAAATTCAGTTCTGATTTAACCAGTATCTGCTATTTGAGTTAAATATAACACAAATTTGAAAAACATTTTGAAACACCATTTGGACATTTTCAATCTTTGAAACGTTGTTTGTTTTGGACTTGGTAAAAACACAAGAGATAATATTAGAGATAAGAAAATGTTTTCAATATGCATTGAAGGAGACAAATAAGTTGACTCAGAACCCCTATCTCATCCGTTTTTCCCATGAAAAATCATTTGGCCTTTTTTGTTGTCGTGCAATACATCCCAGCCTTTTTTTGGTGATCACATTTTTGGGTTTTTTTAATTTTGGTTTGCAGGATTTTTCATTTGTGAGTGAATTGGCCCAATTAAAAAGCCCTTAAAAAGTTTGAATTCGTGTGATTCAGGGTTTTTACAGGAAGAAGTGGGGGAGAACAAATGTTTGAGCCCGAACGTTCTCACCTACAAAAAGCTGGAGAGAGCGGCTGGCTTAGGACGGACGATGTTGTCAAAAATCATGCCACTTGAGATGGGGTGGTTTTTAACAAATTACTTTAATTTAAACAATAATTATTTTCATTAGATACAATTTTTATCTAACAAAAATATGTTTGGCCGAATTAGCATGTTTTTACTAATACTTTTAATTGGCAAATTGAATGCTGCTTAAAAATGTTAAATTTTTTTAAAAAATTTTATCGATAGTATTATTTAAAAAAAACACGTGGGGTGCCCCCCTAAAGCCAACCTACCCAGGCACCAAACATAAGGTCTGGTAACTCTGAGCTAAGAGGCAGCTCCTCTCCCTAAAAGATACAATCCCTTATGTCCTTTGGTATGAGCTCAGGCACCAATAAGCACCGGGTTCTTCTGCATGTCGCCCACCGAGTCTGGCAGGTGCTATACAGGCTCCTGACCCAGGTGAACTGGTATAGGGGTCCCCTTACCAGTTATAGGGGACCCTTACCAGTTCACCCCAAATAGTAGAAAAAAGCACATCAGGCCAAAAATCTTTATTATTTTTAATTACTATTTGACCCATCTTCTTTGTTCTCTACCAGCACCAGGCAAAGCCCTCGTCCTCTGCCGGGGTCCATGAAACCCTTTTCCAGTTCATTGTAAAAGTGAGTAAAAACACAGACAAAGACACACACACACACACACACACACAAACACACACATTTTTTTAAATCTATTTATTACCCTTAATTAACTTACTTTCCAGCTGGGCCCCAGCGCAGCATCATTTTCTTTAATGACTTCAGTGACTCCATGCTGAGCCGGCGGGGAGTGGCTTTTATAGTAAGAGGCGGGCCTCTATGGAATCTCCCCACGTGACTTATAACATCGCTAAGGGGATGGGGCATGGAGGGGGGTTCTCTGGAAAATCCCCTCTAGGCCCCTTCCCTTCTGTGACATCATTAGTGACGTAGGGGAGATTCCATGTAGCCCCCCCTCCAAGTATAAAGGCCACTCCACAGTGGCTCAGCATAGAGTCCCCGGCTGGGAGCTGGCATGATAGGAGGGGGAACCTAAGTTCCCTTCTCATGCAAGTGACGGTGCAGCCATCAGGTTTTGACAAAGGAAATTCGCCTTAAGATGCACTTTTGTTGCCAAAACTTAAGAGCTCATCTGGAATGAAAGCTTATGCTTGCTTTTGCACAAAAATGGGCCTTTACGCAAAGGCTCTGAATCAACCTAATTGTGAGTGTGCCAAATCGGTTTACACTAAAAGATATATTTAGCTTCTGGAATTCTGGAAAGTGGAAGAATTGAATGATGCAAGTTATTTGATAAACAAAGAGTAGTTTCCAAGAATTTGTTTTTGGAAATGGAAAATGCAATGTAGTGTAGAATAAAGGAAGACGAACAAAAAGCGAGAGGATAAAAAACACGTTTCTAAAATATGAAATAAAATGAGTTAAATAAAAGAGTAATTTTCTCTTAACGTAAGAGTTTGGAAGAAAAAGAATATATTTATATAAGCCTGTTTTAGCATTTGCTAATAAGCATGAGTAAGAGAAACAAAGACATTAAAAAAGTGAAAGAAAAATGGCTAGACCTGTGATTTACATTAGCAGATCAAACACAGTTTTGATAAAAGGGGATAACTGTATATTCACTGTGACAGGCAAGTGCCAGACACTCCACGGTTTTCAACTCTGTTGAAATAAAAATAATAATCTATCACTATTCAAAAAAAATAAGAGGACTTGATTAATTTGCAAATGATTTAGAAGCCACATTGCCTGTGTTCTCACACTGGCGGCATGAAAAAACATGTTGTGTCACGTCTTCCACTTCCAAATGGCACATGGATCAATGTTCAATAGGCCTCCTTGTAAGCCATGCTGCACAGTCAAGACGGAAGCATACCCTGAACTAATTTTTTCTATAATACTTTTAAGGCAAACATGCATCTGAAACGCAAAGCTGACATCACCTCTGATCCTGAAATTTTGCACACAAGTTTCCCTACTTGGTCCTATCTAAGACATAGGCCAGCTTCACAGGTTCCCTTCACTGGCAGTTACCACCCTCAAGCAATGTGGCTGCATTGAACAAGCAAGGAATATGGTTACCTTGACTCATCACTCCAATCATTTTGGTTTACTTATGTGGCCCCTCTATGGCAGTTACCCTGAAGAAATCCTGTTTCTTTGAACCTAAATTGTTCTTATTTAAAAAAAAATAGATATATAAATAAATTATAAATATATAAAAAAAAATGCCTCATATGCAGACATGCGGCTTAAATAAACATATGTGGAATTCTGTTTGTACAAGAAAGGATACATGGTGACTTTATCAGCTGCATATTAGCATTGAAACTGTATAGAAAAAAATGTATTTGGTGTCTAAACATGGTAAATGGAGTAATAATCAGTAAGGTGCACAAAGGCTATGATTAAACGATGATGCATATTAGGACCCATTTTGTATTGTCATTTAAATGAGAGGGGTTAAATAAATTAAGCAAATTTCATTTAGAAAAGAGGTGCCCCAGAAGATTAATATGCACAAAATGATATAAAAGTAATTCAGATAATTGTCTTATTCCTAAGACAAACAGAGATCATTTATGATTAGAGCAGAACTTTTTCATGAGGATTGGACTGGGTTCTTTATAATAATGGTGATTTTGCTTTTGAATGCCCTGTCCCCTATTAGCAAATTTGATTATGTTTTTTAGGAGTAATCACATGAATTTATTATACTGGATGCCAAGGAACTCAACTGACTGCCCTTTGAGG
The DNA here is from genome assembly GCA_027917425.1 of Gastrophryne carolinensis. Classification (NCBI taxonomy): domain Eukaryota; kingdom Metazoa; phylum Chordata; class Amphibia; order Anura; family Microhylidae; genus Gastrophryne; species Gastrophryne carolinensis. The sequence goes on from CM051234.1 coordinate 524,229,447, forward strand.
TCAAAAGTATTTTATTTTTGTTTTTTGTCAAGCTTAATTAGCTGCTATTGTCTGCTATTGTCTGGGCTGCTATTGTTTTTCCCTCTTATGAAGGAAAAATATGTGGTTGAACCTAAAGGACGAAACTGTGAAACTATATATTATTTTCAATAAATGTAAAGATAGGTAAGAATGAATTAGAAGCTTTATGATGCTAAATAATACCTTAAACTCTTGGAAAAAATACTACCAAAAACTCATTTGCCCTATCTGCATGCATAACATGAATCATTGTCAGCACTTATATTTGCTTTTGCATCCACTCAAAATTGAAACAGCACCTCACATATTTTCTCCTGGTCCTGCCCATCTTGCAGGGCCTGGAAGGCTGCCTTTTCCAGCTGTGCTGCTGCCTGGATTTAACTGATCTGACTCACAATGCACAGCATCAGGAAACCTAGCAGCAGTTTCACTACTTGCAGCTCCGTAGGACGCCATTAAGAGGAGGAAATCGAATATGGCAGGAGTTACAAAAAGGTAAATTAATTTTTATGTGCAGTAATCTATCTATTTCTTGTAAGTGAACAAAAACAAGGTTGGTCCCGCACTGTCTAATATACTAGCTACTCTTCTGGATGCTGGCTGGGGGTAAGCCCAAACCCCAAAGAACGGGGTATTTCTTGTAAGTGTGTTGGTCCGGTTTAATATTTGGTTTGGTAAAGTATCACTGAATTTTAGCTGCACACTTTTTTAAGTTTATTTTTACCTAAAGTACACAAGTAACGATGTAAAAGTTGTGTCTGTAGGCAAATATTCGAAACAATCCTCTAGTCTAGCATGTAATTTTTATATTTAAAACATTTAGTCTAAATGTGCTTAGAACATTTATGTACACTATAATATAATGTAATGCCTCAGTTTACTGCTGCATAGTAAAAACATTTACTTTTCAAAAAAAAAAGGAAAGGTTAAACAGGCTCTAAAACAGAATCTGTTTTCTGTTTAAGTGAGTGGCACGTCTAAATAGCCTGCTTGAAAAACTAACCTTTTTATTAACAGCATACACATGCAATCAGGGCACAGTCTCTAAACACAGAAGGTTAAACTGGCTTACTGTTTTATCACCGGACATTATCTTTCATGCTTCCTGGTTCTGTTTCCACAGAAGACAGATAATGAAAAAGTACGGTGTAGGAGAGTAAAGACAGAGAAGGGCATAAAACACTCCTTGAGCATCAAGTCTGAGAACATTTTTTTAGGTGTTCATTTAACAGCTGGTAAACAAAGCAATAAGACAGTCTGTGCCTGCAGCTCCTTGACAATTTATAATTAGTACAAATTTGCTGGAAGGCCTATCATTGACTGTTTTGATGTCTCATACTAGTAAAAACATAAATATATTTGGGGTAGCAATAAAACGGTATTCACAGTCACGTCTGTGTATTTTTATATACATTTAATTTATCTGTTGGATTTACACTTTAAAGCAAGACAATGATTCACACTCAAGCAAGAATGTAGCTCGATATATTTTGTGTATTTTTTAAGGCTGGTAAACAAACAACTTTACTATTTACCAGCAGAAATCTATTTAAGTACTTTGCCATCACAAATCACTTCTCTTCTGCACTGAATAAAACCAATGAAAATGACCCTTTAGGTTCATGGAATATCTCTCATGGGTATCTGCTTGCTTCTTTTAAAGTGGCACCTGCTGAGAGCATTTTAGTATCTATGGGCTATGTGTATGAAATCAGTTTGTTCTCAAATGCTCTGGAGAAAATATCTACGGGACATAAATCTTGAACTAAAGCAGAGTCTCTGCTGAACAAACAAATAACAAATTGCCTTTCTTGTATTTTTCAATATTTAACAAGTAAAATAGTTTATCCTTGGACCTACTAGCAACCTAAGGTTAGTTAAAAAAACAACAAAAATCATTGGTGAGCAGAAGTCTAATGCAAGGGATCAATCCTTGACATTTACTTTTTGTAATAATTGGCCAAAAGGACAACATAAACAGAATACCTGTGATTTATTACAGATGTTATAATCCTGTCCTATGTAGCAAAGTTGAGAATTAAGAAAATGGCTTTCGTAGGGTACTGTGGGGGCTGAGTCACTACTAGCACCACGTATCGACATGTGAGCGTCTGTATAGTGGCGCTTAGAGCGACCTCTAGTAGGCGCTATATGCGGGTTTCGAGCACTGACGATGCTGTAGTAATCAGTTTAGCATTGATAAATGTAAGGTGTGTGTGGCGCTGTAGAAGCACTCTCCCTCATTGGAACGCTGCAGCACCTGAGCATTCCAATGCTGCTATTAATCCCCATGTTTGTAAAACTATCAGCAGCAGTGATATTTTCCACTCACATTACACAAATAGCTTAGATGACCCCTGAGTTATATATATATATATATATATATATATATATATATATATATATATATATATGTATTTTTTTTTTTTTTTATGTGATGTGGCTATGTTAAAATGTATCACTTATTTGTTTTTTTTGTTTGTTTTTTTGTATCCATTTTTTGTTCTCTTTTTATACTTTTTTGTTCTTTTTTATCCTTTTTTTTGTTTTTTTGTTATTTTTTTTCTTATAAATATTTTTTTTAATGTTTTTGTTTATTTTTTAAACCCAGGTGCCAGCAAAAATACCTATTCATGTGTGGATAAATACAATACTATGATAAATAAAAACTAAACACAAATGTAGGTATCAAAATAGAATTTTTTTTTATTAAAACAAAAATAGCCAACATGGCTTAAAACAAATGCCGCACAGCAGCAACCTTAATCCCCCCACCCTGTATCTTGTTCTGCAGCTCCAGCACCACAGTCTGTGATGCTCTTGAATGCAAGCTGTAGGAAAGAAAAGACACAATTAAGTACTACAAGTCTGCAACTACGATATATCCCTATGATCTTAATTATTGATGTTTACCATACGTCACTAAAAATATTTTTAAACATACACAACAGACCCACCATGGTCTAACATCACAAAGCAAATAACCTAACCAATAAAGGCCTACTTTACCACAGGAAGAATTTAGTTAATATAGTGATCAATACCACATGAGGCAAGTGAATCAAAATATATGTCGAGTGAGCTTTTAGTAGAAATATTGTTTAAAATCAAAACAATAGGGAATGCACAATTCCAAATGTAGGAGGAATGTAAAAGCAGCACGTAAAGTGCCTAAGCAACTGGTGCCTGCCTTTATCAGGTAGCGTCAAGTTACATTAGCAGGGTCAGGAAACATGCATGCTATGAGTCAATTCTGATTGATTCTTCAGAAAAGAGGATCTACTCTAGGCTGCCACTAACATGGGTACAAGGTTATAGACACATACATATGCATGTGTCAACTCTAGACTGCCACTAACATTGGCACATGGTCATGGACACATACATATGCATGTCTACAAGCTTATTGTCACAATCACATTACTCACCATCACAGCTGTGGCCCTTGCCCATGCTGCTGCAGCCTCCGGTAGCATGCTGCACCTTTTATTACCACGAAAATCAGTGAAGCTTAAGATTTAACACAATATTTCTGAGGGAGAACACCCTTCCCGTGTTTTCCCAGGGGAGGACGCTTATCTGTGGAGAGAAAAAAAAATAATATACATTAAAAAACACAGCAGGTTAAAGTGGTCATATCTAAGAATTGTGTGTGTGTATGTGTATAGAACTTACCAGAAGCGTAGGCATCATAGAGCCTATACACGATCTTGGAGTTCCAGCGCTTGAAGTCGGACCAGGTCTGGCAGATCGTACTCGTGGATGCAAAAATCCTAGATGCACAGAAAGGAAATATAAAAAAAGAGAAAAAAACATACAAAACCAAACAATATTACAAATATAAATACATATATAAAAAATTAGTAAAGTTATATTTATATCTAAATTACAAAAAAAAATGTATCCGGGTCAAAAACGCATGAGCGGCCTCTCCTCCAGTCAACGTGGTCAGAACCACTCCCGCCCATTCATCTAAGGCTTCATGTAAGGAAAGTGGATCTGAGGCGGACGTATACCACACTCTAATCCAAGAAGAAGCATGCCTTCCTCAGAAAAACAGAATTGTGTGCCACACACAAATGTCCATATAGAGGGCTAGTGAGGATACCGCCACTGCTCATGCATGCATTGTTGAACCAGGAACGAAGGTAAGTTTATGGCCAACCTGGTAATTTGTATACAGTGGCCCATCCCAATTTAGGATGTCCTGGGGTATAAAGAAATTAAAATCCCAGTAATATAATATATTACTAAGATCTGTTCCATGGGTTGGGATCCACTTTAATGACAGTACTAACAATTAAGACATTTACATTAATCAAAGAAAATAAACAATTTACAATACATTTGCACATATTAGCAAAAACTTTAAAGTTTTAAAATTACAGCACAAAAACGCATACACGCTAAAACCAGGCAGAAACGCTAACACATTCAAAGAAGGCCGCAGCACACCAAAAAAACCTTTACAAAAAAAAAAAAAACATACCTTTGGTATTTGCCCATTGACTCTTTGGTCTACACACTGACTTTTCTTGGGAGCAACATCGTCCTCAGTGCAAGAAGTTGAGAAGCTGAGTGGGAATTGGGAGAAGCGGCGCTTGCTGGGAGCCATCATTCTGCAGAGGAAAACCGAAAGTGCATAAAGCAAAACCAAAAGTAAGACCTTTGAACCCGTCGCCTAGGGATCCATACAAACCACTTGGTGGAAAATCTTCTACCTTTTCTCTCTGATTCCCAACCCGAGGATCTGCCTCCCCCTCCTCTGGATCAGACTCCAACTCCGAGAAGATGGTCACCCCCTCCACCTCCTCAAAAACCTTGGGCTTGCTTGCCACCAAATACCCCCACCTCCTCTGCCCCAGATGCCACATCTCCCGTGTCAACATAGGCTGCACTAGGGGTGAGCCATGAAAGACATCCTTGCCTAGCACAAAAAAACAAAAAAGGTTTGGCTGGTTTAGAATTATAGTAAGTAATGAGGAAGTTAGTAGAAGGTGAAGTGAATGGGGTAAGAACAGCTACGGGAAAGAGAAAGCACCTGTACCACCCTGCAAGACCAGATCACAAGCATCTATTCCACACTAGTATACATCAGGTTGCATATTATTATATTGCATCCAAGGTTCCCATATCTGCAAGAATTGATGGTTGTTGTTAAGTCTACTAGAACCTTGTATGCTGCCTACTATGTGACATCGTTGATTGAGCGGGTTGATATAGTGGACCACACTCTTCCCCATTCCTTGTTAGTTTTAGTGGACCTAAGATCTTTCTCCCAACTGGGTGCAAAACCATGGGATTTTTAAAAGGGTCTGACAATGTTATCAAGGGTTGTAACCAGTGTCTTAAATGGAGATATCTAAAGAGTTCTCTGGGAGGCATTTCACACTGTTGCTTCATTTGTTAACCCAACTTTATGGATCCTGTGTGTCCTCCACCATTCAAAGGCTTGGTAGTTATCCCTCCCTGAGGAAAACCTCGGATTATGCCAGAGATGTAGTAGCAGGAGGTGGGAATATATCATACCAGAGGAATATTTCATATAGTCCCACGTTTTAAATGACTGTAGCATGATTGGGTTATTTATCTCCGGCCAGTGCACTGGTGGAATCCACATAAGGTAATCTATGGGAAACAGGGTGACACTCTAACGTTACCCATAGGGGAGTTCCCTGTGGTTATGTAGCGCTACTGACTTAAAGTATTTTGATATGTTAGCCATTCACTTTATAGGAGATCGCTACAGCATCATTCCATAATGCTAAACAAAACAAACAAATAAGCAGAACGCAAAAAAGGACACAGGGGAAAATGAACAACCTAAAATAAAGACAAAATAAAATGTGTGAGAAAGTATAGAAACACAGCAAGCAACAACATCAGAATCATGAAAATACAAAACAATATATACCGCGCTCCAAAATAAAACAGCTCAAGGTGTACAAAGTCCATTAGCTCAGCAAAAATTCAAACAGTAGAGAGAAACACACAGAGCTACATAAGAAGTGATGAAAAAAGTCCATAGAGGGGTGTCCCACTGCGCACGCTCGTCCACCAAGTGAACCACCACCGAGAGTTTTAAACTCTTACCAGATGGACTATGGTATAAGGGCACATAACTCCTCCATACAGTCCAGAGTTCTCCTTTATCTCAAGTTGGATGCTTCTTTTTCCACTTCTCCAATTAATAAATGCCAGGATATTTATTACATTAAAAAATATAGCCAATATTAAAAATGACCATGCAGGATAAAGCAGAAAGAATATATCTGGTGCAGATCATTCTCAAAAAATGACAAAATATTTAATGATATCAAATCTACTCAGAAACAACAAAATATAAAACGCATCTACAAAAAAAAGTCAGTCAACAGTCCTTACCGCTGGGAGCCCTCGGTTCACAGGGTCGATCACACCCTTGTTTCCTATAGTATAACACCCGGCGTTTGTTTCGCCGGCGCGGCGACTTAAACCTGGATCTGATTTTTTTATGGCCTGAGTTTAAATATCCTGGCATTTATTAATTGGAGGAGTGGAAAAAGAAGCATTCAACTTGAGATAAAGGAGAACTCTGGACAGTATGGAGGAGTTATGTGCCCTTATACCATAGTCCATCTGGTAAGAGTTTAAAACTCTCGGTGGTAGTGGTTCACTTGGTGGATGAGCGTGCGCAGTGGGACGCCCCTCTATGGACTTTTTTTCATCACTTCTTATGTAGCTCTGTGTGTTTCTCTCTACTGTTTGAACATCAGAATCATACTCATTGCCGGAATCCATTTGTTGGTAGGATGCCGTATTTAACATGGCCCGCCATAACTTTGAGTGCCACAGAGCACCACTTTGGCCCATCTGTGCTGATATTTGGATGAGCAAAGGCTGGTTTCCTGATATTTTACATTTGAAAAAACATATTGCATCTACTGTTGGGTTTCGGGGACAAGTACATAATTAAAAAATGCATTTAGACATTTTTAAAAAAAGAAACCCTTCAAAAACGTAAGACATAAACAAATGTTACTTTCATGCCACACAATCATTTTAGGATGCCAGAGAGTAGGAATTGCAAAAACAACACCCGTCTATTGAAGTCTATGGGAAATTGTATTGGAGTGCCACCATTAACTGGTACAGCTTGGTAAAGTGTGCCGCTCTCCGCATACTATGAGGCATTGGTGATAAATTAGACGTTAATTGACGGACACATCAGCGCAGATTTATTTTTCAGTCTTACATTGTGCGCTGAGTGATGCTGAGCTGAGAACATTGGCTCTGAGTGAAATTTACAAGTGCTGTCAGTTGAGTGGTGCAGACAAAAACATACAACCTATTAGGCACCTTCAGTTGCCTAGTTTTGACCAGTTCATCTGGGCTTATAAACAGGGTCAGATTATGTGTAGAGGAGGCCCCTGGGCACAAAATCTGGTGGAGGCCCCAGATACAGCATTTTTCTTTCCTTTAAAATAATAGTACAGCCAAGTAAAGGTGGTGTTCTGGCACCTGTTTACTTACTGGAATGCCAGATCAAGTCCCTTGTGCCACCCTTGTGAGGGTGCGTGTTGCTCAGGAACTCCTCCTTTGCCATTCTGGGTGTGGGGGTGTGTAGTCGTCCAGCGGGTCCAGCAGAAAACAGTTCTGTGATATTGAGGTGCCAGCGCCTGTGCCTGTTGGCTTACGTGCAATAAGCGGCCACCGATTGATAGCTCCGCACCCACCCGTCAGCGTAGCATTGCTGATGGTGGCTTTCTGCTCTAGGCTCTCTGTCCTGCCTGGTGGTGGCTTTGGCTGTAGCCCCCACTGCTGCCGATATCTTTGTTGCTGGCCCCGTGGCCCATCAGGCCAAAGACTCCAGGACCAGACCATAACCCAAAGGTTGGTGGAGGCCCCCTTTGCAGGGCAAGTGGTGAAGGCCGAGGGGCGTGCACCCCTCGCACCTCCCTCATAACCATAAATACACTTGTCTATTTCCTTTTTTAATTGTTTTTACCATTTTTTATCTCTAACCCTTAACTAGCTTTTTTTACTAGTAAAATAGGCTAAAATACAATTCCCTATACTGAAAGTGTGAATGCTTTATGCTGAGTTTATATTAACTTTACTGTGAACTCTCTGCTGTATTCAACTCCTGGATGCATGAGCAGCTGTCAGGACACAGACTGAGCATATGCATAATATCAAGCTGACACATGTATTCATGATGATTGTTCTCTGGTACTGAGCTTAGTGCTGACAACTGACATTTGAATCTACCTGGATTTAGGCAGTGCACGAATCTGAAACCACATTTTAATTACCTGAATCTGATCTGTAATCAAAATGTTATTGCTAAATGTAGGATAACAACATATTGGCTATGAAATAGATAAATAGATCACTTAAAAATCTATGCATATATCCAGTGCACATACACTGGGGGAAAGGAGAAGTTATGTTTAATTGGTGCCTAATATGTGTAACTCCATAAAACATAATATCAAAAAAGTGATAAAATACTTAAAATTGACATTTTTTCAGTAAACCCTGACCTCGAGGCATTAGTTACCAAAATTATTCACCAGTGCAATGTACTACCCATTTTAAGTCAAATTTAAATTTGGGGATACCCTATTGCATGTTTTTGGTCCTGTCCGGAACTCAGAGCATTGTGGAGGCTGGTAGTGGTTGGACCGAATCAATGACATTGGAGAATCTAACAGCATAATTGCATTCCGATGTCTGATTGCACATGTGTCAAACCCAAGGCCAGAGGGCCTGACAGGTGTCAGGGGGCGGCACCCCTTCTAGTCTGCCCGGTCACTTATGGGTTTCCCATCTGTGTGTGTGACTGTGCTGGTACCCCAAGGCATTCCTCTGTGGAGTGCATAGAAACATAGAAGGTTGACGGCAGAAGGTGACCATACGGTCCATCTAGTCTGCCCTTATGTGTATACTGTATGTACTCTTTATCTTAGGATAGATGTGTTATCTTAGTGCAGTACCTTCTCCAACCTGCTCCCAGAAATGGGGCCCAAAAAATGGATGTTGTGTTCCTTTTCAGTTTTCTGGCGGTAAAGAGCATAGTGTCTAGTGTCTTGCAAGTGGTGACATTAGGAACATTATTCTTCATCTGTGGTCCCCAATGAGTCGCGCAGCTCCTGCATCTCGCCCACCAACTGAAGGAACCTGGCACTGAGTTGTGCCACTCTGGCACGTGTGGTCCCTGTAAAAAAAAGAAAAATACATTATTTGTCGGCAAATACATGTTTAACAGCTGTGAATGGAATGTTTATTAGGTTGCAAGGTAACTCATGAGGCCCATATGTCATTATGCTAAGGAATTAATAAAAGTAAGAGGCCATATGTCATTGTGCTAAGGAATTAATAAAAGTAAGAGGCCATATGTCATTATGTTAAGGCATTAATAAAAGTAAGAAGCCATATGTCATTATGCTAATGGAATTGACTATGGATTTAGGTATATTGGTGATCGTGTCATTTCCCACATACTACAAATATTTACGTTACAACTTACTTCGTTTGAGGGCCACCTCTGCTTCGGGGACCACCCTCTGCTCTGGGAACTGCCACTGCTGGGAAGTTGAGGCTGTAGAGACATGTAAAATAGGGTCACTTCTAATGTCTGAGTCAACAGTAAGCAAATGACACTTAGAATGTGTGTGTGACATCACCCACCTTCTCCATGTGCCTCCTGGGCCTGATCTGCTGCAGTTTCTTCCACAGATCCTTCACCCGCTACATAATCATCTAGAAAAAGAGATTAAGGGAATCAGCTTTGCTTTTAATAGCATGTATGTGTGTGCGGTTACATTAAGAGTCACATACCAGAGGCTAATGGCTCCGTCGCTTGGGCCGACTCCCTGCCCACGCCGTGATGCCCCTCCTCTGTAGAAAGGTCCAGGGGCTGGTCTGATGCCGCTACAGAGGAGGGGTAGGAACGTGGCCCTGGAGATCCACCACCTTCACTTGCTGCTGCAGATTTATGCAGCACTGGCCGGCCTGTGCGCCTCCGGGTGCGTCGGATTCGGTACTCCATTTCCAACACTAGAAAAGAAAAGCATTTATAAATAAAGGCCTACCTTCTGTATTATTTACATCTAGCATGCAATCGTTATGTACTTACTTGGGAAATGGAGACCAAAAAATCGTCGCACCTGGGGCATGTGGAGCCTTTTCAGGTCCGGCCAGTGCTACATGATCTGCGTATAGGTGAAGGTGGTGTCCGTCTCCTGTTGGATTCGGGAAACAATCTCCAGGGCGACGTTCCTCTTCTTGTATGCATTGGGTAGGTAGTCGTACCTGAGCTGAAGCATTGTCTAAAAAATAAAGATAGTTGTTAGATCAAACTGCATACAAATATCTGTCACAATTAGATCAGTTGACTAAATGACATTCCCAGACACATTTCTAGCCTCAAACTATCCTTCTAGGTGATAGTGAGTTGGTTTGCACATGTGTGCACTAACTTCTGTTTGGCACGGAGTTTAAATAACTTTTTAAAACAACTGTTTCTTCCTGTGCTTCCTTAAGGCCTAGGCATGCATTTAGATGGCAAATCAACATCCTTACAATACACTTACGAGCATAATCAGCTCTTGTTGTTGGCGGGTGAAGATCGTGGGCGCCATCTTGTTTCTTGTCCGCAGCAGATAAGTAATGTCCCAGCGGTTTCCGGATTCCGTATGGCCGGACGAATGGTCGTACGCACACGTATGCGAATGCGTAAGCGTCATACCCAGTCATTAGTATTTAAATGGTCATGGACACACAGCTCATTCTCTTTGAGATTGTCAGCATGGCACCAAAAAAAACTAGCGCTAAGGCCACACCAGCAAAGGAGGCCACCAGCAAAAGGGCACAGCGGCATGAGAAGACTCCCATCCGACCACTCGGTCACACCAAGCTACTAGCAAGGTGTGGGAAACGCGCAGCCAAAGTGGCCAACACAAGGTGACAACAGCAAAAAAAGGCCGCAACAGCAAAAACAACAACCAAAGGCAAGGACAGAGCAGCAAAGAAGAAGGCACCAACATACAAGCAGGCAGGTACGACGACGTACAAGGCCACTAAGAGCTGGCGTGTCCAAAGCCCCAGCCCAGCCAGCACTGCCTCTCCTGCTCCACGTGCCAGAACATCACATAGCCAAAGTAGCACCACTTCAAAGGCCACAAAGAGGCACAGGGCCCGAAGCCCCACCCCCCCAAGCACACCCTCTCCTCCTCAGCCACATTTGCCACTGGCACAGGTGGCAACCACTGATACATATGCCACATCCACGCCTGGAAGTTCGGTGGCCACCCAGGCAAGGATCCCCAGTCCTATTGCAAGTCCAGTCCAGTCGTTTTCAAGCCACGTGTTGCCCATTTCATCACCACAGAGCCAGCCCAGAATGTCCCCCGAATTGCCAATAAACATAGATGAGCCAGAAGAGCAAGCATTAGGCCGAACATTGCGGCGAGGCCAGTTGAGTGGCAGGTTTGGTGAGGCCCAAACTCTTGCATTGGCAAGTGGCCTCACACTTCATTATGATGGGCTATATGGGCAACATTCAAAATCTACCGGCAAAATGAGAAGGACCCAAATCTTGGAGGAGCTCAATAAATGGCGCAATTACAGGTACATATTTGAGTTGTGCATTTTGCTGCTTGTTGTATTGACCACATTGCCCAAAATTTGTTAACCTCTATTTTTCATCTTAGAAAAAACTGGCGGAGGCTTCCCCGCCAAATTACAGTATACACGAGCTGAGGAGATGGTGCTGGCATTAATACACCCCGTCGCATTAGAGGGCCTCTCTGGCAGGGGGGACACGGACATCCATACCATTCTTTCAGGTTAGTAATGTTTGTTTGAATGTGAACTATTGTAAACATGTGAAATGAGGCTCACAGGCCCATATGAACCTATGCCTCTAAGGAGTGGCTTTGAGGGGAGGTTACTGTTTTAGGTGGGTGTTTAATGTCTGAGGAATGGCATTCCTGATGTCCACTCTGCAGTAGTTAATGGTCATTTAAAAGGCTTGCAGTGCATACACAACCTTGGACAGTATTTATGCTCACTATTAAACTCTTTGTCCTACCGAAGCACTGCCTGTTATGTGAATATAGTCAATATATAGTCAATCATAGACAACACTTACTTACTTGTCTTTCAACCACTTGGGTTGTAGCTGTGCTTTGGTCAGACAAACTTGATCTGGGGTCAGGGAAAGGTCTACATAGGAAGAATGCCCAGCAGCATACTCTGAAGCCAAATGCTATTTGCAAGCTGACTGTGGGCCTCTAATGCACCATTTTGGATGTGTAAAGCCTCATAACATGCAGTACATGCATGTTTGTAGTATTTAAGGTGACCAATCTGTATGTACAGGGTGAGGCATACATATAAGAGATACTGACATTCATAGTGAAAGTCAACTTGGACCGTTGGGGGAGTTGGCATTCCTGGTTGTCCACGTGTTTTTAAAGCATATGTAGTAATCAGCTATTCAATGGATGTTTGTGTGTTTACATGCCTTTTACTTTTAAACCCAGCCCAGCATCCAGCCTCTGCAAGTGTGGAAGCCTCCTCCAGTTTCAGCATGCCGTCTACTTCCCTGCTGCCTAGGATCCAGGAACAGATATCTAGGGTAAGTGGACTTTGACGAAACTGCTGATGCATGTGAATGCACATGACTAATTTGCCTAACAAATATATTTAGGGCCCAAACTGAAACATTTTTTTTCACATGTCCCAACAGACCCACACACTGATGGATGACATCCAGGAGATGGAGGAGGATGCCAGCTTGATGGGACCTTCTGAAATTACCCCCCTGGAACCTAATCTGCCACTGTCCCAGCATCCTACTGCACCAAAGCCTCTGCAGCAGAGTGAAGCTGGACGCATGCTGCCATCCCATCGTGGGCAGCAGGCTGAGACTGAGCCTACAGTCCCCAGTGATAGCTCTGCTGCAGAGGTTTTGCCGAGCACATCTGGGACTCTTGCTCGCCCTAGAGGTCCAGCATCTGCAGCTGCTCAAACCTGGGGAATTGTAAGATGTAATCAACAATGTAGAGTTTCCCAGGGGAGGCGCGTGCCATTCCTGGAGTCAGCATGGCGCCATGACAGCCCTTACTTTCGGCAGGTGACTCAAAGAACCACAGAGCAGCTTACTGCACAATTAGAGACTTTCAATAATACATTCACCAACATGCTGACTGAATTTAGGACGAGCAACAGCCAGATGTCTGAACAAATGACCTTAAATAATACCTTCACTGTCTTGTCAAGGAATTTAGAACAAGCAATAGACAGATGCTGGAACAGTGGCAGATTATGAATGCCACACATGCCCAGGTGTTGGGACACCTCCATGGCCCACCACCAGGTTTTTATGGGCAACATCCATATTAAGACCTATTTGACCTGTATCTGCTCCACATCTTTCCTCTACAACCCCACTCTATTTACCTGTCTAGTGAGCGCTACCAAGATTGCCTTTTTTTGGCTTTGCTGGTTGGATTTTGAATTCGCCCATATAGCTCATTAGAGTGCTGACATACCCCACTAGCCTATGCCTGAGCTAAAGCCTCACTGAAGCTGCTGCTCAAGCTGCCACACTGCAGGCTTGGGCCTAATCAAATGGTGGCTGGCTCATCTTGTTTTTGGCAATATTGGGGGACATTCTTGGCTGTGAAACAACTACATTTGCCCATGGAAAAGATTGGACTGGACAGGCATTTGGACTGGGGGTTATTGTCTGGGTGGCCCACTAACTTACAGGCGTGGATGTGGCATAGGTATGGCTGCTTTCCACCTAGGCCGGTGGCAAATGTGGCCAAGCAGGAGAGGGTGTGTATGTGGCCCTATGTATTCCTGCCCAACTATTCTCCTGGAAATGGTTGCTCCCTATGTATGTTTATGTTGTTGGGCGGTGAAACTTCGGCCTGGAGTGCGTTACTTTACAACTCCTGCATGTGGCCAATTGCTAGGGGCCATGAGTCTGCCCCAATGTATATTTCTGTTTTACAATGTATGTACATTTTGAGTCTGCAAGTGCCCTTCAACTAAAATTTGTCATATTTCAATAAAATATATTGAATGTGACTTTAGCTTTTCTTGACTACGTTGATGCACTAATGTTTGGGTTATTTTGAAATTAATGCGAAAATAAACTGCATGAGACTCAAATAAGGTGTCAATTTTTTAGTAATTAAGTCATTACTTTTTGAAAAAAATAAAGACAAAGGCCTTCACAAAGGCAAATCATATTGAAAATAACAAAATAACATAAAAAAACAAAGAAAACAAAATTTAGGCAAAATAGGTGGTTATTACATTGGTCAGCACTGCCTGGCCAGAGGCACTAGGTGTGCCAGTGTAATGCTCATCTGCCTCCTAGCTGGGTGGTGAAGGGGGCAGATCCACATACCGGGGGACACACTGCATGATGGCAAATTTATGCAGAACACAACAGGCCCGGATTATGTCGATGACCTTGTTGGGGTCATATTGGAGTGCCTCCCCCGGTATGGTCCAAACAATGGAAGCGGGTTTTGAGCAGCCCAAATGCCCTCTCTACAATGGCCCGGGTCTTTCTGTGTGACCGATTGTAGGCCTCCTGTGCCTCATTCTGTGGCCGAAGGACGGGCGTCAGGAGCCAGGGAAGAAGCGGATAGCCGGAATCCCCTGAAATAATTAGAAAATACTTACATTAATTACATATTCTAAACAACAATATTGTTAAAAGTGGTCGTTCAGTCTGAATAAGAGCCTATCTTATATGTTACCCACACCCTGTACATACAGATTGCTCACATAAAAAAATACTACCAGCATCTACTGCATGTTATGAGCCTTTAAACATCCAAGATGGCGGCTCAGGAAATATCAGGCAGCCTGCAAACAGAAAGTGCCTTCTGACTGTGCTGCTCTGCATTCTGGGATTTCTGACCTTTCCCAGGCCCCCGCTCTGCTCTGTCTGAGCAAAGCACAGCTATAACCCGCACCCTGCACTTTATCCTGCTCTCCTCTCCTCAGTAAGTGTGATGCATCTGAGCAAAGATGGCGCCGCACCTATCCTAAAGTCATGAACAGAGTTGCAGCCCAGTGGGGGAAAGAATAATAAGTAAGTTTCTAAAAACTAGAAATATATTAGGTGGAAATGGTGGGGAATCAGTAAGGGTTTTTGCTTTTCTAACAATCATGGTGAAGGTCCGGTTTAACATGTCATCAAGGGGAAAAAACAGCCATAGGTTAAGACATGGCTCATCAACTATATTTATAGGCATACAGTGAAAAGGGAATGTCGTAATTTAAGGAAACTTACCAAGGAGCCATCCACCTGATAATTCTCCAAACTCAAACCGACAGAACAATCCTGAGCTCCGCAAGATGTGCGCGTCATGGGATGAGCCTGGATACCCGGCGAGGACACTAAGGAACCGCATGTCCGGGGCCACCACTGCTTGGACATTCAGTGAGTGGCCCATTTTGCGGTTCCTGGAAGAAAAAAAAAAAAAAGTTTAGCAATCCAAGGTAAACTACTTAAACACTAACTCCTAACACCCTCCAAAAAACATGTAGGACAATCCAAATAACACTAAGTACATAAGTTTTTTTACTACCAAAAATTATATGTATGTGGGCGAAAATAAAGATGAACATTCTAATCACTAATTAAGGTCCGCATTAAAATGTTTTGCTAAGGCCTACATTTAAAACATTGATGAAGGTATACACTGTAAAATGGTTCACAGGGACACTTTACAAGGAGGGATAAAGGTATACATTGTAAAGTGTTTCACAGGGACACTTGAGAAGAAGGGATTAAGGTATACATTGTAAAGTGTTTCACAGGGAGGAGGGATTCATTTAGAAGGAGGGATTAATAGATAGTTACAATACAGTTTGCCTAAACTATATAACAAAATGACTTAATTAACTTGCCTATAGATGTACTCGTCGGCTGCAGGAGGGACCAATGCAAAGTGGGTGCAATCAATCACACCCATGACGTTGGGCATGTCGGCGATATTATAAAAACCCAACTTAAATGCATTCCAGGCTACCATGTCGTCGGAAATGAAATATATTTTTTACTAATGGTAGCCATGCCATCCAAAAACTTGGATAGCGCGTAAGTGTATCGCAAATGAAACCGTTTTATAGGGCGGTGGGCCTTCGGCAATCAGCTCTCTGAATCAGACGCAAGCCCATCCCAATAAAGTAAGTTTTCTAAACGAACGAAAATGATCAGATTTTGATGGGAAAATTATCTGAACTAACGAAAGTCCAGACGTATCTGTCTCTGAATCAACCCTATTGTACAGAATCTCCCCCAATCACCACATATCTCCCCAAATCCCACTATAACAGGCAATGTGCAAAATTCCCCCCAATTCCCCTATAAACGGCAGTGTGGCGGAATCCTCCCAATCACCATGCTAAAGCAGGGCTGGGGGTTATAAAAAAGTGCCTTACCTTTCCTGGGTCTCCCGGGCAGGAGCAGCTATACAGACATTACACGTAGTGGCTTTTCCAGCTCTGTGGGCTTGCCTGTGCAGCCATTAAAGTGTAGAAAATCCAAGACTGCACCTGGCTCCGAGATCAACGCTGGATCGAGGGGAGTACAGCCTTTTCTGTTGTTATACTCCCCTCCCTGTCCACTCACCTTACCTGCATTCCCACTGTGCTGTGTCCTACATATCATTGTGCTCCTGCAGCCCTGGTTCCGTACATAGGCCATACCCACCAGCCACCTGGAACCAGGGATGTGGAAGAATGATCAGAAAGATGCAGACGTGCTATTAACAACACAGAAGTGTCGGGAAGCTGGGTGTACTTTACTTTTCTGAGCCTCACAGTTGCTCCATACATTTCCCAGCACTTTTGAGCGTTATGGAGCAAAAAATACAGTTTATTCTATCTACTGATATTTGACCTTGTTCCCCTTTTAACTCCCCATCTTTTTTATAGTTTTTTTTTGTGTCAGTTAATATGACTAGAACAAAAATGTTGTTGCCATTTTATGTTACTTTGATTATGCAATGAATATGGTTTACCGTATTGTTCACCCTATAAGACGCACTTATTTTCCCCCACCGCTATACCAAGTCGTGCACCTGTACTTACAAGTGCTGCGGAGAAGGCAGCAGATACAGCTGCCTCCATCGCTTCCTCTCTGCGACACCAGCACACAGAGTGAACTCCCGGCCTTATATAGTGGTGGGCGTGTCCGGGTGTCTCTGTCTTTTGGCACCGTGGAGAAATGGCAGGGACAGTGCAAGCGGCGGAGGCAGCTATATCTGCCACTCGCACTGACCCTGCTACTTCCCCGCAGCCCCACAGACAGTCTGTGTGTGAAGACGGTTGGGACAGCGGGGAGGATTAAAAGGTGAGTTTTTTTTTTACTTTTGCCTATGGGGAATGGAGCGGGGGGGATGCCACACTACCTATATGGGAATGCGGGGGGTGCCACACTACCTATATGGAAATGCGGGGGTTCCACACTGCCTATATGGGAATGGGGGGATGACACACTGCCTTTATGGGGAATGGTATGGGGGGAATGCCACATTGCCTATATGGGGAATGGTATGGGGGGGATGCCACACTGCCTATATGGGAAATGGGATGGGGGATAACACACTGCCTATATGGGGAATAGGAAGGGGGTGGAATGCCACACTGCCTATATGGGGAATGGGAGGGGGGTGGAATGCTACATTACCTATGGGGAATAAGAAGGGGGGGATGACACAATGCCTATGGGAATGGGATGGGGGCATCCCACAATGCCTATGAGAATGAGAGGGGGGCATGCCACATGCCCATGTGGAATGAGATGGGGGAACGCCACTGTAAGGACTATACCGGACACCAGTCTGTCTTGAGCTGACAATCCCCAATCTCCACCGCCTCTTCTGCCTATAGACAAGTCCCCGCTTGTAGGAGACGCGGGTAATGCCTCTCCTACTCGGTTACCCCCAGGACTTACAGGGCGCAAAGATTATCAGCTTAAGGTGGAGACTGATGAACGGCAGGGAGTCCCAAGCGAGGATGCCGGATGGCGGAAGTCCGATTACAAGCCGAGGTCAGAGCCGGGAGGTCACGGGGCGAGGTATCAGAGGGGTCAGGCGAAAATCGTGGTCAGGCAGGCAAAAGGTCGGTTCAGGCTGAGGTCGACAACAGGAATCAAATGAGCTTCAATGCTTGGTACTAGGCGCTATAACAGGCAATGACACACTGCAGTGGAAATCCCTTTATAGTGGGAAAACCGGCAGGATTGGACAGGGAGACAGTGGCTGGGATTGGTGCACTTAGGATCTGGCGGCAGATTGGAGCACTGGCCCTGTGGTCTGATTGGTGAGCTCTGGGCTGATTGCTCCAGCTGAGCTTCCCAGGCAAACTGCTCAGAGCTGCACCTTCTAGACTTTGTTCTCTTAAACAGCCTCCGGTGGCCATTCTGAGTATTGCACCCCCGGAAGACATGAGCTGACTGTAAAGGCCAGCAAGCACAAGCTGAGTGACAACGGGCAAGGGGGGAGGACTTACTCGGCGACACACGCGCCGCTGGGGATGGCATCGGAGGCAGAGGCAGCTGCTGGGCAGGAGAAACCCTGGCCAGTTGCCTAGGGACATCACGGGCACGGACTGAAGGCAAGTCATTCCTGACAGTACCCTCCCCTTCACGAGGGGCCTCCGGACCCTCACCAGACTTAACAGGATTATCACCCTGAATGGTTCCGGCGGACATCAATAAAGATACATGAGGTACCCTCATGGATGGAGAGGCAGACGGACAAATAAGCTCTGAGACTTGGGTTGCTCCAACTGTGATACTATAGCAATGTTCTGCACAGTGCGGGCTCCATCCTGTCAATTCCCCAGTTTCCCAATCAAAGGTAGGGTTGTGCACCTTTAACCAGGGGAACCCTAAGACAACCGGGGCTTCAGGGCTGTCTAAGACAAAAAATTCAAGGTTCTCAGAATGGGAAGGTCCCACAACTAGGTTAATTAAAGGGGTTTTGGAGGTGACAGTTCCTCTAGGAACAGGAGTATTGTTTACTGCCAAAATCTGAAGGGGCTTCCCAAGGGGGATTAAGGGAATGCCTTAGGCGGCTACTATGGATTTATCCAAGAAGTTGCCAACTGTTCCGCTATCGACAAAAGCAGAGACGGATTTCCTGGACAACTCCCAACCCACAATAGCAGGTAACAACATTTTATTTCTATGAAGGGAAGTTACCTGACCGTCCTGACAAACTTTCTCTATCTTGTCAGGACGTTGCAATCCCGCCAAAGGTCTTTTATTGGGGCAGGTCCTAACCAGGTGACCTGAAACCCCGCAGTACATGCATAGGCCTAAGGTGCGACGTCTACTCTTTTCAGTCGGGGAAAGGTGAGTAGCACCAAGTTGCATAGGCTCTTCTGGGGGCGAAGATGAGACAACACCCATAGAGGATGACTCCTGGTGGGAAGATTCCCAGAAGTGAGAGTGATTCTTCTCTATATGTCTCTCCCGTAGCCGTCTGTCAATTTTAATGGCCATAAGCATGAGTTCATCCAGGCTTTTAGGGTAAGGAAAATTTGTTAGAACATCCTTACTACCTTCTGAAAGACCAATTCTATACTGACTACAGAGAGCAGGATCATTCCAACGGGATTCAATCACCCAGCGGCGGAATTTGGCACTATATTCCTCTGCTGAGCGTTTCCCCTGTTTCAGGCTTCGAAGCCTGGCATCAGCGGTCGAAGTCCTGTCAGGGTCCGAATATAGGATCTCCATAGCGGAGAAAAAGGCTGAGACAGATTGCAAGGGCTCATCTGTGGGCGCTAAGCCAAACGCCCAGGACTGTGGATCACCCTGGAGCAGAGAGATAACCAGGCCCACCCTCTGCATTTCTGTGCCTGAAGAGTAGGGCCGTAGTCTGAAATAAAGTTCACAGGAGTTCTTGAAGTTGGAGAATCTTGTACGATCCCCATCAAATTTCTCAGGAAGGGGAACCTTCGGCTCAACAGGAGGTGAGGATACAGGTGGTGCAGGCAGCTGGCGATTTTCTTGATCAGCCACACGTTGGGCCAGCTGGTTAATGGCGGTAGCCATGGCCTGCACTTGTTGTACAAGTTCTTCCATATATACCGGACACCAGTCTGTCTTGAGCTGACAATCCCCAATCTCCACCGCCTCTTCTGCCTATAGACAAGTCCCCGCTTGTAGGAGACGCGGGTAATGCCTCTCCTACTCGGTTACCCCCAGGACTTACAGGGCGCAAAGATTATCAGCTTAAGGTGGAGACTGATGAACGACAGGGAGTCCCAAGCGAGGATGCCGGATGGCGGAAGTCCGATTACAAGCCGAGGTCAGAGCCGGGAGGTCACGGGGCGAGGTATCAGAGGGGTCAGGCGAAAATCGTGGTCAGGCAGGCAAAAGGTCGGTTCAGGCTGAGGTCGACAACAGGAATCAAACGAGCATCAATGCTTGGTACTAGGCGCTATAACAGGCAATGACACACTGCAGTGGAAATCCCTTTATAGTGGGAAAACCGGCAGGATTGGACAGGGAGACAGTGGCTGGGATTGGTGCACTTAGGATCTGGCGGCAGATTGGAGCACTGGCCCTGTGGTCTGATTGGTGAGCTCTGGGCTGATTGCTCCAGCTGAGCTTCCCAGGCAAACTGCTCAGAGCTGCACCTTCTAGACTTTGTTCTCTTAAACAGCCTCCGGTGGCCATTCTGAGTATTGCACCCCCAGAAGACATGAGCTGACTGTAAAGGCCAGCAAGCACAAGCTGAGTGACAACGGGCAAGGGGGGAGGACTTACTCGGCGACACACGCGCCGCTGGGGATGGCATCGGAGGCAGAGGCAGCTGCTGGGCAGGAGAAACCCTGGCCAGTTGCCTAGGGACACCACGGGCACGGACTGAAGGCAAGTCATTCCTGACAGCCACTCTGCCTATTAGGAATGGGATGGGGGGAATGCCACACTGCCCATGGGGGATGGGATGGGGGAAAGCCAAACTGTCTGTAATGGGGTGTTTTAGCACAACATTTTGCTTAGAATATTTTTTTTCTTATTTTCCTCCTATTTCTTATTTTCAATCCTAGGTGTGCCTTATGGGCAGGTGCATCTTATAGGGCGAAAAAAACCTGTTCTTGATTTTGGTTTGGCATATATGAGTTAGAAAATAAAAGTTTGATTAATGTATTTAAATGAGAGGAATAAAGGATGTGTCAGAAGGACTGAGATCATTCCGATGTTGCCATAACATAGTTTATTGCAATGTACTTGCCACATCCAAATTTATATTGCTGTATGTATAATGTAATGTAACCTTTCACACTTGTCTCCTCCAAACTAAATACAGAACTAAAATGATCATATCTCAGATAAGCCACTCACTGTATAATTTTTTTTTTCTGCAAGGTTTTTGGATTTCTGACTTATTGGTTTCTTCCTCTGGAATGTAAAATACTCGTGTATGAGAATTATGCCCCCATACTGGTGATTTACTTATCAGCATGTTGTTTCCAAGTTTCTTATAATACTGTGGTTCTGTGTTGCTAAAGTGGGATTCCTGGCTTTTGGTAAAGCTCTTAGTTTAACTTTTGGCTACAAATCATCAGCAGTTTTGGGGGGTGCCCCGCTGTGTGAAAATCCCCAGATCACCGAAACGAACTCAACTCAACAGGGAGCTTGCCCACGCCAGCCATTCACAAATGCATGGCGTGGGCATGCACCCTGCTAGAGGGATAGCGGGAATGTGGCCGCGGCTTGTGCATGCGACATTGGACTGGAAAAGAAGATGAGTTCAAGGGTGACCTGGGGGGGTTTCACACAGCTGAACAGGGTGCCCTGGTAGGTGTTCTCCGGGATGGAATCAATCAACCCGGAAATCTTATATATTCCCAGGCCAATAGTCGGCTGATTCATTACTAATGCCAGGTATTGTCAGATGAGCGTCTGTATAGCGGCGCTTAGAGCGACCGCTAGTAGACGCTGTAAGCGGGTATCGGGCGCTGTAACAGAGCTACACACACACAGTGTCAAAAGTTTTCAAAAATGACTTTTTCTAGGCCAGGAGAGGTGACACAATTATTTGAGAGAAAAAAAAGCCTGTTTAGACAAAAGAAAAGGAACGTCCATTGAAATGTATGGGAGAGCGACAGGTAATACCTGGCGCTCTGGAATCTAGAGCGCAAGCACTAAAAGCTGAGCCACCTGTAATGATGAATCGGACGCTACATGGTGCTGTTAGAGTCGCTCACCAGATTCACTTTCATAAATGTGATTTTGCCTACAGTGCCCAGCGTTCACCAGACTCTGCCTGCTGCTTCAAGGCACTACCTGGCGCTATCCCTTGATGAATAACCCCCCATACTCTACAGCCTATTTGTACAGACCAGATGTCTATGTATTGACCAGATGTTTTGGGATTGACCGCTAATGTCAATTAGTAACCCAATTGCAATCTGTTGATTATAGTAAACCTTTAAAGGGATTTCTGGGAGACATGTATGTTTATACATGTAGCTCAATTTAGTCACATACAAAAACAGGTTAAGCATTAACACAATAAACAATAGAAGAAATATTAAAATGGTACAGAAAACAGTGCATCAAGGCAAAAATGAGAACATTCTAAATTGTATATACTTCAGATTCCACACAGAGAACTGAAATAATTCACAATTGATATGCAGGCAGCTGAAGCTTGTACATTTCTGGTGGCTATTATTTTGATTTAAGGAGCTGCAACTGGAGAATAAGGTAACCAATATTAAGCAAACACTGCCTAAGACAATCAAAAATGTACAATGTACAAATGACAGATACCAGTACCAGGCATTACCGAGTAAACTTTGCTGAAATCCTTCTTGGTGCATTGAGGGCAAAAAAATTTAAGTCTAAAAAAAATACAGAATGTTCATTTGTAAATTCCTTTATTCATGAGATCTACCTTGGCAAATATGCTATAGTTTTTTGTCAGTTGGAATTTTAGGAAACCTTATTTATATGCCTCACACATACACACTGAGACAACACAATTAGATAGAACAATACTTCACCTTATTTATAGGATTTTTTTTTACGCAATTGTGTGTTTTTGTTGATAATTATATCTTGTAAAGTGCCATGAGAAATCAAGATGCCCCAGCATCACTAGTAATTCAGACAGTTTTGTTGAATTCCAGTAGGCTGCTGTAATTTTCAAACTTATAAATAAATATCTAGTTTGTTACAAATAATCAGCCCCTACTTTAGTTTTGTTAGTTTACATTCAGTATATTTATTTTAACGCCACTGCAAGATTTAACCCTTTCGCTGCCAGCCTACCTGCAGCATTTGCCACTCCCTGTTGCCAGACGATGTTTCACTATTTTGCGCTACACATGTTCAACTGTCATTTTTGAAAGGATTTCCAGGGATTTCCCAGGAAAATTATATATTGTTTTTTTCAGCAGAGTCTGGGCTTTAACATGAAATGTCTTGTTTGTCATTTTTTAGGTGTATTCTCAATATTTTTGGGTGAAATATGTGAAAAAAATTTTTTTTTACATTTTTTTTTACAATTTGTAGTGTTTTTTTGTAATAAAAAATGTAAGTTTGTCAATAAAATCTTATTGCTTGTGAAATTCCAATTTCTCCCGGTTACAGCGATACCACATATGTATAGGTAGACACCCTTTCCTGCCCAGGAGACTCCCCCAAACTGAAATAGCGCTTTAGGGGATTTTCAGAAAAAATACAACTGTGATATGCGCTATGCGCACCTTGCAGTTTTACCAGAAAAACAACCCTTTACATTTGAAATACCCCCAACAAACTATATATTCTCTGGAAGTACACACCTCAAGCTTTCTAGGTGTACCAGGCATGTTGATGTGCCCATAGTTTTCTGGAAGTAATTCCTCAATGTATTCTTTGGTTGCAAAGAGTTTCCCAAAAAAAAGGATAAAAAAGCAGAATCAAAGCCACATTTTCCTAAAAAAAAAACTATATACAAACAAGAAAAAACAAGTTTAATCTGAAAAAGCAACATTCCCCGAACAGAACAACACCCAACATGCATAGGTTCTGTCAAGGGAAGAGTTGCCAAACACCCCAAAGTAAAGCATGTGCGTAACAGTAATTTTACTTGAAAATTTCAGTTCTGCAGACAAAGTGCGCACCTTGTGATTTTTCAACCAAAACAACCCTTTACATTTGGAATATCCCCCATAAACCATATATTCACTGAAAGTACACATGTTAAGCTTTCTAAGCGTACCCAGCTTGTTGTAGTGGACTCATCTTTCTGGAATTAATTCCTCAAAGAATTCTTTGGTTGCGCAGGGTTTCCCTAAAAAATGTATAAAAAAGCTGAATAAAAAACACCTTTTCCTAAAATATAAATATGCAAACCAGAAAAAACAAGCTAAGTCTGAAAGCGCAAGGTTCCCCCGAACAGAACAATACCCAACATGCATAGGTACTATTAACCCTTTTAATTGCCAGCCTACTTGAGATTTTGTCACCCTTTGTTGACAGGTCATTTTTCCCCATTTTGTGCCATGTTTTACGACATTTTTGCGCCATTTTTGCTGTAATTTTCAGGAAAATTATATTTATATATTTATATTTTGCAGCAGAGTTTAGGCTTTAACATGAAATGTCTTGTTTGTAAATTTTATTTTGTTTTTTACAATATTATTAAGTAAAACATAAATAAATAAATAAATAAATAAATAAATAAAAACATTTTTAGAAAATTGACTCCTTTATTTTAAATAAAAAATGTATTTTATTAAGGAAAAGCATATTGCATGTGAAAGCCCCATTTCTACCGATTAGAACGGTACCACATATTTATCGGTAGCCCCCCGTTCCTGCCCATGAGACCCCCCTAACTGAAACAAGTAATCTATAACATTTACAAATAAAATACAACTACCATCCACACTACAAAGGGTTAAATCGAGAAAAAAAAATGACATTGGGTCCCCCCTCCCTGGGCTTTTTAAGGGTTAAAAACCCTTAAAAATCCCCCCAAAAAATTGACATTGGGTCCCCCTTACCAAAAGTAACCAGCCCGGGACCAGCTATGCAGGGCTTGTGGAAACAGGGCACAGGGGCCAGCTTTTGTGGCCCCTGGCCCTGCAGGCTACAAGCCCGCATAGCCCGTGAGCCCGGGCTCTTCTGCCCCCCCTGGGCTTTGGGGAGGCAGGTAATGGGGGTGCCAGGGGTTAATGGCAAGTCACCCGCTAGTCACAGGTGACTTGCCACCTCCCCCAGCCTTGTGAACTGGTATAGGGGTCATGGACCCCTTACCAGTTCACAATGGGTTAAATGTAAAATAAAAACACACACACACACGCAAAAAGAAAAAATTATTATTTTTTTTTTTAATACTTACCTCCCATCCATCCTGGAACACTGTGTCCCTCGGCGATCACTGGCTTCTGCTCACCTGCTGGAAGCCTTTTATAGCTGCTGAATGACAGAACACAAAGGGTTAATTAAAAAAAAAATGACATAGGGTCCCCCATTTTTTCTTGGATTTTTAAGGGTTAAAAACCCTTAAAAATCCAAAAAAAAAAATGACGTGGGGTCCCCCTTACCCAAAGTAACCAGCCCGGGACCAGCTATGGGGGCATGTAGGCACAGAGTGGGGGGGCCAGCTTTTGTGGCCCCCCACCCTGCAGCCTATGAGCCCATATAGCCTATGTGGGCCCGGGCTCTTCTACCCCCCCCCCTGGCCTTTGGGGAGGCAGGTAATGGGGGGTTGGGGGTTAATGGCAAGTCACCCGCTAGGTGACTTGCCAGACCCAGAGCCTTGTGAGCTGGTACAGGGGTCTCATGGACCCCTTACCAGCTCACAAAGGGTTAACTGTTAAAAAAAAAAACACCACACGTTAATAAAAAGTATTTTATTTAAAAAAAAAATCTTTTTTTTACTGTACTTACCCCCGATTGTAAGCTCTTGTCCCTCGCCGCTGTGCTGACAGATGCCGGTGATCGGCATCCAGAGAGGATGAAAGGGGAGAGAGCCTCTCGGGCTCTCTCCTGAAGATCGGTAAGTCCTGGGGGGGGGATCAGAGGCCCCCCAGGTGAAGAGGAGGGACAGTGGGAGCCAGCGCACACACAGGTAAGTGACTGTCATTTTTTTTTTTTTTTTACAGTTAGCAGCTTCTGCTGCCAAAGCGGGGGGGTGGCCTATTCCGGGGGCTCTCCTGGAGCCATCTGAGCCCCCACGAGGGATCGGATGGCACCAAATTAAAGAGGAGACCCGGCCGGATCCAACAAGGGGTCAGATGTATTTTTTATTTTTATTTTTTAAACTAGCAGCGGGGAAAGTCAAGCACGTAACACCTACAGGCTTGGCACTTAAGGCCCAGCCAAGCCAGCACGTAGGTGTTACGGACTTGGCAACAAAAGGGTTAATTATAGAAACATAGAAGGTTGACGGCAGAAGGAGACCATACACTCCATCTAGTCTGCCCTTATGTGTATACTGTATGTACTCTTTATCTTAGGATACATGTGTACTTAAATTCACTGACTGGCGATCTTTCAACTACCTCTGCTGGAAGTTTGTTTCAAGCATCTACTACTCTTTCTGTATAATAATATTTTCTAACATTGCTCCTGATCTTCCCCCGACTAGCTTCAGGTTGTGCCCCCTTGTTCTATCTAAGTTTCTTCTTAAAAACACTTCCCTCCTGACCCTTATTCAATCCTTTCAGTCTGAATCATCTCCCCACTCTCCTTCCTTTCTTCCAGACTGTACAAATTAAGTTCTTTAAGTCTCTCCTGATAAGTTTTAAGTTAAAGTCCTTCTACCATTATGGTTGCCCGCCATTGGACACATTCTATTTGAAAAATGTATTTTTTGAGGTAAGGTCTCCAGAACAGTATTCTAGCTGTGGCCTCACCGGGGCTCTATACAGTGGCATCACAACCTCCCTCTTCCTACTGGTGATGCCTCGAGCTATGCAGCCGAGCATCCTGCTTGCTTTTCCCACTGCCTGGCTACAATGTCCACTCATCTTGCAGCTATCAGTAATCAGTACCCCTAAATCTCTCTCCTCCGAGGTCCTGGCTAAAACAGTACTGCCCATACGGTAATTATAAACAAGTGGTGCAAAGGCAATGGTAGTTGGTTCAGCACCATTTGTTAAAACTACACTTGAGGTGAAATCAAATATAAACAATTGCAGAGGGCCCTGGATCAAATCCCCCCCCCCCCAAAAAAAAACAAAGACCCCAGGAATTACCCCATTCTCCTTTAACTATAATGGATGGGGTGTGCTGAGACCTGACACACACCCTCTATTGCAATCAATGGAAAGGAAGTGACAGCACCACCATGACTAAAAGGAGCCAGGCCAGCAGCGCAGAATTCTATTCTACTGAATAACTTTCATTGGTCAATAGCGATAAGCGAACCCGAGCTGCAAAGTTCAAGTTCATACCTAACTTTGTGAGCTCAGGCCCCAACCACAGAATTCAGCAAGAAGTTCATGTTTAAATTCGGCATTTGGCTGAACCTGGAAAGCTGGTTGATTGGTTGCTAAGAGAGGAGGCTGTTGGAGTGAGGGACACAGAAAACTCTCCTTTTAGGGCACCTGGGTAGGGAGAGTTCACAGTGTCAATGAGGGGCAGCTAGGAAGAGACATGGAAGCACTGCCTGTTGTCCTTATTGTACCTCAGGGGAAGGCAGCTGCTTTGGAAAATTAATCTGATTTACAACTGTACTCAATCTAATCTGATTTACTACAACTGTGCCCAGTCTGATCTGTGTCCAATTGAATTGTACTCAGTTGGCCTTTAATACAACATCTGATTTGCACAAATTTAATTTAACTTAGTAAGCCTTTAATACAACAACTGTTCCAAACCTGATCTGTGCCCAGTTGAACTGTAGTGAGTGGGCATTTAATACAACATCTGTGTCCAATTGAATTGAAGCCTATGGGCATTTTATAGAATATCTGATCTGTGTCCATTTTAATTAACTTCAGAATACATTTCATACAACACCTCATATGGGTCCAGATAAATTGCAGAGGTTTCTTTGTCCCTAGCTGCCCCTCAGTATATGAGCCGCCTGTCCTTCCTCATCCGGTCACCAGAATCAACAGATTTTTTGTTAAGGAGAAACAAGATGTATATCTGATTTAAGTATATATATATATATATATATATATATATATTCTCTCAATTTAATATTTGATTTTATGTTATTATTTTGAGTACTTTCCTTACCCCATTAGGTCATTCACCCTGGTGTTACCCCTGATTTGCAGCCCTCTACCAGGTTCAGGTTCGGGTCCACTGAACCAAACTTTTGCATCAATTTCGGCTGAACTTGCCGATTCCAAACTTCTATGGGTTCACTCATCACTAGTGATCAATCACTTTAAACTTGCTTCTCCAAATAATTACTATGACCCTCCTTGTCTACCTAAGCAAAGATTCAGTACCAGGTATAAAATAGGCATTATTCTTTTATTTTTACCTAAAAGCTAACGTTTTAGAAATGTTGCTGAATATAGCCTAATGTGTATACAACAATAATTTAAATAGCAATAACACACACTATGGCTGTGAAGCCAAATTAGTCCAGTGTGTAAATTATATATAGATAGGATTGATCTTCTTGATAAATAAAATAGAAGAAACATTTTTTTTATTTT
The DNA here is from genome assembly GCA_027917425.1 of Gastrophryne carolinensis. Lineage (NCBI taxonomy): Eukaryota > Metazoa > Chordata > Amphibia > Anura > Microhylidae > Gastrophryne > Gastrophryne carolinensis. The sequence goes on from CM051234.1 coordinate 524,258,127, forward strand.
AAATCTAGAGCAAGCAGAGAGTATGTGTAAAGTTTATACCAGTTGGTAAATCATCCATGGAGTTTGTCATTAAAAATTGAAATGATCATTCAGCCACAGAGTTTTTTAAGAAAGCAAAGCTCTCCCATGCATGTTCTGGAATATTACTATTCACAAACTCTCAGTGAATATATTAAATATAAGGCTGCAAAATTAATTGGTCTAAATGTAGAATTCTGTGTCAATGTCTCATTGTAACAAAAGATAAAGGAGATATGAGTGATGAGTTATCTGAAGTCCAAGGCATCAACCCATAAATATAAAGCTTTCCATCATAAAATCGGAGGTTGGTTAAGCAATTGGTGCTAAAAGTGTACTATTTTGTTACATTCCCTTTTATTTCTAACCTATTTTCCACCTACGGTAACCCTTTATCTGCCAGCCTACCTAGAGATGTTGTAACCCTCTGTTGCCAGTCCATTTCACATTATTTGCACTCTGTACGTTTAACTTATTTTTGCAGGAATATCTAGGTATTTTCAAGAAAATGATATACTTTTATATAATTTTTTGAACTATAAGCCCTCCCCCCCCCCCCTAAGACACACACAGGATTTGGAGGAGGAAAAAAAATACTCTGAACCAAATGGTATGCTAATACCTCCTCCCAATCACCCCATTATAGACAGTGTGCGGAATTCCCTCAATCACCCCATTACAGACCCCACAATAAAGGCAGTGAGCATTTTTTACCTGTTTTTGGATGTAACTTGCTGTGGATCTCATTGTTCTCGGTCTGCCATTAAAGCGGCTTCCTTCAGTGGCTTTGCAGCCTACACCGTTTTTGTTTTTACCAGCTATTTTAAAGTGCCTTCCGTTGTCCCTTGCCAGTGTACCCATGTAGTCTGCATGTCCTTGCACATACTTACCTTTGTCCCCCCTTCTGGCATCTAGAGCTTCCCATGTAGTCTGCATGTCATTGCACATACTTACCTTTGTCCCCCCTGATGGCATTTAGGTCATCCCATGTAGCCTGCATGTCCTTGCAAATACTTACCTTTGCCCCCCCCCCCGCTGGCATCTAGGATAAACCATGTAGTCTGCATGTCCTTGCACATACCTTTGTCCCCCCTGCTCACATCTAGGGCATCCCATGTAGCCTGCATATCTTTGTACATACTTGATTCAATTTGATTGTTGGGGATTAGGCCCAATCCCCAATATTCCCTAGACCCAGCTTTCCCACCACACCTCACCAGAGTTCTTTAAAACATCATTATTTTATTGAGTCTGATAATTAAAAAAGACAGGATCCATTTTGATCCAGACATACTATTATTTCAGCATTGTTACAAACATCATTAGAAAACATACAAAACATACAAATGGATAAAAAGAAGTTAACAGTAGCAACTGAAGGTATTCACCGATTGTTTGTATACACAGCAATATCACGCTGAACCAATATGGTTAATTTCATTTATCTTAGTGGTATGTCGATCAAAGCAGTCAGGGCAAACATGTTTCGCCAGTAATCGCTTCCTCAGTGCCCTAATGCATCCGAAAAATATAAATAAATATATATTTTTGTTTACATTATTGCTCATATTACATTACAGACACCATCTCAAAGAGAGACTATCTAGGCATAATATTTCTGATATTAGCTTTACTCTTTTTCCCACATGAATTAATTCTTGTATTTATAGTTCACAATTGTGTTCTGATCTGCGTTAATATTAAGGATATTGTGCTGGAACTACAGAACCTACCTGATTTATACCAGTATATGTACGATGGTTAGTCCCAGGTGGAGAAGTTCACTTAATGTACTGGTGTATGGTTAGTTCCAGGTACATACTTACCTACGTACCTTGGTTGCCATGTTATCTGCTTCTAGCCACAGTTACTCACTACTTTGGCCACCTTCTTTTTTGGTCTTCTGTTTTACACTGCTGTTTGTTTGAGTTTGCGTCTGCTTTATGTAGTTGCATAGAAAACATGCCAGCATGTTGTTTTTTGGTATTAACTTTTTTAAAAATGTATTTACATAAAAAAATAGACATGGCACCTGCAAAGAGAAAAAATATACATTACCACTTGTTTGTCCACATGTGTACCTGTACATGCCCGCACATTTTTACATACTTACCCAAACTGGTTGTCGCATAATTTTAGGGGGACATCCTCCTCCGCGGCGACATCCCTTCTTCATTTTCTGTAAAGGAAAGAACCTGAGTTAGAATTTAAGCGCATGTATTGTTTGTGTAATGCCTGGGTGTAGTTCTGCTTCACTGGCTTGACACCCACCTGAGTCTTGCACTGTTTTTGTCTCAGGTGGCCCCATGTCCCAAGGGACAGAGAAGCACAACACACCAGCACTTAGCAAACATGTTATAAGACTTTACGTGCTACACAACCTGTGTGTTTTTTTGGTATTGGTCTACCGAGTGTGCAGGAGATGTGGGTGCCTTCAAGCCCAACACACACTCCTTTTCAGCAGGCCCCATAACTGGTGGTGGTACTGCGTCAGAGGAGGAAGAGGACATTGGCAGGGTTTGGGGCCACCATCTTACATCCACACACTGTCTTCTTGGCCACACTGGTCAGATCCCTCGCCTCTGGGTGGCCTTGATCTGCAGCCAGACTGCGTCCAGCAACAAGGCAAAGCCAGCTTTCACATCCCGCAGTAGTAGCGGATTGCATAGAAATGTCAAACAGAAATCCCTTAGGTGCCCCTGTGTCACATACAAACATGTCAGAATGGTACATGTGACAGTGGTAGCAAAGTTATGTGGGTCTGTAATGCTGGAAGGCCAGGCCTCCAACATTACTGTGGTGCCATGTGCCTTCGCTCTTATTCTCTCGCACTCTGTCACCTGTTTGAAACTTTGCAGGGGGGCGAATGGCATGGAAGTGTGACTTACCATCATAATTTCCCCCTGCTTCTCATGGGTGAAAACGATGGGTGCCATGTTGGATGTCATCTGTATGACGCACTCCTGTCCTGGTGGACCCCGGAAGTGTGCTTGCATCCATACGCCCATGTAGCCTATAGGTTTCTTGCGCCTTTGATGGGCTGTTAATAGTTTCCAACACAATTTCTCACTCGATTAGGTATAAAACAACACAAGCTGAAGGTCAGATTTTCTTGCCGCTGCTGACTTAAGAGCTCACTATGCCACACCATAGGTGCCACCGCAGCTCCCAGAACCGTTAACACCTGTCCCAGGTACTGCAGTCCCAGCCCCAGGACCTGCTGTTTTCCTTGCAGGCAATTCCCTGCTGATACCCACACTGAGCAGGTCACCAACAGCAATGTAAGACATCAACAGCAGGAGTCAGAAAACCAGGGCTCCCGGGGCTCCTGGCACAGCCCACCATGGACCAACCAATGGTCAGGAAACCAGAGCACTATTTTGACCCCAAGATAGACCCCAGTGTGGGCCCCACTGCAGAGTCCACAGCAGAGACCCATGCGGAGCCAACAAAGGGTAAAGGCTGAGCAGCATTGCCGCAGACAGGGATGCCCTTTACCCAGCAAATAGCCCTGAATCCATCTGTTCTGGGCCTAGGAGTGGGCATAGTCACTCCTCTTTCAGCCAAGATACCACCCAGCAGACGACAGCATTGGCCATTTACCCTGGGAGCAAACTTACAAGGGGCAAGTTGAGTTGCTGATTTATTGATGCCCAATTGGAGCTTCTGCTGGATGGTGTTACAAAAAATTATGATCGTCTGGCTAGGTCCCAGTCCTGCTCAACCCACAAAGTGTTGCAGGAGGAGTTATGGTAGTAGATTGCCAAGGATGTTGCCCAGGCAAGAAAAAGTGGGACGACCTGAAGGGGTGGTTTGGCGGAAACTCAGCACTAGACTGGCTGAGGGGTAAGTGCTAAACAACCAGAGGGCTGATTGTTCAGGAAACTTTGAACAACTCACTAAAGCCACCTTTCCTTTGAATCTAGCTTGCAAACTGGTGGGAGGCTCCCCAAAACTCTATAACTTACCCAAGCTGAGGATCGGATATTGGGAATGCTCCACCACAACACCTACCAGGGGGTGTTGGACACCATGGACACTGATAAGTGGCATGTGCCCACCAGTGGTAAGACTTGTTAGCAAATTGTATCTTGGCACAGGGGGAGTAAGCCAAACAAACACCCCACCCTCCAACCTGAGTTCCCACATGCACACCCAACTTTGAGGGCTTGTCTGCTCAACATATGTTGTGCGACAACACACACCAAGAGTATATGTAAACCCTAACATAGGTGTGAGCAGACTAAAATTTGCGGGCCCATGTCAATGTGGGACCCAACATGTAGCCCCTATTGGGATTTTTAAGGGGCACATATACTGTTAAGAGGAAACCATCAGTGCATTTACCTTGACTTAATATACTGCCACGCGGCTTGCACAAGGCTGATTCACACCATAATAATTTTCACCACCTTCTCTAACTTGTATTGAAGGACTGTGTGGTCCAGACAGCAAAATCTGGCCTTCAACAGCCCAAGGCACATTAAACTACAGCCCGTGTGCTGTGGTGGGCCCCACTGTAAGCCTCCTGGCAAGGTGTCTGGCGCCTTAAGAAGGGCGTCAGGAGCCATGGCGGCAACTGATAACCAGAATCAGCATCAAAACAGCCTAGTCCAAATATTAAGTATTACAAAAGAGTAGGACCAAACAAGCAAAAGGTAAGACAGGATAATTAGACTAAGCATTTGAAACTGCAACGGGGGAAGGGGACATTCAAAGAGGGGCTTGAGCACAGTCAAAGTGATAGAGAACATGGGGACAAATTGACATATACAATGAAAAACACATTTCAAATGCAACAAAAACAATAAACACGTAGATCCACTCCAGCAAAAAGCAGACTTATCCACAAGCCAATCGCCACCCAGCTTGCCACTTTCAAAATGGGTGTATAAACCGGAACTCCTCAAGATAAATGCATTGTGGGACAAGCCAGGGAAGCCGGCCAAACCCCTGAAAAAGCGAAGATCCATGCCCACGACACATTGGACGTTTAGAAAGTGTGTCTTAAAGGGTAAAAAATCTGGTAACTCACTCTGCATACAAGTAATACGTGAATCCTTGGGGCTGTGGCCTGGAGAGCAGCCTGGCAATATACATTCTTTTTGATACATATTGCAGTGGATGTCTAAACATACAATTGAACACTGTGCCCCAAGAAAGCCATCCTTATTACAGGGTACACAAACATCTCCGTGACATAGAAACATGGGAGGTTTGATGGCATTTAGACCATTTTGTATTGCAGCCATGTTTAAGTTCACCACATCTGCTGGAAGTTTGTTCTAAGCATCTATTACTCATTTCAATCATATTTTCTGGCATTGCTCCTGATTTTCCCTCTATCTACTGTAGCTTTCAATTCGTTCCTCTTGTTCTGTCATTAAGGTTTGGGACAGAGATCTTAGGCACATCCTAAGAGATATCCTTCAGACATCCTTCAGATAAACATATTTAAATATCATATGCAGGTAAAACTATGAAATTTACTTTTATTTTTCACATTTATATTAAATGTTTTTCTGTAAATCAGCTAAGCAAACCACAAGATTCAGCAAGACTTATGGATTAAAAGCTAATAAGAAGAATGTAATTCACATAAGAGCACAGAAGGTTGCCAAAACTTCTTATGTTTAGAACAATAGCTTTTATTATTCTGTAAGTGGATATGTTGAATTTTCATGCTTTTGTTTTATTTTTCCTCTTCTTGCGCTAACAAAAAAAGAAGAAAGTAGATTTAACCAGCACCCCTACTTTGCCCTTAGGGAAAATTCAATGCGTCTCATTTGTCTTAATTGGACAGCTGCCTTTGGTACTAGGTTTTTTCTATGAATATATTAGCAGGAAAGACAAAGTTTTGGATCAACTTCTAGAAATTCAGATTTAGCATTTCGTCTTTTTTTTTTTTTACACAAAAGAAGTAAAAATGCACATGTATTTTTGCTAGTGTTCAGTGGATTAGAAAACAAAGAACAGATGTATTTTATAGAGCCTGCATCACTAGTAGTTAGTAACTAACTGTCGGCAGTACATATCCTGCTCAGTCTGCAGTATTTTATTGCACTTTGCAATGATTGATGTAGTAGTGTATTTTTTATTGTACACTGTTATAAAACATGTATTTCTAGAAAATGTGTTAAATCAATACATCTGAAGACACTGTAAACTTGGTCATCAAATTCACTATACATGAGTTGGACCGGGTCAACTCACATGCCAGGTTATTGATCACTACTTTAACTGAGCCATGAAAGAGCCATGAGCTAAAGCTGGTGGCTGAATTGAATGACTGGTCCAGCAAGAAGGCAGAGACTGAAGCTGGTACAAGGAATTCCAAGACAAACCAAGGGTTGGGATCCAGGAGGTCAGAGAGCTGTGAGGTACCAAAGGAGTAAACGGAAGGAAAGTTGAGGTTGTGGTTAATTGGTAAGATGAGGTCATAACAATATTTCAAAGAGAGACGACCAGACATGTCTACTGTCTGGCTGCAGAGCAGGAAGACTTGGGGGACACCTGTGCCAGAGGATAGTGAGGGAGAAGGTGAGTTTGTTGTTTCCTTATGTCGTAAATACTAGATTTACGCGCCAGTGTCTGGCAATCTCTGCCAGCTTTTCCCACCATAAATTATTCTAGCTTGGGCGGAAGCAGCCTAAAGGGCCAATGTTTGTTTGTTACACACAGCTTAAGCTGTCCTTATTTTTTTCTTTGAGTCTACAACTATTATTAGTAATAGTAGGAATTTCAAGCCACTTCATACAGCCACAAATATTTTTAAGACCTTAGAGACTGCTGATTCCATTGTCAGCACTAGTTTTTACAGTAAGATTCAAATATGAATTGAATGTAAATGAGATACAATTTATGTATAGAATTTTGCTGTGTTTCATTTCCTTTCACGTACATGACTTCTGTTTCATGGCTTCTAATTTACTGATAGAAGGATCCCAGAGGAAATACCATAAATATTTAACAGTGCCTTAAAGCCCAGTATTAACTTGTACACCTTGCAAAGATGATCAGCTGCTGGGGAATTCAATTACACTACTAAGTCATAACAGTTCACATCATGTACAAATGCAATCCAAGCACAAGCTCCCCTGTCTTCCACAAACAAAATGTTTCAAGATAATCTCTAATGTTATAAACATTGTTGCATCGATGTTATCCTAAGAAGGCAAATTATGTATACAGAACACATATCATTAATGTGATGTTCATGGGAAGCCATTAGCCCTTGGAGAGTCTAATATTTACTTTATTTATAAAGTAGCACATACTTAATGATCATTGGCCAGTTTCCATAGAAAGACATAATACTATGCTTGTATTACCAGCATTCTACCAGTATAAAAAAATAAACTTGCATAAAAAATCTATTCTAGTTCATTTCAAAAATAATATAAATATAGATTGCCTAAAACCATGATTGATTGAAACTGAAATTCTCTGGTACTCAGTTTCATATTTTTCAGTTTAATCTTTTTATCAAAAAGATTGAAACAGTTTTTATCCTTTCTGTGAGTTAATTTGGCTGCTGTAATAGTAGAGCCCCAAAGACAGGGCTCTTCACTGGAAGGGTAGGCCAGATATATATTACCAAAGATCTAGGTTGCAATGAAGCCCATTTAATAAAAAAAAATATATGATAAAACAAATGGCAGATTTACATAAAAAACTACACTTAGTAGTACCTTAACTTGTGTTATAACAAAGCAACTCACTACAGGACCCAGGGGTGGACTGGCCGTAGGGCGCACCAAGACAATGCCCAGTAGGTCACCAGTTCCCCTGCACTGGCTGACTGCCAATTCCTTAGCTAAATGTTGGTTCCAGCTTCTGGAGGCGGTGGGGTGAATGGGAGCCGATGCAGACCACCCAGATCGTCTGGGACCCAGCGGTGGCTCCCATTCACCTGCGGCCAGAAGCTGGAGCCAGCAGTAAACTAAAGGGCAGACAGCCAGTGCAAAGTAGGTGGCAGCCTCCCTATGATGGCTAGGCTGTGCACAGTGTCAGCATGAGAGTCCTGCCCCTTGCGGGAACTCTGCTGCCTCTGCTGTGTTAACACCAGAACATCATTGTCTGCTGCACATGGCCTTGGACAACCTGCCCCGACTCCCAGCAAACAGCCCTGTATCCCATCCCAGCGGCAGACAGCCCCGCACCCCTGCATCCCTACCTGCAGCATAAAGCCCTGGACCCTGGCTTTCCTCCCAGCGGCAGCATCCCATGACCCTTGTTCCCCTGCCAGTGGCAGCATCCCCAGCAACAGGAAGTGAGGTGAGTAGGGGGTTCTGCTACTCAGTGAGTTATGGGGGGATTCTGCCACTCGGTGAGTTGTGGAGGAGGTTCTGCTACTCAGTGAGTTATGGGGGTTGTGCCACTTAGGGTGTAATGGGAAGGTTCTGCCTCTCAGTGTGTTATGGGAGTTCTGCCTCTCAGCGAGGTATGGTGGGTTCTGCCACTCAGCGTGTTATAGGGGTTCTGCTGCTCAGTGCGTTATGGGGGGATTCTGCCGCTCAGTGAGTTAAGGGGGTGTATTTGCCACTCAGCCTGTTATGGGGGCGTTATTTGTATTAGCATGAATGGTACTATGATGTGTTAGTAGCTGCTTTGGGTGTTAAGAAAAAGATTGTAAGTCTCAGACAATAGGTCTTATAGCCCCTGTCTCTGTTCAAGCTTGGCTTCTTAATTTCCACATAATTGCTATATCCACCCTTTTTTGGACCAGCCAGCTTCATAATATAAAAAGTGAACATGTCATTGATGGTGTGTCTTGCCAGAGGTGTTGCCTCTTCTTTTCTGTGCCATCCATTTAGATTCACCCGCCTACCTGTCCAGGCACTCACAGTTTTAACAAAATAAGTATACTCTTGTTAAAAAAGAAAAAAAAATCCAAAATCTCATCTAACTTACAAGAACACGGTTTAAAATGCATTGAGGAGCATATTTCTTAATATCCTGAATGGTGCTAACCAACAAAATAGCCACAGATGGAAAACTCCCTATCCTACATACATAAACATGGATTTAATGCTAAACCTATAAATAGTAATATCAAAATATATCACATATCATCATATAGCATCTTATTCACTAATTATAATAGTATTATCTAGGGGGTCATGCTAAATATTTGGAGAAGAAAGTTTACCTTTGGGTGTGCTTTTGGGTGTGAATTGAAGTGAGCTTTTTACTTGAACACACAAAAAATTCTAAAACCTTTTCTGATCTAATATTACCCCCAAAAGTTACCTTTTTTACAGGTGAGGAACATCATTTTTCCAGTGAGTAAGAATATGCTGATCAGGATTTTGTTTACAGATGGAAATACCTGGCTACTGAGAAATGTTATATTTCTGAGTAGACGTGTTAAACATATATCAATTTGATGATGAAATAAAATGCAATATTTTTGGTTTCACAATAATGACAATACTATAAGTTTATCTTTTCATTGTTTAATTAGTATAATGTGTGTATGATCTCCTGAATTGGGGGAAACATTACCTAGGATTTGGCTACAAACCACAGTGGTCTCCAACATATATTATTTTTTATTTAATTAAATTTAATTTTCCCAAAAGACATATTTCCCCTCTTCCAATATTTCTAATTTTATTCTTTTCTCTATCAGGGATATACCCAGGGTAGTCAGATCCAGTTACTGGATTAAACGATCCCCAAGATAATGCTAAAATATATAGTTCAATGGCTTGGCTCTATGTTTTTGTTTTTACCTGCCATTCCATCACAAAGATTTTGCATGTACCATCCCAAGTTTAGTTGGATAGCAACACATGTTTCTAATGTACTAATCACATGTAAAGGGAAATTATTAAAGACCTAAATCTGGGATTTTTTTTACACACCCGCCTTTTATTACAAGTCCTTGATTGTTTATTTTTACCTGGCTTTGACTGGACAGTCATGTGCTTAGTAATGGATGTCAACATCAACTGCTGCTTTTTTGCTACTTTTACAGAATGGTGCTGCAAGTCTTAAAGCCTGATGTTGAATAATCAGTTTGGATTGGCACACTAGGTATTGGCTAGCCTGTGTCAGTGCCTTTATGACGATTATAACAGCACCAGTGAACGCAACTTTGTTCTGCCAATTTTTAGGTGGTGTATGCCAGTTTTATAAATTTTTTACACACTGACAAGATTTGACCTGTATTTAAGAGACACTGATCAGTTTCTAGATTAAGGTCACAGGATATCACTGCTGTGAACAAATGGGACAAACTTTACAGTGTGTTCAGGCTGCGTTTTAGGTGCTGCGCTACAAAGAACACATTATTAACAAAAGTAGGCATGATAAAAGATTTTACGTGAAAATAAAATGACATTTGGCGACATCTAAGTCCTGCGTTTACATTATTGACAAGTGGCCAAAGCAAGTTCTGTTCAAATTTTTGTGTTTAACATTAAAAGCAAAAAACACTCAGTACAGTTATTCCCATTGTGGTTTATGGAATTTTTATATGGCACCTGTGATAAATTAGACCCCGAATGGTTGGACATTTCAATGGGGATGCATTAGTTGAGTATAAATAGCGTGTTTGGCAATCATTGTTCAAATCATTGTCTGACCTCTCCTGGCTGCAAACAAACACTTTTATACATTTTGAGACTTTTTATATTTTTATTTAGAATTGTATTTACAGGTCTGGCAGTAAAGTGTTGTTGTTAAAACAATGTCATTCCATGTGTTTTCACTTTGTTACTGGTGTATATGTGTTCAAAAACTTTGACATACAGCATCTGGTGCTCTATGCTAGAGCGCCCAGCTTTAGAGTGCAGACGCTGTGTGTGTGTCTAGTGTGTCTAGTGTTTTGTTAAAAATGGTGTGGAGTGCCGAGTGCCGGAAGCACTGAGCTGGCACTACCTCTTGCTCGCTGCAGCGCTATACTGTTGTTACAGCGTGTGACAGACTCTCTGCCCTTTGGACTTTACACAGGTTCATTACTTTCCTTTTCTTAAGCATGTACAGACTGCCATTGTGTTGATTGATTACGTTATTCATTGTTCTGATTGATTGTATTACAGACTGCTATTGTTATACTGATTGTGTTACCGGCAGAGTTGAGGGATGGTGTGCCCTGCTGCTATTGGTCGGTGTGTGTGTCATGCAGTTCTCCATCAGGTCCACCTTGCATGGAGACTTGTGTATATAAGGCCCAGAGTGGCACTAATAAAGACACTTCACCTTCACCCTCAATACTGAGTTCTATCTCTTATTGGGGGAAACGCTATATTACAACTCTGGAATTCCAGCAGCATCTCTTACGATTGGGAAAAGGACGTCTCGGGCGGTGAAGCCCTCCGGCGATAAGGGTTATTGCTACACAGCGCTCAACACACATGACATTCATCAATGCCGGCCAGGTTACTACAGCGACTGAGACGCTCTGTTACAGCACCTGATACCCTCCTACAGCGTCTAAGCTCTAAGCGCCTCTGTACAGACGCTCATCTGGCAATACCTGGCGTTAGTAATGAATCAGACTCCACATCTACACCACATACCACAATCTATAAATAGCTAAATCATTACGTAAAAATATATTATTTTTTTAGTTGCCAAATCATCTATTTAAGTAGCCTGATAAAACATAAATGCACATTTATTACTTTAAGATTAAGCTATTTTCAGCCACAGAACTTAAGTTTATTGCCAATATTTTAATATATATATTTATAGTAATTATGAAATATTTTCATTTACTTTTCTTTTGATTTTATTGGCTAAATCTTGCAGTGTTCATAAACCACATTTATTACAATACAGTAAAGCAATGCACTCCCTTTGATACAGCTTAAAAATGACTAAATTCATTTAACTCAGAATTCCCTTGAGGACTGAGTGCTTAAATTTATTCAGCCTTATCCATTGCTACAATTGTTTATAGCTACATAAGGCTGTTTTGATATGTTTTGGCTCTGAAAATAGTAATTTCACATTCCAAATGTTATATGCATTATAGAACATAACATGTTATCTGTTGTCTCAAATTCATGCAAGCATTGATCTAATTGTGTAAGCGGAAGGATAGAATCAACAATAACAATTGGTTTAACAATCCTAAAAGAGAACATTTCATAAAAATGTACAAAATATGTATAATAATATGCATAATTTAAACATTGCCTATACTCAGTAGACCAGTTAAGAAATACGCCAGATAATTAAAGCAAAAAAAAAAAAAAATGCAGCTGAAAACCTTTGTCTTCATACATCAAAAGTTGACTTCCAACTTGTGCTTCACCAGAGGTATGGGGCAGCCTCCTGGTAAGCAGATCTATTGTTACATATGTTCAGGGGTAGAGCTATTGTGGTAGTATAAAAACACCTGCTCACACATTTATGTTATCAAATAAGAATTATATGGGGAATTATCTATTTATGTGAAAACAGAGTTGCTATTTTCACTTTGGTCACTAGATGGGAGTATAAGGCCGCAAATGAAAAGAGAATTTAATTCAGACTCTCAGAATTATATTGGAATTGTTGGGATTGGTTGGGAAGTTTTGGGAGGGAAAACTACAAACAACATTATATAGAGCAGAGGTATTATTAGGTGAAGCCAGAGGGATAGGCAGGGAGATCATCCATAACCACGCTGAGGGAAAACTTTTGTAGCCTCCTGCGTAAGGTGGAGTTACTCCAGAGACAAGGCCCAGGTGCAGTTGGGAGCATGTGAGAAGATGTGGCTGTAGTAGAGACAGAGCTGAGGTCTATTCAGAGAAAGTTGAGATCTATGCAGGATGAAAACCAGTGGGGTACTAGTATGGCAGGGAGGCGCCCCTTGGGAGTAGAGAGGATCTGAAGGGACCGACAGGCCACAAAGGAGGAGCTGCTGTACCAGATACTCCAGTAAGGTGTAGCTGCCCCTGTCTGAGAACTCTGCCCTGTAGTGACTGTTGTGTGAGAAAGAAGTCCTTGCGTTGGAGGATGGTAGGGGTTGGATTCCTGAATGGTTCCCCATATTTTACTTGCTGGCAGCCCAACGGCTCCCCTGGTGATACTGGGCAATTCCACGTCCCAGTCTGGGATACTCCACTACTAGGGGGTGCTCAGCTCAAAGTGAGGTGGTGGCTGCCCATATCCCCCTCTATTAAAAAGGGCTACATTTAATTTGGAAATACAATACTACTTAGCTCCTATGCTAAAACGTTCTGATAAGCAAGTGTACCTGTGTCCTGCCGGGAGGACACAAGGACTCTTGGGATCCAAGGGAGGACTCTTGCATTGAAATGTCCTTATGAAGCAATTGTGCCTATGCTGTTGCAAGCAATGCCAGTTGATTTACTGGGAACTGTGAAATGAGAGTTAAGTGAGCATTAACTGAGCCTGATTTGAGATCTCTTCCTTGGAGTAAAGCATTAAAACTTTCTTTTCATGACCCTGCAACAATAAAAGAAGCTGATTCTTTCATTTATACTGCTTGCTGTTGAGTGTTTGTTTGCTGTGATACCATCATATCATCTCCCCATGCTGCGGTGCCATTAACCCTTACCCTTGGCTACCATATCTGTGTGTGACATTGCTGGAGATAAATAGACACCGTGACATGCTTTGGAGTGCAATTAAAGCTGACCGTGATCACTGCTGGTCAACGCTGATACTACCATACTACTACTATCATAGCTTAAATACTAAATTGTGAACTTCGCCTTCAACATAACCTTGCACTACCCAAATAAATAATAATAGTGATCTTTATTGTTACATAGTTAAAAAACCCATACAAATCTTAAAACCATACAACCTGCCCTCCCCTCAACCAATTGGGGTGCCTCGTGTGTAAATATTTATGAATCCAGATTCATATAAAACAAATTAATACATGCTAAATTACAATTATGCCACCCCCTAATGCCAAAGATTGAATTTCTTGGTATAGCGGCATATGTTGGGGGTGTAAGGTAGTATTTAGTGTGATTGAATATGTCCCGCTATCACACCATTACTGGTGTGGTGTGGCACTTGTGAGTCAATAAACCCTTTAAGCACCAGCCTATTTAGAGATGTTGTTACTCTCTGTTGCCAGGCCCTTTTTCACAATTTTGCGCTATACATGTTTAACCTTGATATTTGAAGGAATGTCTAGGGATTTCCCAGAAAAATGATATATTGTCCCTTAAGCAGAGTTTGGGCTTTAACAAGAAATGTTTTGTTTGTATTTTTTCAGTGCTTTATCAATATTTTTGTAGAAAAAAAATAAAAAATACTATTTTTTTACATTTTGTAGCTTTTATTAAAATACATTCGTCCCAGTTACAATGATGCCACACATGTATTGTTAGACACCCTTTCCTGTCCAGGACACATCCCAAACTGAAATAGCACTTTTCAGATACAGTACAACTACTATGCACACTTTGCAGTTTTGCAAGGAAAACAAGTTCCACATGCAGAATGCATTATGTAGGCTGTACAAACTTCACATTGAAAAAGAGATTCAGGGAGCATGATTACGATGTGAAAAACCTCCCCTCCAAGTCAAATATAGCGCAACACCAAAATGCTCATGTGTTGAAAACAGATACTATGAAGGAAACAAAAACTTCTCTCCAGGAAAGCATGATGAATCTTTGATCTTAATACACGGCACCTCCAGGGTCTTAATCACCGCTTGGATATAGTTTAGGTTACTTGATGGGTTCATTTCTTGCCTATATATTTTGGGTAACTTTGCTGTTATTTTCTACTGTATACTTTAATGCTTCCTAATTGTTTATTGATTTTTTCAATGCAGGGGCGCTTTGATTTTACATATAATGTCATTTTTTTCTGCTAGTGGATTCTGTTATTAACTTTTCATGGTACATTCCAGGATGTTCTGTGAACCACCTGATGTTAATCTATTTTACATTATCAGGAAGAGCCTTATATTTGTATTGTATTGGGTGTCTGTTTAATAGAGTATGCTCACATTTTGGATTGGATTGTGATATTTAACACATAGCACCAGTCTTTGGCAGAAGATTTATCTTATTGTAATTCCTTAATTCTGTGTGTATGTATATATATATATATATATATATATATATATATATATATATATATATTACATTAGCTACCAAGCCTCCTATTTGAAATTTGCTTTTTGGTGTTTTTGCTGTCTGCACATCTTTGGGGCTACTTAGACCAAATACCAAGTTTGTGAATCTAGCCATTTTATCAGTGTAGGGGTATCTGATTCCTTGTACTTGCTTGTTCCTTCAATATGATTACAACCCTCCGCACCTTGTACCCCTTTACTTATTTATTTACTCTAACCTTGCTGCCTCCGCCTCCCCGCTCGTCACTTGGGGAATACATTTACATCATGGCAGTGCGCATCATACTTATTTTTATTTTTGTTCAAACTATGCGGTGTTCTAGTGGAGGCTTGCCAGTCAGTGTCTCTAGGGATTGTTTTTTATTGTAGCATCATAGGGGTGGTGCACGCTCAGTGATTGGTGCACGTGACTGGCTGGCATAGACATGCTAGGCTGGATTCACTGACGTGTTTACATTCGTTTTTCCTGCCATCTATACATAACCTTTCCAACAATTGGAGAATACTTACCATGTGACCTACCCCAGTAGGACCTACAGTTACTATAAATATGATGCCGGTGTCGACAAGAGATGTCTTGATACTGGGTAGCATCCAAAACTCATCACTGTGGTCCCACAGAATGCCTCATCTTGGGACTCATGGATTTTGAATAATTTTTAATTTATCAGGATTTAAAAATTATGTTTTATCTTTACTGCCCAGAGTGCTAGAAGTTACTATGTCCATTAAAGCTACATTCTCCTTTTAACGATAGTGCAAATATACAGTTGAGGCACAACAATGATGTGGCCCCTAACCTCATGGAACTCGATATGGTCACTGCCTCTGTTTCCCCTGTAGTTACCTCCCCACTCTAGTTACATCCCAGCCTAATTCAATATGCCACAACTAACTTAATGTGTAGGAAGAGTGTTCATTTTTGGTTAAACATGCCATGCTTTTAGTTCCAGTAAGGTCTAGGCTAAGTGTATAATTAAGTATACTATACTTATCTCCCTGGCATCTTATTTCTGCTAGCCTGCTTTCTCAGAAGAATCTCCTATTATTCATTACTGCATCATAGACAGGACTGCTGCACTCTGTATATGGGGGCAATGGGGCCTCTCATTTTTTCTATATGTTTTTTTTCAGCCTTTTGCGCAGCATATTTGCCAGCAGAATGTTCAAGCAGCAATATAATACATTTTTTGACCTGTGCACTAAACTAAAGGAAACAGAGAAACGGGGAGGCCGATTCAGTAATAGCGCCAGGTAGCGACAGATGAGCGCCTGAAGTGCGGCGCTGTGAGCGCCGCTAGCGTACGCCACGAACGCCTGTGATTCGCTATAGCAGGCCTCCTCAGTCGCTATCTGGCGTTGTTGGGAAGAATGCCTACATTGGTGAATATGATGTTTCTGATCTGCTTTATAGGCGCTGTAATTTTTTCACACGCTATTGAAGACAGCGCCTGAGCGTTGGTTTGCTGTTGGATTGAAATCAATGTTATGACCTTCAGTAGCAAAACACATTGCACCATGTTTCTTGGTTTATATATTTTTTTGGGGGGGGGGGGGGTTTGCTTTAAAGAAAAATTTCAACAAATGTGGCTTTCTCTTCATGGTGCCTACAAAACAAGAAAAAGTGTAGTTAGTTTTTATTTTTACATTTTGTTTGTAGCATTTTTTTTTTTTTTTTTTTTGGTTTTAAAGGTCAATTGTTGTCAACTTGCACAACACCCCTAATTGTTATGTGCGTCAACATACACCCCCCCCCCTTATAGTGGTTTAGTTCAACTTTCACCCCCCCTTATACTGCTTTAGGTCAACTTACACCCCCCCTATACTGCTTTAGGTCAACTTTCACACCCCCCCTTATAGTGGTTTAGGTCAACTTTCAAACCCCCCTTATACTGCTTTAGGTCAACTTACACCCCCCCTTATACTGCTTTAGGTCAACTTTCACCTCCCCCTTATACTGGTTTAGGTCAACTTACACACCCCCCTTATACTGCTTTAGGTCAACTCTCACCCCCCCCCCTTATACTGCTTTAGGTAAACTTACACCCCCCCTTATACTGCTTTAGGTCAACTTTCACCCCCCCCCCCTTATAGTGGTTTAGGTCAACTTACACCCCCCCCTTATAGTGGTTAAGTTCAACTTACATCCCCCCCTTATAGTGGTTTAGTTCAACTTACACACCCCCCTTATAGTGGTTTAGGTCAACTTACACCCCCCCTTATAGTGGTTGAGGTCAACTTACACCCCCCCCCCCCTTATAGTGGTTTAGGTCAACTTTCACACACACCCTTATACTGCTTTAGGTCAACTTACACATCCCCCCTTATAGTGGTTTAGTTCAACTTACACACACCCCCTTATAGTGGTTTGGGTCAACTTTCACACCACCCCTTATGATTGGCTACAACAAATAGTTCCCCTGTAGTGCAGTACTTGTATTATAGTGAAGGTGAGGTAGCTTACCACGAAAAACGAAGTGATCATGCTTTCCCTTAGCTCAAATCCAGTCTGGGTGTCCTCACTCGTTTCCGCGGCCATGTTGGGGACTTCTGGCACCAGTGCTGTTTCTTCAGGGGGTTGCATTCTGTGGCATATGCAAATATTGTGTAGCACACAGCATGCGAGGATCATTTTGGAGACCTTTTGTGGGCTGTACAACATTTCTCCTCCTGGGCATGCCAAACACAGAAAGCGCGCTTTCAGCAGTCCAATGGTTCTTTCCACAATGCTTCTGGTTTTGCGATGGGCTGCATTGTAGCGTAGTTGGGCAGAGGTCTGTGGGTTTCTGACCGGAGTCATGACCCACGTTCTCTGCCCATATCCCTTGTCCGCTGTGGAATAAACACAAAAAGAGAGACAGCAATTAGTACTAGTACATGTTATTTTTTCCAAATTTTGAAATTTAGCTTACTAGGTCAAATTTTTTACAACAAATACTGTCATATAATAATGTCATGGTTAGTTATTTACCCAGTAGCCAGCCAGGTGGCATTTCATTGTTTTCAAACTTCCAGCACAGGACTGACTGCTGGAGCACGTAAGAGTCGTGGCATGAGCCGGGGAAGCCAGATCTCACGGCCTGCAGCTTCATGTCATGGTCACAGACCACCATGACATTCATGGAATGGAATTGCTTCCTATTGCGATAATGCAGCTCCTGTGCACGGGGAGGGCGGAAAGGGATATGTGTACCATCCACGCACCCTAGCACATTCGGAATCCCTCCCATGCGATAGAATGCATGTTTGATTTGGGCAACCTCATCCGCATTCTCAGGAAATTTGATGTAAACAGGGATAAGGTCACAAATAGCCAGTACTACCTGGATAAATATGCGGCTCATTGTAGCCTGGCTGATCCCGCTGAGGAGGGCAGAGGTTGCCTGGAAATTCCCTCGTGCCACAATATTAAGCGTGGCACATAGGCGTACTATGCCTGGAATGGATTGGGTGCGTTTGGTGGATGGATCGATTTTGGTCTTAATCTGATCATATAGGGACTGTAGTGCTGCACGATTCAGACGAAAGCGGCTTCTGATCTGCTCGTCACTTAAATCCCACACTGAAAGACGGATGCCAAAGGATCGGGGTGCCCTAAGCCTCACAGCACCCTCCTCCCTGGCCTCCTGTTCTTCCAGCATTCTACCACATCCATACACCCATAACCCATACATCACCCTCTTATCCATCTCACACTCACTGACCAGATATCCAAATTAAGGCAAAAAAAATAAATCCACAAACACACCACACACACAAGCACACTTCTCACACAATCACAACAATGCAGCTCACCACAAAACCAGAGCTATAGTGGTCAGAACCACCAGACTGCTGAAAGTGTGCATTCTAAGTTAGGCACAACCAAGAGGGGATTTGCTGCACAATCCACAAAAGGCCCCAAAATCAATCCTCACTTGCTGTATGCTACACAATATTAGCATATGCCAACAAAATAAATCTCCTAAAGAAACAGCACTGATGTCAGAAATCACCCAACAAGCCACAGAGAGTAAGGCCCAAACCCAGCCAGACAGTAAAATGAGCTAAGGGAACCAAGCACCACACCACAGCCTTTGCCACAGTGTAACAATACAAGAAGGTTGTGAAATAAAGCCATTTATACTTAACTTTGGGAAAGGACAGGTCCGCTTTGCCGCCTTTTGCGTTGCTATGCTATTTCCTGTCTGCAATTAGTTGACCCAGGTGTGCTAGAAACGGTTTGCGCATGCGTACGCTAAAACATAC
Organism: Gastrophryne carolinensis; assembly: GCA_027917425.1. Classification (NCBI taxonomy): domain Eukaryota; kingdom Metazoa; phylum Chordata; class Amphibia; order Anura; family Microhylidae; genus Gastrophryne; species Gastrophryne carolinensis. The sequence continues at coordinate 524,277,460 of CM051234.1, forward strand.
TAGCGTACGTGAGCAGATACTTGCGTGCTTTAGCGGACATGTTTGAACATTCCGTTTGGGACCAATCAAAGGTAAGCTGCTCTCAAATTAAATAGCCGTTTGTCGAGCCACATTTAACAAGTGTTTGATATACCTGATTACATTGTTGTCTTTGGTTGTGTTGTTTGCATAATGAGGTCTGTAATTAGTTAATTGGCTTCCACACATGCTTCCAACAAACAGCAGTCAGTGCAGTGTAGCTGGTGCTACAAGCACCTGGGCAGTATGTGTGAAGCAATTAAGTGGACCTGTTTGTGATTGGTTGTTAGAGCACATAAAACCTCCCATCCCCCAAAAAATCTTGTTGCCATTCTGTAGTTTGTATGCGTGCTTGGGTGTGGGCTAGTGGTGTGTGTGCAGCTACAGGATGGAGCCAAATTCTGGACATCTGCCGGCCACAGCTGGGCCAAGTAGGAGTGTGTTGGGTGCTGTGCGCAGACCTCCCTTAATGAAAAGGGCCCAGGCTGAAGGTGAGCCTGCACCCAAGGCCAGGCGCCCATTTGCCAAGAGGGAGCCAGAATTTAATTTGGTGGATAACAATACTCTTGTGCGTCTTACCCTGGCAAAATGGGAGCTCATCTTCTTCCCAAAGCCAGTCTATAGGCAAGCAAGAAAGGAGCAAATTGTGGGATGCCATTGGTGAGGAGCTTACTAGCAGTGCTCAATACCCACGTAGTGGCCCATCCTGCAAGAAACGCTTCTACACTTTGAAAAGGGCCCTTATGCAAAAGATGAAGCATGATCTTGAGGTCGAGAGTGGGACCATCCAGGGTCCAAAGAGTAACTACAGGCCATATGAGGAGATGCTGAAGTCCAAAATTCCCCTCGTTCGGCTGCAGGGTGTGGATGCTGGGGATGACACCACAGGTTGGGCAGAAGGTACATCTTTTTACAAATTTGATTCCTGGTGATGTTAATGTATGTGATTTGCTTTGCCTCTTTCTGGACAACTAACAGTAGGACATGTGACCTAGTACATTATACCTCATAAATGTTTTACTTTCATGTCTGTTGCTTTATGCATAGGTGCACATGGTGATGTCCATGAATCGGGGGAGGAGGACACCCCAACTCCTGGCCTTCAACCAACCTCAGCCTAACCCAGTCTGGCATTGAAGGTATTTATCACTAATTAATAGGATGGCTTGTTTAGAATAAATGGGTGTGGGAGCACCTCAAACAATAGTTCTTCACACATTTTAGGTTTATTAATATGGGGCTGGGAACTAATTTCACGCCCAGTTTAACCCTCTCATCAACTAAATAACAAGGGCCAAACATGTGTAGCTATGTGGGAAGCCAGAGATGTGTTTGCATATATCTGAAACGTGGGAGGGACACTCTGGTATGTCCCATACATACACCAACAGAAATCCGCACTCACCCTAAATAATATGTACAAACCAATGTAAGAAAATTGTTACATTACTTTATTGAAATATGACAATTTAGAGCAACAAAGAACCCAAATGGGCTATACACAATTTAAAAAACATATATATGACAATATAAAAACAGAAACAAAGACAAAACAGGGTGGGGGGAGATTGGGCAAGACAGTAATGAATAATAGATGATTACAATTAGTTGAGTATTATAATAGTTATATTTAATTCATGCCTTAAAATCAGAAAAAAGGGGCATGGCAGTGTATGTTTGTCATTCACCAGGCCAGTAAGCATAAATCAGACCACCTCTTGAACCCAAAGAAGTGCTAGAGAGTGCATATCCAAAAGAGTGATAGAGAGCCTATATATGAGAAGTGAGCTACAAGATATATAGAAAAAGTGCCAAGAAAATATATATATATATAGCAGAGTATCAAAGCAAGTGCCTAAGAATAGCTGTGCTAAAAAGCAGGTATAACTGAAAACACTGGCCGGCCTGGGGAGCAACACAGCAAATATGCAAGTATAATACAATAGTAGGAATAGTTAGTACACCACCGTAATAAAAAATATATATAATTAGTACATCACCGTAATTGTCAGAGTCTGCCGATCCCCCTGCACCCAGGTACAGAAACCGCCTTGCATATATCTGCACATACATGTGGAAGCCACACTGGCCCGCCAAGGCACTCTGTGTTTATTGGTTTCCCTACTCTTAAATCTGACTGCACAAAGTTGGGACATGCAATGCTGAATAATGGAATCTCTAGTTGTCATCTGACTTTTGGTGTGTAAATATTAGTGATTGAGCTGCTCACACACACCTTGATTCATGGTTGATTTGGTGCCGCACATTAACAATGCCTAAATCCTTAATTTGCTTTTGGATAGCTGCACCCCCATTGGCACCAGCATCTCCTTAGGAGCCAAGCTACTCTTTGGATGCAGGTAAGTGCATGTGTCAACCTTGATGGAGCCGCTTTAACACAAGTGCATGTCTTTCATTTTGTTTGTTTCTTTGTAGGCCAAGTCACTGCTTCATCTTTGGACACCACTTCCTATGTTGCTGGTCAACAGGACCCTGTTGGTGTGTATTGGCAAAAACACTGCATCCTTTATGCTGCTTATGTTACACTGGGTCTATTTTGTTCCTCTAATAATCTACATGTTTTCAAAGTCAACTTGAAGATGGGTATTTAGAGTGGATTTGCCATCCCCATGCTCATTAGTCAACTGTTTTGAGCGATTTCAATGCATTTTGTTGGTATCTTAAAAGACAAACATTCACCAGAGTAGTGTTGTGAATATTTATAGACATTCATTGTGTATTTTAGTTGGCCGGAATCTAGGAAGTGGCTGTCCGGAAAGGGCCCTTCAACGTGAGGCTGCTAGAGATGAGGGTAAGTTGGTTTTGCTTTATTATCTAGTACGGATGTTTGTGAACCTTTTATTAGAATTTCTTAGTCCAACTTGTGTTTAAACATTGCATTTTCAAGGCCAAAGCTCGAGTGAGGGACTAACTCTGGACATCTGTGAGATGGCGGGTATGTGTAATTTGAGATATGTGTCTGTTAGTGTTTGGCCCAATGATTGGCTACTCTTCCTCTTACATACATGTTGGCAATCTGAGTTGGCAAGTTACATTTTGGCTATTGTGCAATCTAGCACTTTGTTGAGGTATGGCCTCGATAGTCTATCCATCTAAAAATTTAATAATCTCAACTGACCTACTAACATGACTTTCCTGTTTAGCATATGCCAGCTTGCCCCATCTCTCAGATGTGGATTTGCCCCTTTCTGGCAGCCAGACCACAGAAATACTTAGGGCAGACGACACGGAGGTAACATGGATGATTTTTGGGAACAATAACCACATTGACATGTTGGTGGGTAGTCCAGGAACCACCATGTAACCTGTTTTTGTTTTTTTTTTTGCAAGGAGGCCATACCGGATTCCCAAGCTGTGCTGTCTGCCCAAGTGCCATGTGGACAAGCTACAGAGGCACAAGCAACGGTAAGTTTGACTTTTACGCTTTGGGTAAATGATTGGGAGGGGCATACCTGCATTGTTTAAGCTTCACTACAATCTTTGTTTTTTTTTTTTTTTTTAGGCTGAACACCCAAGAAGAGGAGTTGGTGCACCCACAAGTGTTGATTTCTATGAGCTAGTTGTCCGGATGCTGGAGGACTACAGTCACCAACAGTCGTGTGCTGGAACTAGTGAGCGCATTGCAGCGTTGGAAAATCAGGGGCTGGTGTATCGGCAACAAATTGAGGACCTGCAGCGCCAGCTCCATGACATGCAAAATCAGCAGCAATCACAAAACAACAGGGTACTCCAACGAATGGCACATGCCATGGAGCAAGCTGTAGAGCGCCAGGACCAAACTTTGTTGTTGATCCATCAGCTGATACAACAGCAGTCTATATTTTTTACTGCACTGTTGTCCCCCAACACCACCCCTAGCAATGACTCACAACCTCCTCCAAGGCCATTTTGATTTTTGTTTTGTTGTGGGAATATTTTGGTTCAATAAATTTGAGTAACCCACCTCAAAATAGTGTTTTTCAAAAGACATAGCTACTAACACAGTCAGGGATGAGTCTCTGGATCTAGATATGTACATCTAGGCAGAAATGTATGACACACATTGTTGGGCATATATTACTATGGTTTACACATTAAATGGCTACAAAGTTTAATTTACACTTTTTGTTTAGCCATAAAGTAATGTGGCTACGGGAAGGGATATATAAATCATCATCGACCACCTTCTGCAGCAGGTCTGTGGAGGGGAGTAAAGAAAGTATCTTTTGATCTAGTAGATACTACTGAATGCTGGCGCAGGGCTTCCTAAATCAGTGCCTGGTGGGAAAGTTTTCGTTTGTTAAATACAGCTTTAGCTGGAGCAAAATGGTGGAAACTAGCAGATACTAGTGAATGCCGATGCAGGACTTGGTAAATCAGGTCCTTAGCTTAAAACGACCCTTTAAAACACACATTACAATACATAAATATAAAAAATACAGAATATTAATGATTTGTGTGGCTATCTGTGTTTTTAAAAGGGTATAAGCCAGACATTTTACCATAATTTTGCTCAGCAGCTCTATGGTAGGTGTAAGTTCTTATACTGGAAATAACAATTACTAATTGATACCCTATGGGCAAGGGCAGAAAGGTGTGGGCAGCACTGGCAAATGTCAGTATAGGTGCACTGCTCTTATGGGGTTAATGCCCATAACTTCACAAGATTCCAAACAGAGTGACCCCTAAAAGCACCCTTATATTCCCCCAAAAAGAGACTTACTCTTGCACTCAAATAGTATCAAAGAAATCAGATCATTTTATTGCAAATTTCAAGTTAAAACCAAATTAAAAACACTAAATTCAGGCCATATGCATGTTTCAGACACCGGGGGGCGCACCTGCTCTCTATTTTAAACCATCAATGTGAACTGCAGTGATTGAATATAACTAAATTAAACATTAATTAACAATATACTATATACACTATGACAATACACTATATACATATATTAATCTCCAAACAGTATATTAAAAATCAAAAAAGACTCCTATCCAAATTCATCCCTTTAAAGTGCCAGTGCTTCCATATCAAGTAAAAAATCTGTGCAAGAAGTATTCAGAAGTATTTCATATAAGAGAAGCAGCTAAGACTACACATAATCAAACAAGTGCTTACTGTTCTATTGACCTGCAGGTGATCCTCCCGGGCCCAGACCAATGCGTTTCGAGTTCAAACGTGAACTCTTGCTCTCGGCCAGTTACGTCCTAAGTTGTGAGTGAATAAATGTGGGTCCCCATTGAAAACCCGGTCCCCATTGAAATCAGTAGGGACACAAACTTTGGGGGGGTGGCGCAGAGTGTGTGACAGAATGTGCTGCTTTAGCTCATCTCTGTCTGATCCTCCTCCTATCAGTGTGGCAAAGCAGCGGCATTTGAAAGCTTCCCCAGCCGGGACTACAGAAAGATGGTCTCCAGTACTTGGTGTGTCCATCTATTTGTAGCCCTGACTGGGGCCAATTTCGAATGCTGCTTCCACTGCCTCCACTGCTCTGCGTTAAAAGTAAGAGGATCACGGGCAGAGGTGAGTTACAGCCACTTCCTGCTGCTGCAACTTTAGACAAAGCAGCTGGGTGTGCTGCTCAGCTGAACTCAAACATGGACTTCTTGCTGAAGTCCGTGATCGGGTTTGGGAACCCGAACTCGCAAAGTTCAGTACACACCCGAACTTTGCGGTTCAGGTTCACCCATTTGTAGATATCGTTCATCACTACATATCATGCCCAACAAGTCACCATCAGAGACACACCCCAGAAATACTGTAATATCCTCCAACTTGACCTAGACATAAGACCACTTATCCCATTCAAACCCCCGAATTCCAAACAAAGTCACAAAAAGGCACTACACTGCTACACAACAAGCCTGCTGAACTGTAATACATGCAAATATATAGCACAAGGAAAAAACATTAACACTACTAAACCAACAACAATACTCTCTCACACACTCCATGAACTGTATTACAAAACACATAATCTGCTCATTACATGCACATGCAACAACGTCTATGTAGGGAAGACTAACATGGTGATTAGGCTTAGATCCATCAAGTGAGTTTGACCTGCAAAAAAAATCTTGCACCTGTGCAATACCTCCACAATTAATCTCCACGTTCAAAAAGCCTTAGAGGGCCAAAAGCCAATAGAGTGTAAGAGCTTGAAAAAGGAATGCCCTGGGTGCCTTGTGTCCTCAGTTATCTTCTTAGCCCTTGAGGAGATTCTGCTCAAAACTTGCTCATCCAGAGATGGTAAGTGGGATACAATTATTCGCTCGTCAGTCTGGGTTATCCTCTTCAACCTATGCTTGTCCTTGGCTGTAGCCCCAGAGTACCAGGCTGTGAAAGAAGTGGTCAAGATTGATCCAATGGCAGTATTGTAGAAAGTTTTTAAGATTCCTTAAGACATACCGTATCTTTTTAATTGTCTCAAGAAGTAAAATCTTTGTTGGGCCTTCTTTAAGGTAACGGTAGCATGCTTGTTCCACATCAAATATTGTGAAATCTGGGTACCTAGAAATTTTGCACTTGCTATGATTTTGACCTCCTCACCAATCAAAATGGGATGCTGGGAAAATGGGATGATACATTTTGGGGGTTCGCCTAAAGTCAACTATGAGTTCAACTATTTTCTGGATATTCAGAATGAGGTTGTTTGCCTTGCACCAGGATTGACTTGGTTTTAGTAGGTAGACTCATTGTTGTAATTAATGAGGCTGACTAAGGTGTTATCATCCGCGTACTTGATGATCCTGACCGAGGGATCTGAAGAGGTGAAGTCATTGGTGTAAAGTGAGAAGAGAAAGGGAGAGAGAACACATCCCTGCGAAGCTCCTGTGTTTGTTATCCTTGTCTAAGAAACAAAAGGGCCCAATCTGAGTACTAACAGTGAGAAAGTTGATAATCCGGTCAGATATAATTAAAGGAATGCCCAAAAATAGCAGCTTCCCATGGAGTATTTGGGGATCAATGCTATTGAAGGCAGATGAAAAATCCACAAATATCATTCTGGCATATGCCCTGGGTTGGTCAACATGATCTAATGTGTGCTTGATCGCTGATTGACCGCATCCTCTGATCCAAGATGGTGCCGAGCATGGCTGCCTCGGATGGAGTCTCCAGAGAAAGCTATTAGTTTCAATGTCATTATTACTTTTTTTACATATTTTTCTTATTTCTTGGTTCTCTAAACTTTCTCTTACCTGGGGATCGTGTGTGAAGCTGTGTCGGGTGACAGAGGTCCCAGTGAGTAAGGTCTCCACCAGACGGTGCTGGAGGAATGGCAGCCTGAGCATGTGGAGGGCAGCTTGTGGCCGGCTGAATCCTCAGTGGAAACAGAGAGAGCATGGAGCAGTGGTGGTCTGCTACGTGGCGGAGGACCGGGGAGCTTACGGCTTCTGGAGCACGTGGCAGGCAGCTGCAGCCGGGGGTGTCCACCCACCCTGCACACAACCTGCGTGAACGGTTCCGAAGCAGTGCAGTTTGTATCCTGGATCTGATCTGCAGCTGTGGTGAGTGAGACCTGAGGCTGAGCGTCAGATCGTGGCGTTGGTTGCTGGGTGTGGTGGATGTTAGCAGAGGAGCTGCTCCCTCATTCCTGGAGGGCCGGGGTGCATAAGCAGTTGCGGTGGCAGAGTGCAGGAGCAATCGAGGGAGCTATAGCAGCAGCAGAGGCCGGGTGGCAGAGCGGCTGCAATATTTTGGCAGTCTGCCCGTGAGGTTAAATAAACAGCTTGATGTCCAGAGGTAAGCTGTGGTTTTTATACAGTCAACGGGGAAGGCAGACGTGTTTGGTCTGCTGGAGTCTTGGTGTTTGTGGTGTGAGCAGGGGGTCTATTGGATTTCAGCAGCATATGGTCAGCATTGAGGGAGAGCTGCTTGTCATTTTTAAATGGCATATGTTATAAGGCATACTAAGTTAGGATCTCAAGAGTCTTAAATACAGTGGATCTCTTGTGCCTTGTGCCACTCAGAACGTAAAGTACTTATAGTCTGTTAAAGGCATATGCGCCGGAATCAAGCAGCCAAGTGTGCATCACTGGGTTCAGTGGGAATGTCCTGCAGTTGTCTGGATCAGCCTGTGAGTGCTGGGCATATTATTCAGCCAGCCAACCAACCACAAGCTGGAACATTGTTCCTTCCATCTTGAATGTCCTGCACACAACTCAAGGGTATCAAGTGTCTGGCATAGCATGTGAGTGGAGGTCCCTTTAGCCAGCTGTCCTTATTGTCTGGTTCACTACTGATTGCTGTCCCTAACAACTACCCAAGATTCTCTAGCTCTTGGTTACCTAGTCCAGACCCATTTCCTTCTGTATTCCTTCTGTATTGCTTCAGGCCTATGTACATGCGTCTAGCAATATAACCTTGATCTCTGGTACCATGTGCCTTGTATACTCCAGGGAAATGCTCTAAAACATCAAAGAACCCAAGCTGCCATCATTTTCCAGGCTCGGGTCATAAACACTGCAGGAAGCGGTGCAGAAGGGGTAAAAAAGTGGGGGTGTTCGTAAGACTAAAGAGAAGAGGTCTGTGTTCTGTCCATTTAGCCAAATTATGCTCACTCCCTAACAAAATGGAAGAACTGCATCTTCTGTGCAGTAATCATTCTGAGTTCGCCAACTCAGCGGTTTTATGCTTTATGGAGACCTGGCTCAATGCCCTCATCCCTGACACAGCCGAATTGAATTTTGCTGAATTTTAATATCATCAGAGCTGACAGGGACTTTAAATCAATGCAAACATCACGGGAGGTGGCATCTGCTTTTATGTGAACTACAACTGTAGTAGAGACACAAAAATCAGTGACTGGACCGACAAGGTAACATCCTACATTAAGTTCTGTGAAGACATGCTGATTCCCTCCAAGACCTACAGGGAACAGGAGAACAATAAGACTTGGTTCAAAAGATCAACCAAGGTCCTCAGAGCTAGATAGGAGGCAGCCCACAAAAATGGTAATCTTACAGAATACAGGAATAGGTTATCAAAGGAGATTAAAGATGCAAAAAGAACATACTCAACCAAGTTGGAGGAAAGATTTTCATCTGCCAATTCAAAAATACTGTGGAATGTCTTAAAACAGATTACTAATTTCAAAGGCTCCTCCCCTTCCATTACTCCGAGCAAAAAGCTTGCAGAAGAACTTAATATGTTCTACAGTCGGTTTGACACAGGGAAGTCTGATGGTGGTGCCTATTCTGCTAATCCTCTATCGTGCATTGGTAGTTCACCCCGCTCAAATAGCCCGTCCAGTCCTAACTTTGAAGTGTCGGATGTTAAGAATCTTCTATTGTCCCTGAACACCAGAAAGGCATTTGGCCTGGATAGCATTTCCACAACATGCCTCAAGGTATGTGCCGAGCAAATTGCTCCGGTCCTAACCATCATCTTAAAAAGATCACTAGAGGCCGGAATAGTTCCTGACTGTCAGTTCCAAGATTTGGAATTGAATGACTTCAGACCAATTGCTTTGACTCCAGTAGTCATAAAGGTCTTTGAACGGTTGGTTATGTCATTCATCAAGGATACTACTGGTTCACAATGGGATCCACTACAGTTTGCATACAAAGCAAACAGATCATCAGACAGATGAGTCAGGATATGCCAATTCTTCTTTAACTCTTTTCATCAATTCCTTCCTTTATCTGGGTTTTCTCCTCCTCTAATCCATATTACAATGTTGTCTTATATGTTCTGTTGTATTCTTATATTTAATGTACCTGGATATTGATACATTGATTTGTTAATTCTTTAAAGCCAACTGTATCATAATAGAAAATGTATTTATGTAATATGTAACTGAAAGCATGCATTCTTTTTTGGGAATATAAAGCTGAACAATTACTAATATAATACTAAATATGGTGTTCAAAAATAAAGTATATTGCTTATTAAATCCTGTAACATAAAATATCTTGTGAAGGAAAAATTACTAGTCTGTAAGAGGCACTTTACAATTTAATTATATCATTACAACAACTTGAAAATCTTAACAGGTTTATTGTGTTATCCTAAAAGCACTAAAGTCAGAAAATATTTGCTTGTTTTCATCTGGCCGTGCAAAGTCAGGAAAATTATAATTTGAGTAAATTAGGCCACCATGTACATAATAATTCTCTGAGCTCTCCTGGGACAACAAGCCGCATTGGGGGATATATTTGCAGTGTATACTGTGATACATGAATAGTGATGAGTGGATCCAGCCCGCAAAGTTCGGATGCCGGAATGACACAGAGCCGCATACCCTGACTCCCTGGATGCTCCTGTCTGCCTATTTAAGTGAATGAGCGGCAGGAGTGTGCGCACACCCAGGGGATGTGTCATTTTCAGCAGCGGCCACCCAGGGACCAGGAGGAGTGCCGCTAGCTTGAGGATAAGATAAGGTATTGTTTGCTTATATCCCCTCCGCCTACCCTTCCTCAGCATCAGGGTAGGGTGATAGGGGTCAGTATTTTACCAAAGTTCCACTTTTCAGGGCAACATTTAGTCAGAGATAGCGGCTGGAGTGAGGTCCAGATAGGGGGGCTGTCAGCACTACCGTTTAAAAACACTTCTTGCCATAACTTTGGTATGTGTACCATATGTGTACCGTATTATCTCACAACTTGCTCTAAGCACTAGGTTGTATTTTTTTATCACATAGCTTGCTCTAACCACTGGGGTGTGTGTACCTTGTTATCCCACAACTTGCTCTAAACACTGGGGTGTGTGTACAGTATTATGCCACAACTTGCTGTAAGCACTGGGTTGTAACCTGTTATTCCACAACTTGCCCTAACCACTGGGGTGTATCCTAATATCACACAACTTGCTCTAAGCACTGGGGTGTAACCAGTTATGACACAACTTGCTCTAAGTACTGGGTATATATCCCACAACTTGGTCTTAACACTGGGGTGTGTATACTGTGTTCCCACAACTTGCTCTAAACACTGGGGTGTGTGTACAGTGTTATCCCACAACTTGCTGTAACCTGTTAGACCACAACTTGGTCAAAGCACTGGGGTGTATCCTGTTATCACACAACTTGCTCTAGGCACTGGGTGTGTGTATCATGTCATCCCACAACTTGCTCTAAGCACTGGAGTGTGTACTGTGTTATCTCACAACTTGCTCTAAACACTGGGGTGTTTGTACCATGTGATCCCATAACTGGGGTGTATCTTTATATCCCACAACTTGCTCTAAGCACTGGGGTGTGTACTGTGTTATCCCACAACTTGCTCGAGGTGCTGGGGTGTGTGTACTGTGTTATCCCACAACTTGCTCTAAGCAGTGGGATTAAACCTGTTATCCCACAACTTGCTCCAAGCACTAGGGTGTAACATGCTATCCCACAACGTGCTCCAAGCATTGGTGTGTATTCTGTTATCCCACAACTTGCTCTAAGCACTGGGGTGTAACCTGTCATTCCACAACTTGTTCCAAGCACTTGGGTGTGTGTACCGTGTTATTCCACAACTTGCTCTAAGCAATGTGGTGCATCCTATTAACCCACAACTTGCTATAAGCACTGGGGTGTAACCTGTTATGCCACAACTTGCTCCAAGCACTTGGGTGTGTGTACCGTGTTATTCCACAACTTGCTCTAAGCACTGGGGTGCATCCTATTATCCCACAACTTGCTATAAGCACTGGGGTGTAACCTGTTATGCCACAACGTGCTCTAAGCACTGGGATGTATGTACTGTTTTGTCCCACAACTTGCTCAAAGCACAGGGGTGTATTCTGTTATCCCACAACGTGTAACCTGGCATTCCACAACTTGCTCCAAGCACTGGCGTGTGTGTATCGTGTTATCCCATGACTTCCTCTAAGCACTGGGGTGCATCCTGCTATCCTACAACTTGCTCTAAGCATTGGTGTGAGTGTATCCTGTTATACTACAATTTGCTGTAAGTACTGGTGTGTACACTGTTATACTACAACTTGTTCTAAGTACTAGGGTGAGTGTACCGTGTTATACTACAACCTTTTCTAAGCACTGGTGAGACCTCTGTCATCGCACAACTTGCTCTAAGGCCAGTGTAACTGCAGGTGTATTACAATGAAGAGCACCAAATAAGAGACAGGGCTGTGACTGTGGTCTGCTGCTGCTGATAATGGGGCTGTTGCTTATCCAGTCTCTGGTGTCTGCTACACCTCTGGTGCAAGCGGGCACCAGGGTAGGGAGCACATTTTTGCAGGCCTCAATACTGCTGGCAGAGTGGTGAGACCAGACTGGTATACCATTGACCATCCGCATGCCCCTGCCTTAGTTACAGACCTAGGGCTCATGGATGTCCAAGAGCTTCAGTGGAAGAATGAAGATATGGCCAGCGTACCATCAAAGGACACCCTGGATGATGATGAGACCCAAGTGCTAACTGCTGTAGCTGTCTGCAATGCTGAGGCTGAGAGGGGGGCTAGCAGGGAGGGTGGATGAGGATGACAGGAAGGATGACCGCCATTCCCAGCCGCCACTACTTTTCTTTCTAGGCCTGCGCAAACATGTTGTGTAAAAAATAAAATGTGCACTGGGTAACGACATCAGTTCCAGTGTTCACCTCACCACAGACATGTAGACAAGTAAGCATTACATCTCTCTAACTTCCCACTGGGTCAATGTAGTGGTGGCTGGAACTGAGGCAGGAATCACTGTGGTGCATATGCTTCCACCACCCAGGATTTCGGTGCATCCAGTAGCCTCCTCCTCCTACTCTGTTTCCTCCTCAGACAGTCGGCGCAGCCCCTACACCACCAATTTAAGCACTAACATGGGGAAACCGCAGCATGAACCGGCATCCAGGAGTAGACAGATGAGAGGCTGCTGCCATTGGACCTGAAGCCTGGCAAGGTGGTGTGTGACAATCGGCCAAAACTTGTAACAGACTTGGTGCAAGGTGGGTTGACACAAATCCCGTCCCTGGCTCATGTGCTCAACTTAGTGGTGCAGAGGTTCCCGGTCCATTATCTAGACCTGCTGGAGCTGCTCCATAAAGTGCATAGCCTGTGCTCTCACCTTCAGTGTCCCAACCCTGCTGTCGTTTGCCTGTCAGCACTGCAGAGGAACTCTGGCCCTCCCATCCAGCACCTCATATGTGACAATGTGAATTCCACATTGGGCATGCTGGAAAGATTGTGTGAGCAGCAGAAGAAAATTGTTGAGTTCCAGCTACAAAATGCTCAGGTGAGTTGAAGTGCAGACCAACAACACTTCACGACCAGTGAGTGGGCCTCTGCGAGAGACATCTGTGCTGCAGAGCTTCCAGTATGTCACAAATATGGTCAGCATTGATGACATCATTGTCAGCACTACCATCTCCATCCTCTGCCTGCTGGCCATGAAGGAGGAGGAGGACATGTGCATTTCCCTGCTTTCAGGGCAGTGCATACGTGGCTTGCAGTGTGGGTTGCTGGGCTGACAGCTGCTAGGTACTCCACTGTCCAGCCAGAGGACAGTTTTGGGAGAATCAGAGGAGGAGGGGGAGGATGACTCTCACAGCAGACCAGTGCAGCTCAGGGGTGTCACTGGAGTGTGGCTGGAGGGAGGAGCAGGAGGAAGAAACACCTGATACTGAGGACAGCTTCTCCTTGACTCAGGGCAGCCTTTCTCAAATGAGCCACTACATGCTCCAGTGCCTGCGCAATGACTGTAGAGTTGCCTGCATAGTCACCATTACTAGGGGTCCCCTCATGATCACTGCTGGCCTCCAACCGATGACTATCCTTCCAACCTTCTTTGTTGTTGAACAGCGGTTGAGAGTGAAAGGAGAGGCCTGCCAATTTTCCCAGGCAGAGGGGGCAGCATTCAGGACAGGAGAGGGCCCAGAGAAATGTGGCTGCCCTTGCCACAGAATGGTGGTGTCTGGGAACTACCCAGCTAGCCTGGCTATGTGATTGGCTTTTCTCTACTGTGAAGTCTTAGGTCTAAGTGGTGTCAACCAGTCCAAGACTGCTGGATGGTTGGTCAACACATGACCACTGGATGTTAAAGGGAGCTCCACCCAGTTGCCACAGCTGCTGCTGAGAACACCACTCTTTCTGCCGCTGCTTCCCATCCTTGGGTTGGTAGCCACTGCCCCTAGACATAGGGTTAGTGGCATACCTAAAGCTGATGGGGCCCTGGTGGCAATATTAAATGAGGCAATGTCAAGGCTGTATGTTAACTTATTTGGATGCTGCTAGACAACTAAAAACCGAAAAAGCTGAGACAATGGTGATTCATTTCTGTCAGCGATGCCAAGTGAGCACAAATAAAAAAAAATAAAGAGCAACAAATATGGAGCCCCCATCTAGGCCCTGATGTAGAAAGAAAAGTGTACTCACATTAGTCCCTGATGCCCACCTCTCAGATAACAGGGGGGGAATGCCCTTCCATGGGTGGGGGGAATGCCTTTCCATGGGTGGGGGGGGGGGTGGCTGGTCAAGGCCACCCTTTGATGGCTGGGGGGAAAGGGGGGTGTAGGCCCCCAATAAACCCTAAAAGGGGGCCCTATGTAATAATACACCGGAGTGAGGTAGCCTATGGTTGATGGGGATGAACTCCGGGTTGAGCACGAGTGGATGTGGAGACCTAGGGTAATCCATAGACTCTGGGGGCAAGTCCGGACTTTCCTGGGCAGAGGGGTCCCCAAGATGGTTCCTGTGTCAATGGAGGGCTGACATTAATGGATAAGCTACTGGTCTCCATTATGTATATATGTGTAGTAACTCACAGGAGGGACAGGAGAGGGCCATATACTGTGTTTGGCAGCATGGGGAATGGAAGGAACTGCTGCTAAACATCCCAGGGTCAGTTTCTGCTTACTACAGGTATCGAAAAAATACCTGGATGCACCCAAGTGCCCTAATGAAATGGGGAGTTACCATTTTTATAATTTATATTACTACCTCACTTATAACTAATATACTATTGTTAACATACTCTTGGAACGTCCACCCAGCCACAGCCATATGAAAGACCCTTTTGGGCGGCTCATATACTAATGCCTCCTGATACTACCAGCGATCCACTGGAAGTAAGGTACCTCCTGGTAGCCACCAGGTAAAACATAGCATTACTCATTACTGACTAAGGGAATACCCCTGATATATTCCCCCATTTACATATATCTTTCAACCTTGTCTTTACAGACAAGTGGCACTACCTGAACCACCTGTTCAGCACAGTAGCATGAACCCTCCAGCTCTATGATGATGTTCCTTGGTGAAACGCACCGGGGCTTTGCCATTATTCTAAATTCACACCAACCTGCCCTGAGTGGTGCAACTGAGAATATTGTCTGAATTCCAGACCCCCCAAAAAACCCAAAGTGTTATTTACAGAGTCACCTGACAATGCTTTTATACTGTTGTGTTTACTACACTCGCAGCTGTTCGCCAGTTTAGCGCTGGCCTGATGCACCCCATGTGCCACGACTGTGGAGTACTACGCCGATCTGAGCTATATTGTGGCTGCAAACACAGAGAGCAACTGACTCACTGGTGGCATTTTGCTGTGTCTTCGCCACTGTTCACCAGTCAAAATGTGTGGTATTTACTATAAAAATTGGGTTTGCTTGTACAGCTTATGTAAGTTATGTGAAAACTGTTTTACTAGTTGTTTCTCCAATACTAGTTAGCTATCTGACCTTCACGCTCTATGTAATAGTGAATACGGTCTTGTTAATTTATTAACTGTGCCCTTACTACAACAATGAGGCAGGTTGTTTATCCATAATTTTCTAATCCTACCTAACTACTAAGTGCGCTGTTATGCCCCTAGCCCCCTCCTGACCTGCTTCATTCATCATTGAAAAATACCCATAAATGCACCTCTAATATTTGACTTTTTGGTTCAATTCCATTCGGTTCGATTTTTTTTTTTAGAAATAAATTTGGTGAATCAGCCAAACCGATTTTGGTCCTGGTGCAATGTGCAGAGGAAGGTAATGTAAGTATGTTTTATATGGACCACAGTTGGCCTTTACATCATAAACTAATTACCAAGAAGACAGTTTTAGACAAAAACTGATTACTTTCCTTTTTTAAACTTTTATGGATGAATTTGTCCCTTTAGATATAGGCACAGCTAAAAGATATTGAGGTATGGTTAGTGCTTTTTTCATTTCTTTTCTTTGTTGTTAAATGATTTGTTCTCTCCAAACAAGGCCTGCAAAACACAATTACTTTTATTCTGCTGCTTAGCATTCAACACAGCCTTGTATGATGGCAATGTGACATTCAGAGACTGAACATTTAAATAATATAAAATGCAATTCTTACAACAGTCTGGTGTAATTGGCAGCGAGATCTTTCTGAAAAAGAACGGTTTCTATTTAAAAGTTTTTCCATGTTAAAAGAGTTTGATCTACAGTGTTCTTCAGACTGATGACAGGCTGTATTGCTAGTTACTGCTTGCAGAGGAAGAATGTACTTTTTGTTAAATACATTCACCGCATGGGGCTCTACTGAAGCCATAGAATGCTATGATCTTTTGACATGCTTCCAAAAGACTTGCTCGCTTACATCTTCCATGTGAACTTCACTGATGGAAGAGTGAACATTTATTTGAAAGAATTAAATGTTATGGATAAAAAACACAATGACAGTTATACAGTATATTCATAATATAATAGTGTCTGCATGCTCAACCCCTTTTAAATTTCATGAAGTTTACTTTCAATAATGTACGTAAGCTAAATCAAAATCTGGAAATCTAGATGTTTTATTGTTTACACTTAACTATCTGTTATGATATATGCAAGGTATATTTTGTTTTGTTCATGCCATGTAAAAAATGTAAAAAGTGAAAATGTAGTAAAAATGTGAATTTTGTGAAAATACCAGGGGAGACCTATGTCTGTCTTAGTATTATAAAAGATGATTTTGTCCAGAGAGTAATGAACACATGGATACCTTATACAATTTTTAAATTAAATGGGGAGCCTGATTTATGTGTCGGTGCCAGTCAATGCCACTCAACGACATTATTTTATCCTCAGCTGTATTTAGTGCATATATTAACAAACAAAAGACAGTCAGCGCTGATGTGTTTGGCAGCCTGCGACGATTCTATCACCACACCATATAGTTTGTGGTGACCGGCATTCTTTTTAAGCTCCGCTAGTTTAACCCTTTCCTGCCAGCCTACCTGCAGCTTTTGTCGCCCTCTGTTGCCAGACCATGTTTCACTATTTTGCGCTACACATCTTCAGCTGTGATTTTTGAAAGGATTTCCAGGAATTTCCCAGGAAAATTATATATTGTTTTTTTCAAGAGAGTCTGGGCTTCAACATGAAATCTCTTGTTTGGCCTTTTTTTAGTGTATTCTCAATAAGTTTTTGTTGAAATATGTCCAAATTTTTTTTTTAAAAATCTATTTTTTGCAATTTGTCGTGTTTTTCTGTAATAAAAAATATAAGTTTGTCAATAAAATTTTATTGCGTGCGAAACCCTAATTTCTCCCAGTCACAGCGGTACCACATATGTATTGATAGACACCCTTTCCTGCCCAGGAGACTCCCCCAAACTGAAACAGAGCTTTAGGAGATTTTCAGATAAAATACAACTGCGCTATGCGCTATGGGCACCTTGCAGTTTTTCCAGAAAAACAACCATTTACATTTAAAATAGTTTGTGGTGACCGGCATTCTTTTTGAGCTCCGCTAGTTTAACCCTTTCCTGCCAGCCTACCTGCAGCTTTTGTCGCCCTCTGTTGCCAGACCATGTTTCACTATTTTGCGCTACACATGTTCAGCTGTGATTTTTGAAAGGATTTCCAGGAATTTCCCAGGAAAATTATATATTGTTTTTTTCAAGAGAGTCTGGGCTTCAACATGAAATCTCTTGTTTGGCCTTTTTTTAGTGTATTCTCAATAAGTTTTTGTTGAAATATGTCCAAAATTTTTTTTAAAAAATCAATTTTTTTGCAATTTGTAGTGTTTTTTTGTAATAAAAAATTTAAGTTTGTCAATAAAATTTTATTGCGTGCGAAACCCTAATTTCTCCCAGTCACAGCGGTACCACATATGTATTGATAGACACCCTTTCCTGCCCAGGAGACTCCCCCAAACTGAAACAGAGCTTTAGGAGATTTTCAGATAAATTACAACTGCGCTATGCGCTATGGGCACCTTTCAGTTTTTCCAGAAAAACAACCATTTACATTTAAAATAGCCCCCACAAACTATATATTTTCTGGAAGTACACACCTCAAGCTTTCTAGGCGTACCAAGCTTGCTTATGTGGGCTAAGTTTTCTGGAAGTAATCCCTCAATGTATTCTTTGGTTGCACAAAGTTTCCCTAAAAAAGAATAAAAAGGAAGAATCAAGCCCCATTTTCCTAAAAAAAACTATATGCAAACAAAAAAAAACAAGTGAAATCTCAAAAAGCAACATGCTCTGAACAGAACGATACCCAACATGCATAGGTACTGTCAAGGGAAGAGTTGGCAAACACCCCAAAGTAAAGCGTGCGCATAACAGTAATTTTACTTGAAAATTTGAGCTCTGCAGACAAAATTCGCACCTTGCAATTTTTCAACCAAAACAACCCTTTACATTTGGAATATCCCCTATAAACCATATATTCCCTGAAAGTACACATGTTAAGATTTCTAAGAGTACCCAGCTTGTTGTATTAGGTTCACCTTTCTGGAAGTAATCCCTCAAAGAATTCTTAGGTTGCACAGGGTTTCCCTAAAAAAATGAATAAAAAAACGGAATAAATAATATGTTTTCCTAAAATATAAATATGCAAACAAGAAAAAACAAGTTAAATCTGAAAGAGCAAGGTCCCCCGAGCAGAACAATACCCAACATGCATAGGTACTATTAACCCTTTTAATGCCAACCTACTTGAAGTTTTGTCACCCTCTGTTGACAGGTCATTCTTCCCCATTCTGCGCCATGTTTAGCCGTGATTTTTGCCGGAATTTTCAGGAAAATTATAGATATATATTTTGCAGCAGAGTTTAGGCTTGATGTTTTAGACAATTGTCTCCTTTATTTTAAATAAAACATTTACTTTATTAGAGAAAAACATTTTCTCCCAATTTCTCCCGAAAACGTTACCACATATTTATCTGTACCCCCCCCCCCCATTCATGTCCAGGAGACCCCCCAAACTGAAAATAGCACTTTATACCATTTACAAATAAAATACTACTACTATCCACACTATAAACATAAGGGGTTAATTAAAAAAAAAAATTACATAGGGTTAAAAATCCTTAAAAATCCCCAAAAAATTGAAATGGGGTCCCCCTTACCCAGCATTACCAGCCCGGGAAAAGCTATGGGGGCTTGTAGGAACAGAGTGGAGGGGCCAGCTTTTGTGGCCCCCCACCCAGCAGCCTACAAGCCCACATAGCCTATGTGGGCCCAGGCTTTTCTGCCCCCCCTGGGCTTTGGGGAGGCAGGTAATTGGGGGTGCGGGGGTTAACGGCAAGTCACCTGCTAGCAGCAGGTGACTGCCAGCCCCCAGCCTTGTGAACTGGTATAAGGGGTCTCATGGACCCCTTACCAGTTCACAAAGAGTTAAGTGTAAAAAAAAGACACTGACACCTAAGAAAAAATATTTTATTATTATTATTTTTTTTTTAACTTTTTAATACATACCTCCCATCCATCCCTGTGTCCCACGCTGATCAATCTGGCTTCCTGCTCTTCTGCTGCAACTGGAAGCCTTTTATAGCTGCTAGGCGACAGGACATAAGGGGTTAATTTAAAAAAAAAATGATCCCCCTCCCAGGGGGGACCCCATTTTTGGGGGGAATTTTAAGGGTTAAAAACACAGGACTTAGATGGCACCAAATGTAATTTTATTTATTTCCTGTAAAATATATTACTTACATTTTTTTGCCTCATTAATGTGTAACAACTACAACACAACCTAAACACACTGTAAGGTTTGTCCCCAGCAATAACAGCCTGTGACTGTGATGATGTAACCCTTACCAGCACCTGTTAAATAGAGTGGCAATCTCTTCAACATGCCAAAAATTATTAAAAACAGTGTGCAGTGTCTAAAAGATGATGCTACAGTGTGGTGCTCACTGGCACTGTTCTAATCAGCATAGGGGTCAACAGGCGCTGACACAGGCTGGCCAATACCTATTTAGCATAAGGCGTTGTGACTTGCAACGCCATTAGGTACTAATAGCAGTGGCAACATATAAATAGATGCTGACGCTTCCAAACAGACCCATATGCCTGCAAACATCGCTTTTCATAAATAAGTCTCAGAATGTGTTGTACTATGTTAGTCTTTACAATACAAGTCATATTTTATTACATTTAAAGTTGATTAGACCTAGGGCCTTATTTATGATGTGCAGCATTTAGCATCTTTCTTGTGGCTATAGCACCGTTTCAGACTGCTGGCATTTCTGACACTTCCCAATAAATCATTGACACCTCCCCAGGTCGCTTGATATAATTCTTTCCCTGGTTCTACAGCGCATGTGCAGGCTCTTGTCTAAGATCCGCTCTCGCACCTTAATCTAAGAGCTCATCTAAGGTGAGCATATCCGAGTAGCGGCGCCCCCAAATCTCCCGCTACCCTTTAATAGGAAGCATGCCACGACCACCAATCTTTAAATGCCTGAAGTAACAAAGGACCAGCACTCCAAAAATTATTCAGATGATCATATGGAGCCAAAATTACCCTGAGGCACAAATTGGGTTTTGAGCTTAAATGTCCTCCCTGGTGTTTCAAGACTCAGACTTAAAAAAATGTTTAAACTTGAGACGTCTCTCAAACTTGAACAGTTCCACATCAAACTTGAAGAGGTCAAATTGGAAGGTGGGACAAAACGATAGACCCCCAAGATAAAAGGCATACCTCATCTGTAGTAAGTGGTCTCGATGCCAGGTTCATCACGGGACATTCTTCGTCGTGTTGTGTGCTGCTCTTTGCTAGAAGAGTGGAGGTGTTTCCAATCGCCCCTCCTGGGTCATTTTGGTCTAAGGCAGACCAGAAAGTTATGAAGTCTCCTGTTGTACTTCCTTGCTCCCTTTCTGATATTCCGCGTCGGATAACCAGTTCTCCGTCGGAGGATCGCTCTCAGAGGAGTCTTGCGTACATGGTGGCTGTACCCATTGTATTTTGCCAGGGGGGGGGGGGGGGTTCATGTAGTTCACAATGCCACAATCCTTCCAGGTTAACTCTTTAGCAGCTTTGTCTAAGTCTAAGCAGCTTAATCTAGCTGAGAACCTGGCCATCAACCCTTGCTACTGGAACACAAGACTATGATTGTTCCAAACCGAAGAAGTTGAATTTCAGCAAAATACGTTAAACCAGTTACCCATGCCTTAGCCTATCAAATAAATAGCAAGCTATAGTGAGGAAGCCTATGATATGTACTTGAAATCACTACTTTGGTGTACATAGCTAAAGTACACACATTTGTTGCTATGGAAAACTGTTTTCTTTCATTACACAAAGTTGCAAACACATAGATTAATTAAAAATTTAAAAAATAACAGCACATTAAAAATGCCATTGAATGTGGTATTACCCGTTAAGGCTATTACTGGCTAGCCATGTAGTGGAGTACTTCGTCTTGTATAAAGTTGTGGACTTTTTTTGTACCACTGCTTAAAGTGATTTAGCAGGGAAATAAAAAACAAACGGGTACTTAACTTTTGTCTAGCTCAGCTGGTCACTGCAGGTGCGGTGCTCCACAACTTACACGATCGCTCTATTGGTGCCAACGCCGCTGCTTCCTGCGCCTTATGCGGCCAGATGCCGAGGATGAGATTGATGGTGGGACGTAATTGACATGGTGTGGCCATGCTCTCTCTATTCATAGCAATGGAGGTAGAGGGCAAAGCTTTACATGCACCCTCCCCATTGTAGTAAATAGAGGAGGTGTGGTCACACCCCAGTGACTAATGGGGGGCGTGGTCTGGCATAGAAGTGCCAGAGAATACAGTTTCACACCCGGACAGCGCAGGAGGCAGCAGCTGCAGCATGGGCCCTGATGAAGTGAAACGGTAAGATCTGGAGTGACAGACCTGCAGTGTCCAGCTGTGCAGGATAAACAGTAAACTACCCTGTTGTTTTTTATATTCCTGCTGTAGGACTTTAAAGAAAGATTCTTCAAAGACTGGCAGTAGGTTTGGGAGTTAATTATGAATCCATTGATATGAAAATTTTCAACTAGCTCATCTCTAATAATACCAGCCTATAAAAGTGGCCCACCTCCACCTTGTGGGTGTGCCTGATCCAGCCATGGGTCCATCCATCTTGTCTATTCAGAGTCACTCTCAACTCATGAGTCCTTAAAACCTTTAAAATATTGTCTTCAGATATTCTTGCCCGGGCTTGACATTTCAACTTCTATGACTTTTTCAATGGTGGTCAAAATTTAGAGTTCCTTACCGTGGCCGTGTCTTTGAGCAGTGAACACCTTGTAATTCTGGGCAATCCGTGGGGTTTGCAAATCTGAATATGAGAGCATGGCAGCATAAGGCTACTTTCACACTGTACGTTTCCACCGTCAGGAGACACACAGGCACTGCGCAGCACTGCACACAACTGTGCCTCAGGCGTAGTTTAATAGTGGCATGTACATGCTGCCCTGCACCACCCCTTTGTTTCCTGTCCCCCAACATAGGCATAGTTACCTGGGGGCAGCGGAAGGAAGAAGCTTGCAGAGGCTGGAGATTCCAGCAACAGATGCAGGAGACCACGGAGACAGCAGGTGGCACTGAAACCAGGAAGCCACCTGCCAGCAAGTGGTGGTGGGACCGGCATCTACGGTCAGGCACTACTGCAGCTCCACTAGTCCTTGCTGGTTCCTGGTACCTTCACATTTGAGCTTGTATCTTTTTTGTCAACATATTTTTGTGACTCTGATGAGTATTTGCTACAAACATTTGATGATTCTATGACCAGACCACTCCCATATACCTTTTGTATGAATTTTAGGAGTGCTGCATCTATGTGAAAGACTTCTGTCAGAGTCTGTCTGTTGAATATCTTGTGGCACAAAAATAATAGTTTTTTATGAGGAAGGAAAACAAGCTGCCTAATAATTATGCACACCTTATTACTGGGTCTTGATTTCTTTTGGCCACACCCTCCCTCATAACACAAATGCAAATCACCTGATATGCTATAATCCAGTAGCATTCATGTTCATAAAGTGTTCTGTGTATACAGGGCTTACTTCTGTCTTCCTGTAGATCTTGGTGTACAGTTGCCAATAGCAACAGCTTGCAGGTAATAGATAAGCTCAACACCTTGAGGACACCCTTTTGGCACTCAAAATATATATTTTAAAAATGACATGGAAAGTGGTCTTTCCATTTAAATCGCTCAATGTGAGTGGGCTTATTATGTTTGCAACTTGGAATAAGTGGATAGTTAGCAGCTTAGCTAATTGATGTATACATGGTGTGTGATGAAAGATCTATAGTACAAGATGAATCAGGGCCCTTGCAATGAAAGATTTAAAAGCTAAAATGTCATTCTACAAAATTAACAGAAAACATGTCAGGATTTAAAGAAGGTAAAATGTATTTTAAAGGCAAGAGAGAAATGCTGTATGATCACTGACATTTCCCTTCGGTTAGGAGCATGACTAATCTTTCAAGGTCAGGAAATGGTAAACTGAGTGTCTTTTCCTTTGAGGAAAGGGGGTCAGATGATTTCTACAAAAAAGATTTAAGCTTCTGTGCTCGCTTACCGATTTACAATTAATTCAGTTGAAATAAATGACTGGAAGTGCCTTTCTTTTTCCATTTTGAAGAGGCAAACTGTCTTATTCCAGTAAGTAGTAAGTGAAGAACTACATTAAAAGGATATTTTATTTTTATTTTTTTTTCCATTTCTGGCACAGTGTCCCCATATTACTTTGCTGACAGCTCTAATTGCTGGTTTTACCTTATTAGTAAAAGCTTTTCTGTAGCCAGATATGACATTCATTTGTTTACACACTGCTATTAGTCAAGACTCGAAACTCTTGTAATTAACACTTCCACATTTTCTCAATGCAGCAAATGCAGAGATGACAACAAATGACTTGCTTTGAGTTTTGCTCTTGTTCGCTGATAGGTAAACTCTTAGCATGAAGTGTAAGCGCATCTTTGTACCATATGGAACCATTGCAAGTCTTGGAATAGATTTTTGGTAGCACAACCAAGTCTATTAATCCTCTGGGCTATTTTTCTCTAAGAAGTCACACATGGTTAGCAACCTGAATATTTGTTCTTCTTAACATTGCTTGCTGTCACTGAATAATGTACACTTGAAAAGATTTTTGCTGGCAGCAGTTCTATATTTACAGTACTTTAATGTGCGAACCCATAAATGAATAACAACAATAACTCACTGAGTTAGACCTTAGTAAACAACACAATCTGTCTTACTCTTGGTTTTAGTCTTGATTATTTTCCACTGATATTTAAAAAAAAAAAGGCCGGTCACTACCTCAATCTTTTATTGCTGCTTTAGTTGGAACAAGATGACACCCGAGCTCTTTTAGTTCCACTACTCAATAACCGTGCCTCAGCTGCCAGTTATGGCCATCCATCTGATAAATCAAAGGCAGGAGGTCAATAGCTCTCACTTTAAAGAAACCACATTTCTGGAAAAGCATGTGCCTAGCATAAGAGGGTACTTCAGCTGCAAAACTAAACCCAGCTATTCAGCATCAGGCAGATAACCAGGGATTTCTGGTGCCTGAATTTCAAAATCAAATATTGCTTTATTTCAGCTTTCTTTAGATATGGTCATCCATGTGAAGGCAAAGGGTGAACTTTCACACAAGTTGAATAACTAACTAAATAAATAAATACAGGGCTAGGTTTAAGAGCAAGAATTCAATTAAGGGTTATAAAGTGACACCAGGTTATTTAGACGATGTTCAGGGTTCAGTTTAAAGAGGACATACTTTTAAATACTTCCATGTCTAGCACCCATTTGCATTGGTGACAACTTTGATATTTTCTCAATCAGCTTCTTGAGGTAGTGGCCTGAAATGCTTTCTAGGGTGTTTCCAGGGGTGTTGAGCACGTGTGCCTGCTTTTCCTTCACTTAGTGGTCCAGCTCAATCCAAACTCTCTC
This sequence comes from Gastrophryne carolinensis, assembly GCA_027917425.1. Taxonomy (NCBI): domain Eukaryota; kingdom Metazoa; phylum Chordata; class Amphibia; order Anura; family Microhylidae; genus Gastrophryne; species Gastrophryne carolinensis. The sequence goes on from CM051234.1 coordinate 524,302,515, forward strand.
AACTGCAGTTTAGGTTGGGTAATTGTGGAGGCTGTGTAATCTAATGCAGAACCCATAACTCTCATTCTTTGTTTAATAGCCCTTACATAGCCTGAAGGTGTTTGGGATCATTGTCTGGTTGAACAAATGAAGGTCCGACTAAACGGAAAGCAAAGGAGGTGGCATGTCCTTGAAGTTGAATGTTGGTAAATTGTGCCTTGACTTGAATCCCCACACCATAACACCTTCTCCTCCATATTTCACTGTGGGAGCCATACATGTAAAAAACATTCTGCCATTTCTGTGTCAAAGAAAGCATTGGAAATAAATATAGAATGTAATTCATCATGTCAAGTTAGGACTTCCACTGGTATAATGCTTATTTCTTGTGCTTCTTAGCCCAAGCAATTCTCTACTCCTTGCAATTTGACATAATATTATAATCTCTTTGTGACAGTTGATTTTATCGGAGGTGCTGTTAATTATAGCATGTGATGGCTTTCATGATTGCACTTGAGGAAACCTTCAAAGTTCTCTCAAGTTTCAAGACTGACTGACCTTCTTGTCTTAAAGTAAGGATGGGCTATCATGCCTCCTTAAAGTGGACCAACACCCAGGATTTTGACTATCCTGGGTCTTGGTCCACTTCGGTGGGGCACCCCCGATCAGGGTGCCCCGCTGTGTGAAACCCCCCCGAACCCCAAGAAACACTCACCTCTCCCCGCTCCCAGCGCAGACGGACAAGCGATTTGACAGCCGCTTGTCCGTGGCTCCTCCGCCGCCGCCTCCCGCGCGTCCCTCTTGACGCGCGCGCCCCCACGCCGGCCATTCACAGACGGCCAGATCAGTTTTCAATTCAATTTCAGTTCTTTGTGCTGTAAATCTGCCTTGCCACTGTGCATGCCATCTATGCAGTGGCTTATTTAACCCTATCTGTTACACACAAGCATTTATCATAATATAACTGGATTAGTTTTAATATTTTTTGGTCTGCCTTTAACAAAAAAAACACCAGCCCACCTGGGTATCCCAAACCTGCACTTACCAGCCTATCTGTTATACTAAATACGCTTGTTCATCCTTCCTCAGCTTAATCAAAGTATTGTATTTTGAATTGGTTTTTGGTCTGCCTTTAACAAAAAAAACACCAGCCCACCTGGGTATCTCAAACCTGCATTAGGCAGCCTATCTGTTACACTAAATACGCTTGTTCATCGTTCCTCAGCTTAATCAAAGTATTTTATTTTGAATTGGTTTTTGGTCTGCCTTTAACAAAAAAAAAACACCAGGCCGCAGGGCATCCCAAACCTGCACTTAGCAGCCTATCTGTTATACTAAATATGCTTGTTCATCCTTCCTCAGCTTAATCAAAGTATTGCATTTTGAATTGGTTTTTGGTCTGCCCTTAACAAAAAAAACACCAGCCCACCTGGGTATCCCAAACCTGCATTAGGCAGCCTAACTGTTATACTAAATACGCTTGTTCATCCTTCCTCAGCTTAATCAAAGTATTGCATTTTGAATTGGTTTTTGGTCTGCTGCCAAAACACTAGGCCGCAGGGTATCTCATATTGCCAATTTTCAAAGTATCTGTTGTTCATCCTTCATCCTTCCTCAACTTAATCAAAGTATTGCATTTTGAATTGGTTTTCGGTCTGCTTGTAAAAAAAAACACCAGCCCACCTTGGTATCCCAAACCTGCACTTAGCATCCTATCTGTTATACTAAATATGCTTGTTCATCCTTCCTCAGCTTAATCAAAGTATTGCATTTTGAATTGTTTTTTGTCCTGCTGCCAAAACACTAGGCCGCAGGGCATCCCAAACCTGCGCTTAGCAGCCTATCTGTTATACTAAATACGCTTGTTCATCCTGTCTCAGCTTAATCAAAGTATTGCATTTTGAATTGGTTTTTGGTCTGCTGCCAAAACACTAGGCCGCAGGGTATCTCATATTGCCAATTTTCAAAGTATCTGGTGCAGAGAAGCAGTTCCTCACTTTATTTAGCTTCTTCTTTTTAAAGTAAACACATTTTTTATCGTACCTATTGCGCATTTCAACTGTTGAAGAAACCGAGAACACCAGTGACGTGCAGCCACAACTCGGTGATGATGATGATGATGATGAAGCCGATCGCACTTGGGAGCCGGGTGATGAAGGGGCTTCATCGTCATCATCAGGAGAAGAGGGGCGCAGGTTGCCCCGGAGTCAGCAGCTGAGGCAGGTGTTAGCAGCATGGTTGGCAGTCAGCATGGGGGCACAATTGTAAAGCCTGGAGCCAAACAGGGCGGGGCCGGGGTAGAGCACCTGCTGCGCGGCAGGCTACCTTATCGGGAGGTAGTGGAGCAGCGGTTCCTGGAGTTGGCAACAGTAGCAGTGAATCAGTGAGTCCTGTTGGTGGGAAAAGTAGCTACTCAGCAGTGTGGCAGTTTTTCCTGAACCATCTGCAGGAGGGTAACATGGCCACATGCAAGATATGTAGGCAGAAGGTGAAGCGTGGCCAGGGCCCAAATGTTGGCACCACGGCCCTGCGTCAACATATGATGCGTCACCATGAAGCGGCCTGGGAGAACCGAGGCTCCGAAGAGGTGGTCCAGCCTGCTTCCTCACCAAGTGGCACGCCACTCCCAATTTCTGCCAGCCAAGGCTTCAGCACCTCAGCCGAAGGCAGCTGTGCGTCATACCCATCCTCTGTCACTCCTGCTCCTCCTCCTCCAAGTCATGCATCCCGCCAGCAATCTATCAGCGAAGCCATGTCCAAGAGACAGCAGTATGCACCCACTCATCCTACGGCACAGAAGCTGAATGTGCTCCTGTCCAAGTTGCTGGTGCTGCAGTCGCTCCCTTTTCAGGTGGTGGACCCTGCACCTTGGCTTGTGCCGAGCCGAGGTGGAGAGTCCCAACCCGTCATTTCTTTGCCAAGAAGGCAGTACCAGCGCTGCACACTTTTGTTGAACAGAAGGTGGGCCAGTCCTTGATCCTGTCTGTGTGTAGCAAAGTGCATGGCAGCACCGACATCTGGAGCTGTAACTACGGTCAGGAACAGTATATGTCATTTACGGCCCACTGGGTGAATGTGGTTCCTTTGCAGCAGCAGCAACTTGGACAGGTCACACCGCTTCGGCCTCCGCGCTCCCTGCCCGTTGGGCCTGTGACACCGTGCGACTCGGCCTCCTCATCCTCCGCCATCTCCTCACCCTCTCAAGTCTCAAGTCTCAGTGCCCCTCCAGTCTACCATGTATGCAGGGCACGGAGGTGTCACGCTGTGCTTCACATGGTTTGTCTTGGCGAACGGAGTCACACAGGGGAGGAACTGCTTAAATTTATTCATCAGGAAATCCAAACATGGCTTACTCCAAGAAAACTTAAAATGGGAATCATGGTTACCGACAATGGGAAGAACATTTTGTCTGCGCTGCGCCAAGGAAGCCTGACCCATGCCCCCTGCATGGCTCACGTCTTCAATCTGGTTGTCAAGCGGTTTCTGACATGTTCCCCCCATCTGCAAGACATCCTAGCAACTTCAAGGAAACTTTGCATGCACTTCAGCCACTCATACATCGCCAAACACACCCTTTTTTAGCTACAGCGTCAGAACGGTAGCCCCCAACATAGTCTGATTTGCGATGTTTCCACCCGTTGGAATTCCACCCTTCACATGTTGGACCGATTATATGAACAGAAAAAAGCCATCACGGATTTCCTGATGATCCAAGCGGATAGGGGGACTCACCTGTGTAACTTCAATGTTAACCAGTGGCAGCTCATACGTGACACCTGCCGTTTGCTCAGGCCCTTTGAGGAAGCCACTTTATTTGTCGGCTTCGCTCGGCACAAAATGGGGCCATTTTTTAAACCCGCCGAGAGGGGGGACAAACTGAACTACTACAAAGACATTCTGCGTAGTCAGTTGGCCGATGCCTATCTGCGCCATGGTCCATACTCTCGCAGGTCTGACTCAGGGGTACCTCTGCGCTCACCTTCCACTGCCATGGCTGCTGGGGGGGTTGGCAGGAGCAGCAGCAGCAGCTCCATCAGCAGCAGCCTCAGTCTTCAGTCGCTAATGAGTAGCTTTCTACACCCGCATAGTGAGGCTACTCATGAGCAGCAGGAAGACATTCTGCGTAGTCAGTTGGCCAATGCCTATCTGCGCCATGTTCCATACTCTCGCAGGTCTGACTCGGGGGTACCTCTGCGCTCACCTTCCACTGCCATGGCTGCTGGGGGGGTTGGCAGGAGCAGCAGCAGCAGCTCCATCAGCAGCAGCCTCAGTCTTCAGTCGCTAATGAGTAGCTTTCTACACCCGCATAGTGAGGCTACTCATGAGCAGCAGGAAGACCTGGAGCAGGACCTCAACCAGCAGGTCATGTCATACCTTGACATGACCATGCCAACACACCTTGAGGATCCGCTGAACTTCTGGGCAGCCAAACTTGGCTTGTGGCCGCAACTAGCAGAGTTTACCCTGGAAAAGCTGTCCTGCCCGGCAAGTAGAGTGCCATCTGAGCGGGTGTTTAGTGCGGCGGGGGCCATAGTTACGGCGAGGAAAACTCGTCTATCAACTAAAAATGTGGAGAGACTCACCTTTGTCAAAATGAATCAGGGATGGATCAGCCAGGATTTCCACCCACCAATGGCTGATGCATGCGATTAGATTCAGCATGGTGCCACGTTTTACACTTTCCAAATGGTGCAAAACATATTTATGTCTTTAGACCAATTTTTGGGCTCCTGCTGATGCCAACTTCAGGGTGTGCCTTCCAGCCAATTTTTGGGCTCCTGCTGATGCCAACTTCAGGGTGTGCCTTTCAGCCAATCTTTGGCCTCCTGCTGCTGCCAACTCCAGGGTGTCTTTCAAGCAATGTTTGGGCTCCTGCTTATGCTGCTGCCCACTTCAGGGTGTGCCTTCCAGCTAATGTTTGTGCTCCTGCTGCTGCCAACTTCAGGGTACCTTCCAGCCAATTTCAGGAGTAGCTTTCTACACCCGCATAGTGAGGCTACTCATGAGCAGCAGGAAGACATTCTGCGTAGTCAGTTAGCCGATGCCTATCTGCGCCATGGTCCATACTCTCGCAGGTCTGACTCGGGGGTACCTCTGCGCTCACCTTCCACTGCCATGGCTGCTGGGGGGGTTGGCAGGAGCAGCAGCAGCAGCTCCATCAGCAGCAGCCTCAGTCTTCAGTCGCTAATGAGTAGCTTTCTACACCCGCATAGTGAGGCTATTCATGAGCAGCAGGAAGACCTGGAGCAGGACCTCAACCAGCAGGTCATGTCATACCTTGACATGACCATGCCAACACACCTTGAGGATCCGCTGAACTTCTGGGCATCCAAACTTGGCTTGTGGCCGCAACTAGCAGAGTTTACCCTGGAAAAGCTGTCCTGCCCGGCAAGTAGCGTGCCATCTGAGCGGGTGTTTAGTGCGGCGGGGGCCATAGTTACGCCGAGGACTCACCTTTGTCAAAATGAATCAGGGATGGATCAGCCAGGATTTCCACCCACCAATGGCTGATGCATGTGACTAGATTCAGCATGGTGCCACGTTTTACACTTTCCAAATGGTGCAAAACATATTTATGTCTTTAGACCAATTTTTGGGCTCCTGCTGATGCCAACTTCAGGGTGTGCCTTCCAGCCAATTTTTGGGCTCCTGCTGATGCCAACTTCAGGGTGTGCCTTTCAGCCAATCTTTGGCCTCCTGCTGCTGCCAACTCCAGAGTGTCTTTCAAGCAATGTTTGGGCTCCTGCTTATGCTGCTGCCCACTTCAGGGTGTGCCTTCCAGCTAATGTTTGTGCTCCTGCTGCTGCCAACTTCAGGGTGCCTTCCAGCCAATTTCTGGGTTCCTGTTGCTGCTGCTGCCAACTCCAGGGTGTGTCAGTCAATTTTTGGGCTCCTGCTGCGGCTGCTGCTAACTCCAGTGTCTCTTTAAAGCAATGTTTGGGCTCCTGTTGCTGCTTGCAACTCCAGGGTGTGATTTATCCAATTTTTGGGCTCCTGCTGCCAACCCCAGTGTCTCTTTAAAGCAATGCTTGGGCTCCTGCTGCTTCTTGCAACTCCGCGGTGTGATTCATCCAATTTTTGGGCTCCTGCAGCCAACTCCAGTGTCTCTTTAAAGCAATGTTTGTGCTCCTGCTGCTGCTTGCAACTCCAGGGTGTGATTCATCCAATTTTTGGGCTCCTGCAGCCAACTCCAGTGTCTCTTTAAAGCAATGTTTGGGCTCCTGCAGCTGCTGCTGCTGCTTGCAACTCCAGGGTGTGATTCAGCTAATTTTTGGGCTCCTGCTGCTGCCAGCTCCAGGGTGTGTTTTTCAGACACTATAGGGGCCCCTCATAGTGATGCCACTTCAACTCTCTGCAATTGTGCTGCTCTGCGATTCTATTAGCGATGCCCCTGATCTGCATGTGATAATTATTTACAGTATTATTTCACTAACCCAGCATGCATCCTATGCGTGTTACAGCAAGGCAGAATGGTTTACAACCCTATTGAGGCTCTAAGAGGCTCAGAAATAGCCGTTTTTAATAGCGATTCGTCGCGAATAAATTTGGGTCGAATCAATTTTTGTCGGAAAATTCTGCGAATCAGTCAAATCGAATTTTTAAAAAGTTCGCTCATCTCTACTGATAGTATATGGATTGCAAAACACAAAACCTGGTGACGACAAAGAGGAAATGTAGGAGAATGCACATTTAGAATGTAAGTTTGGTTTCCCTTTAAAAGATTTGTATTGAATATTTATTTAATACAGATTTATTTAAGACATAAAGAGATCAGATAAAAGCATATATAAGCATAACAATATATTAGTACTCTTGTACATTCCAAACAAAAATAAACTAATAGAAAAAGAAAGAAAGCGGTAGAAAGGAAAGAAAAAGAGAAAAGGAAAAATAGGGGGGTACATGGGATTCCGTGCCCACAAACTCAAATACACATCTTATAGTGATTTATCCTGAATTATGCACATATGCTCCATGGTTTTCATTAACCATCATCCCGTAGGTTCTATTTATGAAGTAAGATGATCTTCATAGACATGACTGATGAAGAGGAGATCAGTGACCACAGTAGTACAAGTGTTTTGCATTAGAGGAGGTAGTAGCGACAATTGTGTCATTGATAATGACCAAAAATGTTTAGAAACAGGGTACAGAAAGGTACACTAGGTGCTACCTAGAAGTGTGTTTTTCTGATAACCAAGATTTAAATGGGCAACAAAAACAAGCCAACAAATCATTGCTTCAAAAAAAAGAAATTAGAATTTTGATTACCAAAAATAACACACCATATCACAATTTTCAAAACTGATGGCAGCCTACAGACTTTCCTCTGTATTAAACCCAGATGCTGATTAAAGCATACCTAAACTGTAAACTGTGCTAGAAGGTGTTTTGGTTCACAGTGACACCAAACTAACCTCATATCAACATGAGTCCTGCATGAAAAAGATACTCAGCTTTTACCAGCATTAATCAGATCCAACTTTTAGCTTTTCCTGGATACAGGAAATTTTCCTGGAGGGGATTTTTTCCATGGGACTCTTATTTGCGGAGAATCCAATACAGTTCTACACCCTCAATTTGACCATCAGTCTTAGACTAAGTCAATACCTGCTTCCTCAGTATTATCTGTGCCCAAAGCCTTTAGAAGCTATTCACTATTCACTGCCGTATAATGTGTACACATAATATGCTGTCTATTGATCACATATTTACTTTGCGTCACACCTTACCACTAATCAATGATGTTAAAATTGTTCACATTTCTTGGTCGGATCATGCAGGGGGGCTTTTAAAATTAGGATCAATGATAAGCAAACCTCTAGACTTTATGTGGTTCATGAATGAACAACGCTTTAGGTCCCACTACAGTATGCATAGTACAGGAGCATCTTGCTGAATACGTTAAAATAAATGAAACCTCCATTTGGGCAGCTACCTTCTGCTAGGCACATAAACCCACTATTAGGGGTTATCTAATTAAGATTGCCTCTTGTAAGAAAAAAGAAAAAAGAAATGCCCAGATATTTTGGAAACACTCAACTGGTGGAGCAAGCTGAAAAAACCCCAGGCTTAGACCTTAGGGCGGCTATAGTCACACATTATCTCAATTCGGCTTTAGCAGGAAAGACCGAGAAATAATTGAGATGGCTGAAGCATAAATTTTACTTAAATGCAAATAAGCTGGACTCCTTATTAGCTTGTAAATTGCGGACTCCAGATCAAGAGTACTGCCCTATTAGATTGAAAGATAAACATGGGGAGTGTTACTAGGAATCCACTTAAGGTAGTATAAAGTTTCCAAGCCCAGTTGCAGAAATTATATTCCGCTTCTGAGGTATTTTGTCCAACAAAATTGGAAACGTTTTTGAATAATGTTAAGTTAACCCAAATACCACAAGCTCTCTGGGTCACAAGTCATCAAAGTCACATATGGGGCAATAAATGCGGTGTCTCAGTTATCTTCAATAAAATGTTTTGCGATACCCTGGGACCAAGAATAACAAGAGCTTTTAATGATATGAGGCAAGGCAATTCTTCCTCTAAAGATACCCTCTTAGCTTCTATTTCTATGTTATGTAAGCCTGATAGAGACCCTAGCATTTGGTCTAATTTTAGGCCAATCTCGCTGATCAACCTTGATGGCAAGATTTATGCCAAAGTGTTTGCCAATAGACTTTCTCAATATCTGCTGTTACTGATTGATAGGGATCAAGTGGGAATTCATTTCAGGGTGACAGGCAGGGGATAATATGAGAAGGATTGTAAATCTTATTCATCTAGCAAGACAATGAAAGGCCAGGCATTGTGTTTATTCTTTGATATAAGAATAGCTTTTGATTCTGTTTCTTGGCTATTTTTGCATTTCCTTTTTGGCCTGGAATCTATTGGTTATCTCAGAGGACTATATGCTTCTCCTTCAGATTTTGTGAAATACAGTGGGTTTAAATCCAAGATTTTCTCCCTCTTACAAAGGACAAGGCAGGGCTACCCTTTTTGCCCCAGCCATGGAGCACCTGGACCTGGCCATTAGGAATTCCCCAGACATTTCCGGAATATAAATAGCAGGTATGCAGCATAAACTTTGTCTATTTGCAGACAGTGTAATGTTATTTGTTTCTAACTTAGTGATTATGCTACCAAACGTGTTCATAATCTTAGAACATTTTGCTAAATTCACAGGCCTACAGGTAAATACATCAAATTGAATTCTTTAAATCTGACCATTTCTTAAGATGTTTGTAACATTTTGCAGCAAAACTACAATTTCTATTGGGAGACACAGTGTATCAAATATCTAGACATATATTTGACGAACACAAATTAATGTTAATAATTCATAATTTGCTATTTAAGGCCAACTATCCCCCGCTGTTCCGCAAATTATTTCCTTTGCTAGAACAATGGAAAGACTACAAATTGTCTTGTCTCAGCAAAATGAATGCCATTAAGATGGCTCTACTACCCAAATTTCTTTGATATGCATGGGTTCTGCCATTAAAATACCGCTTCACTATCTCAAAAGAGCAGAGCAGAGTGCTTGCTTTTGTTTGGGATGGGAAAAGACCTAGGATGTACTCTAAGAATGTACTTATGCAACCAAAATTAGCTGGTGTATTAACAAGCTCCCCTGATCGCTCAATTAACAGCAGTCCATTCCATGTTAAATGTAGCTTATTGGGTCAGTCTGGAAGCAGCTCAATGTTCCCCACTTAGGAGGGATAATTTATTATGGGTTACACCAAAATCAAGGAAGGGGAAAAACAACCCAATAAGTCTACATTCTTTGAAAATTTGGGAATTCAGGCAACCATACGTCCTCTCATCTACCTATGCTATCCCTTTGGCACAATCCTTTGTCCCAGGTAGGCCATGCTTCACCATTCATTTTGAATTTGGAAGGGGACGGGGTAGGAACAATAGCCAATTGTACCTGACTCGAAAGTTCTTTCCTTTAAAGAGTTTCAGGAGCATTGTAATATTCCGTTAGGGTAAGTGTTCTTGTACCAACAACTTTAACACTTTGTGAAGTGTATTGTTAAGGAAGGTGAATTGCATAGTCTGACATTTTTTGAGAAATGATATAAAGCTGACCCCAAAGGAAGTGGCCTTATTTCAGAGCTCTACGTATCCCTTATGTTAATGGCAGCCAGTCATCCCCTGCCTATGAACGGAAATGGCAAATGGAATTCAGGGTTGCTCGTGACCCTGGAGATTGGCGAGATGTGTGGTGCGCTTCCCTGCACAGCTCCTCCACTATCTATGATATTGAAACCAGTGTCAAATTATTTACAACATGGTAGCTGGTCCCTGAAAATATAGCGCCTCTTCAATTACCCTGAATCCTGTTTCCAGGGTGCTCCTCTCCAGGTTCCTATAAGCATGTATGGTGGGATTGTAATGTAGCAAGTGAATTCTGTAGCGAAATATTTTTGATCATTGATGTTATTCTAGGCAAACACATCAAAAAAGAGACCTGGATAGGTCTACTGACCAAAAATACTTATTTTCAAGGCAGCCAAGCAGGTGATTACGAAATTCTGGAAATCTCTGACTTTGTGAGTTTAGATACATAGTAAATAACATGTGTATGGAAAAGATGACAGCAATCAATATCGACAGCATGGGTAAATTTACTAAGACTTGGGTACCGGGGATAGCACCCCAGCTGCACTCAAATTTTGACCATTCTCTCTTAACAATTTAAGGTGGGAATCAGTAGATAATCTTAAGCTTGTTGGAGACAACCCCATCAAATACTTCTTTAGCTCCTCCTCCCCCCTTTTTTTCTGTTTTAATATTTTTATTTTATTGAAATATAACAAATACACAGTTTCCAACAATTATGCAGTGTGTCAATATTGTACTGCAGAGCTGATACTGGGTCATTATTCATTTTAGCATGTCAGGAACAAAATAACAGCTAATGAATAATCTATTCGATGAGGCAAATAGAATTCGGATGACATATTTAAATACTAACATCTTCTTTATGGGGAGGCCGATTCATCAATAGCGCCAGGTAGCGACAGATGAGCGACTGTAGCGTGATTTTTTCAGCGCCAGCCAGTATTCGCTGTGCTTGGCCGACATTAGCTTGATGACAGCGACTCAGTCGGTGTGCGGTAATGTTGAATACGGGCTGGGGGGTCGCTGTTTCACAGGTCCAGCGTTGTATGTGAGCGCCTGACAACGAATGGCCAGAGCGAACGGCTAGCTTCATATTCATCAAAAAATCACGCTCCGAATGTGCTGTCGCTGTCCATTCCTTGTTTAAACCCCAGAGCGCTGGCGGCGATCTGTATTAACTAGTTTTTAACCCCTAAACAACCATATTTTTTGAATGTAACATTATACATGTTTTTTGAATCATTTTGTTATATGAATACATTAATCTCAGACCTGTTAGATCAATTCTGCACATTTTTTTTTTTTTTTTTTTTTTGACTTAAAAATAAATCCTAACATTGCAGAAGTGTTCTCCAATTTTTTGACATTAAAAAAATGTAAAAAAAAATTATTACCAATTAATCATGAATTATTATAGATTGCTCCATTGAAATGCATTGGACATCGCCAGGGAGCGACAGCTCATACCTGGCGCTGTGAGGGAATTTGCAGCGGCGCTGTTCGGTCCAGGCGGCTTCATGATGAATGCCGCGCTAGCCGTCGCTCTCGCCGGCGCTAGCCTCATTTTGCTTGATAAATGCGTCATTGTGACCGCCGCCGGGCGTACTTGAGTCGGTAGTCGCCCTTAGCTGCCGCTACCTGGCGCTCATCGGACACTACCTGGCGCTATCGCTTGATGAATAAGGGCCATAGTTCGTTTGTTCAGCAAGATAATATCATGCCCTACCGGGGGGGGGGGGGAGTTACAGAATTGTTAGGGATATCGACCACCGTTTAAATGGGGCTTGAGACTTTTCGGGGAGGGGATCCATGGGGGTCTCTGTGTCAGGGGAGTAATGAGAAAGTTAGTAAGAGGAGAAGTGAATGGGGTAAGAACAGCTGTGAGGAATTGAGAAAGAGGGAAAGAGAAAGAAGCATCTGTACCACCCTGCGGGACCAGATCACAGGCATCTATTCAGCACTATTATAGATCAGGCTGCATATTATTATATTGCATCCAAGGTTCCCATATCTGCAGGAATTGGTGGGTGTTGTTAAGTCTACTAGTTAATGTTTCATTCATAAAAACCCCATTTATTTTGTTGGTAACTTAACTGAATGACAGGAGTTGCTTCTTTCAAGCAGCAGATATCACTTGTTTTGCTACCAAGAGAATGAAAGTCATCAATTTGAATTGAGGTTTTGATAGACCAGGGGATTTACTGTGTAGAGGTGCTAACCAGGGATCCCTAGTGACTGTAATATATATAAGATGTGACTCTAGAGGGTAAATACCTTGGACCAATAATGTATCACTATTGGATAACCCCATCAGGTATGGAGCATTTCTCCTTCAGTGCTGCAGCCCCTAAAGCAGTTCTTGGGATAATTTAGAACAGCATACGCTATCCGAGCCGGCCACAAGTACCACCTGAGAAGAACCTTTTATGCTGCCACCTATGTGACAACGTTGATTGATATAGTGGACCCCATTCTTCCCCATTACTTTCAGTTTTAGTGGACATAAGATCTTTCTCCAAGCTGGTTGCGTAACTATGGGATTGGGATGCCAATAATTGGTCCAAGTGTGTGTGGATCATGGAAATTAAGCCTTCCGCTCAGGGGTCAAGCACACATATTTTCACAAAGCTAGTATATTTTTTAAAAGGGTCTGACAATGTGATCAAGGGTTGTAACCAGTGTCTTAAATAGAGATATCTAAAGAGTTCTCTGGGAGGCATTTTTATACTGTTGCTTCATTTGTTCAAAGTTCCATAACCATACTTTATGAATCCTGTGTGACCATCACCATTCAAAGGCTTGTTAGTTATCCCTCCCTGAGGGTAACCTCAGATTATGCCAGAGATCTTGGAGGGAGAGTTGAACCCTTGGACATGGTTAGAACTTTTATAATGCATACTCACTGCAGGGTGCACAGGTGCCAGACAGGGAAAGGGAGTGGAACGTCCTATAGAGGTATAGGAAAATAGGGGGTGAAACAAAGTATAAGAGAGGAAAGTATATCTATGAGCTAGCAAAGCAGAAATCGTAGTTGAACCTGTATCGGGGGCAAAAGGCTAATGATCAACGCATTAAAGGATCAGACTGTAGCTGTCTATAGTTGCGTATAAGAAATGTTCGAGGGGTGTTAACCCCGGCGTCTATTACCTGGTTATAGATTTTTTAGTATATGCATGGTAGACTCTACCGAAGTATTATCTTTACTGTAGGTATGCTGGAGCTAATGCAATGAATTCTATGGGGGTGTTGGCAAGCACAGGTTGAACATATAGGTTTATACATCCAGTTAGCATGTTAGTGTCTATGTAACCATAGCCTCAGGAACAACAAATTATATGTCTGCTTCTACCACCATGGGTAGAGTTGATAGGTAAAGAGGAGGAAGCAAAAAGAATGAAATATGCCCAAATGGCTCCTAGGTATCCAACAAACCCGACACCCATAACAGACTCACCAGACAAAAATGGGTGAGAGGGGTTGGCCCAGTAAGTTTTTAACAATCGCCTAACAGGGTGATCTGACTTGTGCCAAGCAGCAGCCCCAGCTACTGGAGGGAAATACGTAAAGGATACATAGACAAATATGACATTTGAGCACAGTAATCATTATTACTTCATCTAAATTTAAGCTAAAATTTGTTTGCTACAACAGGTACTAAACGGTAGCTGTGGAACCAACATTAATTAAAGTATTCCCCAAGGAGGGGCAAGCCCCCCAGTCCCTAAACAGGGTGCCTACAATAGGGGTATACCTCCTCAAGTGGTATCAAGGGGGGGGCGCTCCGGCGTCATCAACAAAAAAAATGTAACGGCTAACAATATTGTAAAGTTAGTTTTCCCCTCTCTTTGTTTTTTGTAATATCAGCTCCTTTGTCCTATGATATGTCGGCTTAACCAGGATGCAGCGGGGGAGGCCATCTGCATGTTTAGGCCCAGGGCTCTATGGATTCTGTCCATTTCCAATCTATCAATTGGGATGTTAGGCATTAACTCCTAAAATAGTGCCATGATTGTAGATGTAAGGTCGATCATGGACTCAGGGAGAGCTCTTATACAGAGATTATCCCTCCTAGCTCTGTTCTCAAGCTCCTCTAGTTTCATGGAATTTGTTGAAAATAGCAGCAGCCATGCCCTCCACGTTCTGTTCTAAAATGGCTGTACGGCCCCTGATTTTACTTATCTGCCTGGACAGGCTTTTGGTTGGCGCAGTGAGTTCCTGGTGGAGTAGCACCTTGATTTTAGTCAGTGTCTCTTTGTGAGGAAGCCTTTCCTCTACCACAACACACTCTACCTCTGTGTTTTGATTTTATTTACTCATCCATCTCGACAATCCTGCTCCATGCTTTAACATTATGGTGTATTTGTTTTTTTCATCGGTCCCAGGTACTTTAAATGTAGTTTTAGGATTTCCCACAATTTATCTTATATGAAAAATTGGGTACACCATTTATTGTTGTTTATCTTTTTACAAGTACATGGGTCTTGAAAAAGTGTGTGGAATATGCACCACTTTTAATGCTGGCAGAAAATGCAGTTCTAATTACCTTGGCAGAATGAAATCTTTTAGTGTGCGGTATTTTTACAGTGTGGACACCTGCCAAGAATATCTGGAAAGCTAACATATAAATTTAATTTCTGCTTCAGAGGTCTACCAAGCAAAAGAAGTGATTTAAAATAACCTGGATCTTTGCAGCAGTTATTTAAATTAACCACCATTTCTCAGAAGCAGCTATAAGGCTAAAGGAATTATCTTTATGACTCGGCTTTCCTTACTGTATGTTTAAATCATTAATATTATTGCTGATTTGTGATCTTGTGTTTTAATGATTTTGCTGTATTTCCCCAGAAAGCCCATTATACTAAGTAATTAACCAGGGCATGCTATTGCAAGACTGGTATTTCGATATAGTTTGCAATATTGAAGGAAACATTCCTGCATATTCACTTTGAGCTGTGAAACAAACTGTACAACCAGAGTTGCTGTCTTTATCAACTGTGGTTACGTTTCCATCCTACTCAAAGGCAGTTGGCCTCAAAATCAGTTTTGCCAAACTTGCCATGTGGATGGATTCTATCAAAAACAGAGCAGGTCTATAAAATTCTCAGTGTATGAAAGTTCTTGTATGAAAAAATGCTTATCCTGAGAGAGTTAAAGTTATCCTATACCCATGCCTTTCAACACATCACATAACGATCCAAGGGATCAATACACATAAATAGGTTTAAATGAGGATATTACAGTTAACTATCTTTATAAATGCTGTTTTACAGACCAGGACATAGCCACAAATTGGGAGTGTCCTTCTACTTAAAGTGGACCAAAACCCCCCAAAACAATTTAATCTATTTTGCTCCCCCACCCTAGGTACATTAGAGTTTAAATGTTTTCTGCCCTCAATGCTGCTTGGTATTCCTGTGATAGTGATTTTCATTTCAGTTTTCCCCAGTAATGCCTTTGTATACTGTTTAAG
Source organism: Gastrophryne carolinensis (assembly GCA_027917425.1). NCBI lineage: Eukaryota > Metazoa > Chordata > Amphibia > Anura > Microhylidae > Gastrophryne > Gastrophryne carolinensis. The sequence goes on from CM051234.1 coordinate 524,318,095, forward strand.
CCCCCCCTCACAATTTCATGCTGGTAGTAATTAGAGGCTATTGGAATTAGTGCTAGAAGAAATATAAGAGCCAAAAGAATATCAAATGTTTCCTTAATTTTACCCCATTTTTACCTTTGAAGCCAAAATCGTTTGTGGGTGCAATTTTACCAATTTATTACATGGGCACTGAGGGGAGTTGATACATGTTTTTTTTTTATTTAACCTTGCGTAGGATGTGGTTGGTCTGCTTTAATATATGTGGATGTAACTTCTATCTAATCTGGCCTGCCTCCTTCTAATGTCCTGCATTCCACCGTAGTTTGTCCCTGTTGGAGGGCATCATTATTGGAGGCGTGACCAACGCTGCTCAGAGGAGCTCAGGCTGAGCAGAGAAGTATCTCTGCTCAGAGGAAGCGGCAGAGGCAGCTGTATCTGCCGCCTCCTCCTCGGTGCCTGTACGTGCAGGTGCTGCGGAGGAGGCGGCAGGTACAGCTGCCTCCATCGCTTCCTCTCTGCTGCGCCGGCATACAGAGTAAACACACGGCCTTATACAACCGCTGTATAGTCCAGGTGTCTCTGTCTGCTGTCACTTCTCCATGTCGGCCACGCCCACCGCTGTATAGGGCTGTGTGTCTGTGTGTGAAGACGGCTAGGACAGCGGGGAGGATTAAAAGGTGAGTTTACCTCTTTTTTTTTTTTTTTTTGCCTATAAGGGGAATGGAAGGGGGGGATGCCACACTACCTATAAGGGGAATGCCACACTACCTATACGGGGAATGCCACACTACCTATAAGGGGAATGCCACACTACCTATACGGGGAATGCCACACTACCTATAAGGGGAATGCCACACTACCTATAAGGGGAATGCCACACTACCTATAAGGGGAATGCCAAACTACCTATATGGGCAATGGAAAGGGGGGGAATGCCACATTACCTATATGGGCAATGGAAAGGGGGGGGGGGATGCCACACTACCTATAAGGGGAATGCCACACTACATATAAGGGGAATGCCACACTACCTATATGGGCAATGGAAAGGGGGGTATGCCCCACTACCTATAAGGGGAATGCCACACTGCCTATATGGTCAATGGAAAGGGGGGGGGGGATGCCACACTACCTATAAGGGGAATAAAAGGGGGGAATGCCACACTACCTATATAGGCAATGGCAGGGGGGGTGTCACACTGCCTATAAGGGGAATGAAAGGGAGGTGCCACACTACCTATATTGGCAATGGAAGGGGAGGAATGCCACACTACCTATATGGGCAATGGAAGGGGGGTGCCAAACTACCTATAAGGGGAATGCCACACTACCTATATGGGCAATGGAAAGGGGGAGAATGCCACACTACCTATAAGGGGAATGGAAGGGGGGGGGGAATTCCACACTACCTATATGGGCAATGGAAAGGGGGGCAATGGAAGGGGGGGAATGCCACACTACCTATATGGGCAATGGAAGGGGGGTGCCACACTACCTATAAGGGGAATGGCACTCTGCCTATATGGGGAATGGAAGGGGGGGTGCCACACTACCTATATGGGGAATGGAAGGGGGGGATGACACACCACCTATATGGGGAATAGAAGGGGGGGGATGCCACACTACCTATATGGGGAATGGAAGGGGGGCCACACTGCCTATATGGGAATGGGGATGCCACACTGCCTATATGGGAATGGGTAGGAATGCCACACTGCCTATATGGGAATGGAGGGATGCCACACTGCCTATATGGGAATGGGAGGGGGGATGCCACACTGCCTATATGGGAATGGGAGAGGGAATGACGCACTGCCTATATGGGAATGGGGGATGCTACACTGTCTATATGGGAATGGGAGGGGGGATGCCACACTGACTATATGGGGAATGGAATGGGGGGGATGCCACACTGCCTATGGGAGGGGGGCATCCCACACTGCCTATGGGATGGGGACGCCACACTGTCTGTAATTGGGTGTTTTAGCACAACATTTGGCTTATATTTTTTTTCTAGTTTTCCTTCCCCAAATCCCAAGTCTTATAGGGCAAAAAATAAGGTACATTAGTTTGTGGTAAAATGAATCGACTTGTGACCAGAAGGTTGCAGGTTCATTTCCTGGCTGGGACATGACTGAAGAGCCCTTAAGGTACCTAACCCCGAGCTCCGGGGTAGCCCACCACATTGGGCATGTGCGTGCTCACTGCCCCTTGTGTGTTCAATAGATTTTAGTTTGTCTCACTGCATAGATGGGTAAAATTTTGAGCAAAAATTCCTTTGTGTGCATTGGTCACATATGTGCATTACGTGTTAATGCTGCACCAGTTCCAGAGTTGCTTGGAGAAAAACAGTGAGCATGGGAGAATATGGCAGAGGAGCCTCGTGGCCACAGAGAAAGTTGAGTGTGAATTAGAGAATCACAGATGCTAAAACTCAGGTACTTGTAAAATGATTCCCTCCCTGTACAAGCAGCCAGAGTGTGTGTGTGTGTGTGTGTGTGTGTGTGTGTGTGTGTGTGTGTGTGTGTGTGTGTGTGTGTGTTGTGTGTGTTTTAAAAAGCTGGAATTATTGTTACGTTTATTTGCGATTGGGTATTAGATGTGAAGCTTGCTTGACCCATGTGGAGCAATCCTAAGAGTGAGTCGCTTGTTTCTCTCCTTAGCACACCATTGAATCCCAACTTCACCCTATTCCCATCCATTGTGTCCTGGAAGCATATGATTAACATATAGGCAGAGAAAAGTCTTGAAATCTAAATATAAAGATGTAAGTGCATATTACAGTCAGTTACAAATGTCTCAATTGCATATCAGCTTGCTTTACTGTCTCTCGATGTCTTAAACCGAACCCTGAATAAGAGCTTATCCTACAGGTTCCCCTCACCCTGTAAATACAGATTGCCTACATTAAAAACCATCCTTCCTGCATCTACTGCATTTTCTAAGCCTAAATATCCAAGATGGCAGCACATGGAGTCTCAGGCTGCCTGCAGATAGGAAGTGTCTTCTGACTGTGCTGCTCTGCATTCTGGGATTGCTGTCCTTTTCCTGACCCCAGCTCTGCTCTGTCTGTGCATAGCCATAACCCGCACCCCTGCACTTTTGCCCCTCTTTCTCTCCTCAGTATTTGATGCTTCTGAGGCAAGATGGCGGCGCCCATATCCTCAAGTCCTGAACAGAGTTGCAGCCCAGTGGGGGAAAGAAAAAAAAAAAGTGACTAAAAGCATAAAATGTATTAATTTTAAATGCTGGGAAATAGATTTTAAGTGTTTGGGCTTTTCATTAAATGATGCTGAATGTCACTGACCAAATGTTATTTTCCATTTTTCCTTTTCAGTAAGTTTTCAATAAGTTTTTATCGGAACAGAATACAGTAAATAGTACAGTACCATCAGTTTGTTTCAATGCACCAAAGCATATGTTGGAGAAGCAGGCCATTTACAACAGTAAGTGAGCCCCTCATGGGGAGAAAATGAGTACATTTAACAAATCAAAACTGTAGAATACTGTTATGTAACAGTAATTGTTCCATATTATGGCCCATTTGCTATTCTATTAAAATAAATTGTATATAGTTACAGAAGAAAGGGCAATAAACAAAAATGGTGAGCAAGAGTATGGGTAAGTAGGTGAAAGCAATGGGAACATGAGGAGTAATGGAGGGGTCTACATCTGGAATAATAAATTAGGTTAAAAGTACAAAATTGATTTGGCGAACCTAGATATTCCATATTAGCGCAAAGTTATGTAAATTGCTTGTCAGGATCACATTAAAAAATCAACACTAATTAATCCGGCAGGTGACAGCATCAAAGTGAATAGTAAGCTCTTTCCTTGTTTCTTGCAGCACCAATAACTTGTTTGGTATTTAATAGTAATAATATTTGGGCTTTACTTTTTAGAATACACCTCATGTTTTCTATTCTGGAATGCCCCCTCAGATTTTTTTCACTAATCTCATGTCCAGCACAGTCCCAATAAGGCCAGAAACCTTGTCCCAGAGTATCCTTACCATGAGGCACTCACATCAGACATGCAGGTAAGTCAGCCAGCACCAGGAACCACCTGGACCAGGTACCATATTGTTTTCTATTGCCATTGCATCCATACATGAAAGTTCAGGGGTCTTTGTTTAGTCACCCAGTAAAATACGTGAAATATGGAAAACTAGATGAAGGAACACCCCAAAGAAAACATGAGGACAATCAAGAAATGATTAACACTCCTGAGGAACCTGGGCTCAGCCAATTAACTGGGTGAATAGAAGTTCATCTAGGTGTGTTCATGAAACAAGTAAATGCCAGGTGTCAGTTTGACATCCCTTTGAAGGGAAACATTTTCCAATGAGGTGGAGATTTATTTTATACATTTAATGAAAATCCATATGGGGTATTCATTGAAAATTCACATCCACAAGCATCCATAAGCATGTATATAATTAAGACCTACCCAAGGGAGGTGTCTAATATCATCCCCTATTTCCAGCTCGGAAACCTTTTAAATTCAGGTTAACTTTATTTGCAGTGCAGGTGAATGGTTACGAGATCTGCATGATTGATGGCCCTAGAATTATTTAGCCTTTAATTTCTTTAAATAGGCTCTCTATCAATGTTGGCTTAGCAATTGCATCTGTTATATAAAGATGACAGTAACAGGAAAAAGAGGTCACAGTAAAACCTGCCATTGTATTAAACATCTTAATTCATGTTGTCATAGTTGCTCTTTCAGGTTTTGCTTATTATTCACAGGCTTCCCTCAGTTGTGTTTTATTGGAGAGCTTTAGTATGTAAAGGTTAACTGGGCAGACATCAAGACTTTGTGCATTTTTTGCAAAGGTCATGCTCATCAGCAGCTCTGGAATGACTGCTGGGAAGCTCTTGGTAACTACCTAATTATTGAACCAGCTCCCTGGATTTTCATTTCCTGCAAGAACACCGCTAAAATCCTTAGATGTGTTTCCTAGAGATAAAGAGGAAGCTCTGTCACTTGAAATTCGATTTGTACATTACTCAAATCAAATATCTCCACCTCTTTTCCTTACAGCATCTAACAGCTGCTTGATGACATTCTGCATTTTAAATGCCTGAACTGTGGGAAGCTGTTTAATAAATGGAATAGATTTTGATTACTATAACAGGCTGAAAATAGACAATGATGCAATACATAGCTCAGCTGGGACCGGCTAGTGCTTAGATGGATATAGGAAAACCATCTATTAGAACATAGCGATGAGTGGGAGGGCATCATATGATGTGTAATGTGTTTCAATTAAAGAAAACACATCGCTCATGTCATATACATGTATGTAGGAGGGATGAGGGAAGGTGGTCTGTTACATAAAAGGTAGAAGGATTGAATTAAAAATGTTTTTATACAATATTTACAGAGGTAACAGACAGACAAGCATATAGTTGAGTTGTGTATGTCACATTACAGGTTTATTCTTATTAGTATTTTTGTAGACAATGGCAACTTTTAGATGGTTGTTCTTTAAGGAGTTACTACTTGGAAAATACACCCTTATTGCCCTATCCCTCCATTATTACTTCTCAACCCATTCTGTATATGATTACACAATTTTCCTACTACTATCAGTTTTTAAAAAAAGGGAGCTGTATCGCAAAAATTCCATTTAAACATGCTGGATAGGAAAAGGAAGAACTACATACATACCTCAGCTGAAAGTATACCCTGCCTAGCTTGTGCTTTCCTTCTCCTAGTAGGAAAAACATCCAGGGGTGACAGGTTGCTGAGCATTCCATTACACTTCTAGGGGTGTCTCCTGAGCCAGCCTGTGGAGAACAGCAGCATTAACCAATATCTCACCCAAAGCATTGCATGATGAGTAAAAATATCTACAGGCATCTGTAAATGTAGTGACAAGAAAGGCAGTTGCAATAAGTTGTTATTCCTGCACAGACTTGCTCAGGGTACAGGTCATTGCAGCTTAGCAGTTCTTCCCTGTAAAAGCAGAATGGTAAGTTCAAAACCAGGTCACTCCTGAAATTTTTGCACGTCATAATCATTAGCAAGAACAGACCGCTGATTGGGCTTATGTTGCAGGCAATACAGGAAGCCTTAGGGAGGACTTTTTATATCTTCTGAGGGGTCCCTATGTTGGTGCAGTCAGAACACAGCTCCCCATGCAATACGATGTGGGCAGGTGGTGGTCTTCCATGCAGATGGTCAAGTTATACAGAAAGCTAATTCACCCATTTTATTTTTCATTAAACTTATTTTGTTTATTGCTTTTGTGCACTTAAAGTGGACCAATCACCTATGGTGGACCAATCACCCCAGGCCAACCTGGAATCTAAAAGAACCTCCCCAGGGTGCCGTTGATCTTACCTGATCCCGGCGGGTTTTGTGACATGATCTATGCCAGCGCCACATCTCAGGCTTCACTTCAGCTGTGCATGCTCCCTGCGCCCAGGGCGCACGGGAGCGCAGACCCCACAGGGGAACCAGATGTGGCAGCGGACACTCCAATACCGGTGCAAAGTTCAAATCAGCAGCTTTATGTAAAACACTGATTGCACTAAAATGCGCCATGGGAATGGGGAAAGTGGGTGATCTGCGGGGTTTTACACAGGGGGGCATCCTAAGGAGAAATCCTGGTGATTGGTCTACTTTACGCTCATTTTTTAACTTCTCTAAGCACTAGTCTTCTTGGTCACATATAACATTATTGATTTTGTAATGTAATAAAGCAATATTTAAAAGCCTGTATCTCTAAATCAAAGATGCATCTATGGTTAAAATATGTACCATGTAACCTATGAGAGGATTTAAAATACATACATACTATACATATATACTGTAACTATGATTAGAAGACCAGATTTACGCATATACATTAAAGTGTCACTATTCCTGATCCCAAAACAAATATAATTACATTATAACATATTTAAAATGAAGTCTCTGATTTTGCTAAATTCATTTAATGAAAATGACCAGTTGAATCAGCGAGTGTAGTGTGTGTAAGTACAGTTGAACAAGCTAATTGCAGTTCTGCTGCTGGAAAAGATTGCTTGTGTGAACTTCGCCTTGAGGGATGGGGGAAGGGGTGTAATAATATATCAGCTCAGCTCAGGCACAGCTCAAGCTTTAACAACCATCGCTTAAATTAAAAGCAATGTTCTTTTCACTGAACCTCTCAATTCTTCCTGCTGCTAGAATCACATCTATATTTCATCAGTCTGTAAAACATATTCAGCTGACCTTTTTATTTAATTTTTTTTTTTACTAACAATGCGACTGCGGCACACAATCTACTTAAACAGAATTTCACTCTGTAAAAATACATTCATAGCATTCCACCAGTAGTACGCAGCAATTGCTGTAGCTATTGAGAGGGACTATGAAGCAGCTGCATCACTGATCACTCCATGACCGGAGCACAATAGATTTCCTGTGTGAATGGAAACTAGACTGGAGACAGGATCTGTTGTTATAGAAGCTAAGTAGAGAAAATAATACACATGCTATACTGTGAAGGTCTCAGAGGCAATTTGTAAACAAGAATTGAAAAGGCATAAAGACATCCTATTAAACATGGATGGTTTATATACCATGAATCTATATATATGTATATATAACTCTAAATATAAAATATATATATATATATATAGTAATTGTAATGCATGATGCTATACTGTATTTGTATATAGATACTGTATATAGATCTCTATTTTGTGCTATGTATTACAAATGACAGAGGAGGATGTACAGGATTGGGGTTCTAGCTTTTTCAGGAGTGCCCTTTACAGTATTTATATATCATCGGTAGAGATGAGCGAACTTTTGAAAAATTTGATTCGACTGATTCACCGAATTTTCTGACAAAAATCGTTTCGACCCGAATTTATTTGCGATGAATCGCTATTAAAAATGGCTATTTCTGAGCCTCCTAGAGCCTCAATAGGGTTGTAAACCATTCTGTCTTGCTGTAACATGCATAGGATGCGTGCTGGGTTAGTGAAATAATACTGTAAATATCACATGCAGATCAGAGCCATCACTAATAGAATCGCAGAACGGCACAATTGCAGAGACTTGAAGTGGCATCACTATGAGGGGCCCCTATAGTGTCTGAAAAACACACCCTGGAGCTGGCAGCAGCAGGAGCCCAAAAATTAGCTGAATCACACCCTGGAGTTGCAAGCAGCAGCAGCTGCAGGAGCCCAAACATTGCTTTAAAGAGACACTGGAGTTGGCTGCAGGAGCCCAAAAATTGGATGAATCACACCCTGGAGGTGAAAGCAGCAGCAGCAGGAGCACAAACATTGCGTGAAAGAGACACTGGAGTTGGCAGCAGCCACAGCAGGAGCCCAAAAATTGACTGACACACCCTGGAGTTGGCAGCAGCAGGAGCCCAAACATAGCTTGAAAGAGACACTGGAGTTGGCAGCAGGAGAACAAAAATAAGCTGAATTACACCCAGGAGTTGCAAGCAGCAGCAGCAGCAGCAGCTGCAGGAGCCCAAACATTGCTTGAAAGAGACACTGGAGTTGGCTGCAGGAGCCCAAAAATTGGATGAATCACACCCTGGAGTTGCAAACAGCAGCAGGAGCCCAAACATTGCTTTAAAGAGACACTGGAGTTGGCTGCAGGAGCACAAAAATTGGATGAATCACACCCTGGAGTTGCAAGCAGCAGCAGGAGCCCAAACATTGCTTTAAAGAGACACTGGAGTTTGCAGCAGCCGCAGCAGGAGCCCAAAAATTGACACACTGGAGTTGGCAGTAGGGATGAGCGAATCGATCCGGACGAACCCGGATTCGTTCCGAATTTCATTAAAAATTCGATTCTGAACGAATCCGAATTTCCCTGCGATTCGATCGATCAAAGTTTTCCTTTAAATCCATTTACTTCAATTACAGGCATTGTAAAGTGGTGGATGGACATGTCTGGACATATCCCCTGGGGCAAGTTATCATGGGAAGGTCACATGCAGCCTATCAGCAGCCAGGACCCCCGGGTGACGTCACAGCGCTATATAAAGCGGCGGCCATCTTGCTTGTGCGCATTTTAGACTTGCAGTGCACAGACAACGGAGGACAGGGAGAGAGTAACAGAGAGGCAGGGAGACCCACAGAGACCCACAGAGTGTCAGGGAGAGCCAGGGAAAGATAGTGAAAAATCGGGAACAATCCAGGCAGGGACAGCAGATAAAGTGACAGGGAAAGAAAGCTTTTTTTATTTTCATTTCACTTCATTTGCCAGATCAGTTTTAAATTTCTGTGTTTTGTGCTGTAAAAATTCCTGGCTACTGTGCATCCCATGTTGGCAGTGGCACATGTAACATTTCTTATAGCTCGATTAGTTTAAATTTTTTTGGTCTTCTGTAAAAACCCCAGCCCACAGGCGCATTCCATTTCAGCACGTGACCCTATCTTTTATACAAAATCCCACACCTGCACCTAGCACCCTATCTGTTATACAAAATAAGCGTGTTTCAGCCTCAGCTGTACTAAGTTATTTAATTTTGAATTGTTTTTTGTCCTGCTGTCAATACACCAGGCCGCAGGGTATCCCAAACCACCACGTTGCACCCTATCTGTTATACTAAATAAGCGTGCTTCTGCCTCAGCTTTATTAAGTTATTGCATTTTTAATTGGCTTTGGTCAGCTTTAAATACACCAGGCCGCAGGGTATCCCAAACCACCACGTTGCACCCTATCTGTTATACTAAATTAGCGTGCTTCTGCCTCAGCTTTATTAAGTTATTGCATTTTGAATTGGTTTTTGTCCTGCTGTCAATACACCAGGCCACAGGGTATCCCAAACCACCACGTTGCACCCTATCTGTTATACTAAATAAGCGTGCTTCTGCCTCAGCTTTATTAAGTTATTTCATTTTGAATTGGTTTTGGTCTGCTTTAAATACACCAGGCCGCAGGGTATCCCAAACCACCACGTTGCACCCTATCTGTTATACTAAATTAGCGTGCTTCTGCCTCAGCTTTATTAAGTTATTGCATTTTGAATTGGTTTTTGTCCTGCTGTCAATACACCAGGCCACAGGGTATCCCAAACCACCACGTTGCACCCTATCTGTTATACTAAATAAGCGTGCTTCTGCCTCAGCTTTATTAAGTTATTTCATTTTGAATTGGTTTTGGTCTGCTTTAAATACACCAGGCCGCAGGGTATCCCAAACCACCACGTGGCACCCTATCTGTTATACAAAATAAGCGTGCTTCTGACTCAGCTGTACTAAGTTATTTAATTTTGCATTGGTTTCTGTCTGCTGTCATTACACCAGGCCACAGGGTATCCCAAACTTGTACCTAGCACCCTATCTATTATACAAAATAAGCGTGTTTCAGGCTCAGCTGTACTAAGTTATTTAATTTTGCATTGGTTTCTGTTTGCTGTCATTACACCAGGCCGCAGGGTATCCCAAACTTGCACCTAGCACCCTATCTGTTATACAAAATAAGCGTGCTTCGGCCTCAGCTTTACTAAGTTATTTAATTTTGCATTGGCTTCTGTCTGCTGTCCTTACACCAGGCTGCAGGGTATCCCAAACTTGCACCTAGCACCCTATCTGTTATACAAAATAAGCGTGCTTCTGCCTCCAGCTTTACTAAGTTATTTAATTTTGCATTGGTTTCTGTCTGCTGTCATTACACCAGGCCGCAGGGTATCCCAAACTTGCACCTAGCACCCTATCTGTTATACAAAATAAGCGTGTTTCAGCCTCAGCTGTACTAAGTTATTTAATTTTGCATTGGTTTCTGACTGCTGTCATTACACCAGGACGCAGGGTATCCCAAACTTGCACCTAGCACCCAATCTGTTATACAAAATAAGCAAATACATAAAAATGTCAGGCAGACAAGTTCAAAGAGGAGTGGCAGAGGCCAAGATTCTGCAGGCAGAGGTCGCAGCAGACTAGGGGCAAGTGGCAGCAGGAGTCATGGTGAGAAACCTGATCTGCCAGTATCTGCTAGCGGTCGTGTCTCCACCAGTATCTGCCGTGGTAGATTGGTTTACGCGCTCATCAACATCATCACAAGTTACATCTGAGACCCCCACTCTAGGGTCGGTAGGTTCCTCTGACACAACCCTGAGCTGGCATGCCCCGAGAGCAGTCCCTGTCCTCCCATTGCCTCTGTCCTATGCCGTTCCCTCCCCCAGTGACGTATCCTATGCTTTGGGTTCAGCTCCACTCTTTAGTGAGGAGGACGATCAGATAGAGGACAGTCAGCAGCTACTGCCCAGCCATGAAATGGAGGTGGCTTCTTTAGCTCGGCAGACAAATAGTGATGTGGACAGTGTTGTGGGTGTTGCAAGCTTTCCAGCTCCTACGCCAGACACTGTTGAGGAAACCGAGAACATCAGTGACGTACAGCCACAACTCGGTGATGATGATGATGATGATGATGATGATGATGATGATGATGAAGCCGATCGCACTTGGGAGCCGAGTGATGAAGGGGCTTCATCGTCATCATCAGGAGAAGAGGGGCGCAGGTTGCCCCGGAGTCAGCAGCTGAGGCAGCAAGGTGTTAGCAGCATGGTTGGCAGTCAGCATGGGGGCACAATTGTAAAGCCTGGAGCCAAACGGGGCCGGGGTAGAGCACCTGCTGCACGACAGGCTACCTTATCGGGAGGTAGTGGAGCAGGGGTTCCTGGAGTTGGCGACAGTAGCAGTGAATCAGTGCGGCCTGTTGGTGGGAAAAGTAGCTACTCGGCAGTGTGGCAGTTTTTCCTGAAGCATCCACAGGAGGGTAACGAGGGCACATGTAAGATATGTAGGCAGAAGGTGAAGCGTGGCCAGGGCCCAAATGTTGGCACTACGGCCTTGCGTCAACATATGATGCGGCACCATAAAGCGGCCTGGGAGAACCGAGGCTCCAAAGAGGTGGTCCAGCCTGCTTCCTCACCAAGTGGCACGCCGCTCCCAATTTCTGCCAGCCAAGGCACCAGCACCTCAGCCGAAGGCAGCTGTGCGTCATACCCATCCTCTGTCGCTCCTGCTCCTCCTCCTCCTTCAATTCATGCATCCCGCCAGCAATCCATCAGCCAAGCCATGTCCAAGAGACAGCAGTATGCGCCCACTCATCCTACGGTGCAGAAGCTGAATGTGCTCCTGTCCAAGTTGCTGGTGCTGCAGTCGCTCCCTTTTCAGGTGGTGGACTCCTTTCAGAGAACTGATGGCTTGTGCCGAGCCAAGGTGGAAAGTCCCAAGCCGTCATTTCTTTGCCAAGAAGGCAGTACCAGTGCTGCACACTTTTGTTGAACAGAAGGTGGGCCAGTCCTTGAGCCTGTCGGTATGTAGCAAAGTGCATGACAGCGCCGACGTCTGGAGCTGTAACTACGGTCAGGGACAGTACATGTCGTTTACAGCCCACTGGGTGAATGTGGTCCCTTTGCAGCAGCAGCAGCAACTTGGACAGGTCACGCCGCTTCAGCCTCCGCGCTCCCTGGCCGTTGTGCCTGTGACACCGTGCAACTCGGCCTCCTCATCCTCCGCCATCTCCTCACCCTCCACTGTAGGCTCTAGTTTCAGTGCCCCTCCAGTCTACCATGTGTGCAGGGCACGGAGGTGTCACGCAGTGCTTCACATGGTTTGTCTTGACGAACGGAATCACACAGGGGAGGAACTGCTTAAATGTATTCATCAGGAAATCCAAACATGGCTTACTCCAAGAAAACTTAAAATGGGAATCATAGTTACCGACAATGGGAAGAACATTTTGTCTGCGCTGCACCAAGGAAGCCTGACCCATGCCCCCTGCATGGCTCACGTCTTCAATCTGGTTGTCAAGCGGTTTCTGAAGTGTTCCCCCCATCTGCAAGACATCCTAACAACTTCAAGGAAACTTTGCATGCACTTCAGCCACTCATACACCGCCAAACACACCCTTCTTGAGCTACAGCGTCAGAACGGTATCCCCCAACATAGTCTGATTTGCGATGTTTCCACCCGTTGGAATTCCACCCTTCACATGGACCGATTATATGAACAGAGAAAAAACATCACGGATTTCCTGATGATCCAAGCGGATGGGGGGACTCCCTTGTGTAACTTCAGTGTCAACCAGTGGCAGCTCATACGTGACACCTGCCGTTTGCTCAGGCCCTTTGAGGAAGCCACTTTATTTGTCAGTCGGCAGGATTACAGGATGAACGACGTGATTCCACTGCTTCATGTACTACAGCACATGTTGGAAACCATGGCTGGTCAGGGCACTGGAGACATGTCGTCTACATCTTACTGCCACATGAACCCCGTTGGAGCTGAACTGCAGAAGGAGGAGGGGGAAGAGGAGGAGGAGTGGCCCAGTGAAGCACAGTTTAGGCTTCAGGAGCAGCCAGAGGAACAGGAGCAGCCAGAGGAGCTAGAGGGTTTTGAGGAAGGTGAGACAGAGGACCCGGACACACCGTGGCAGTATGCAGTGGAGATGGAGACAGGTAGTCCCTCCGAGTTACTTGCGCAAATGGCAGGAAGTATGCTCACGTGCTTGCGTAGTGACCCCAGAATCGCTGGGATGACTTCTGGCTGTCCACCTTATTGGACCATCGCTTCCGGCACAAAATGGGGGCATTTTTTAAACACGCCGAGAGGGAGGACAAACTGAACTACTACAAAGACATTCTACGTAGTCAGTTGGCCGATGCCTATCTGCGCCATGGTCCATACTCTCGCAGGTCTGACTCGGGGGGACCTCTGCACTCACCTTCCACTGCCATGGCTGCTGGGGGGGTTGGCAGGAGCAGCAGCAGCAGCTCCATCAGCACCATCCTCAGTCTTCAGTCACTAATGAGTAGCTTTCTACACCCGCATAGTGAGGCTACTCATGAGCAGCAGGAAGACCTGGAGCAGGACCTCAACCACCAGGTCATGTCATACCTGCTGCCAACTCCATTGCCTCTTTAAAGTAATGTTTGGGCCCCTGCTGCTGCTGCTTGCAACTCCAGGGTGTGATTCATCCAATTTTTGGGGCTCCTCCTGCCAACTCCAGTGTCTCTTTCAAGCTATGTTTGGGCTGCTGCTGATACTGCTTGCAACTCCAGGGTGTGATTCATCCAATTTTTGAGCTCCTGCTGCCAACTTCCAGTGTGTCTTTCAAGCAATGTTTGGGCTCCTGCTGCTCCTGCTGCCAATTCCAGTGTCTCTTTCAAGCTATGTTTGGGCTCCTGCTGCTGTTGCTTGCAACTCCAGGGTGTCATTCAGCCAATTTTGGCCTCCTGCTGCTCCTGCTGCCAACTCCAGTGTCTTTTTCAAGCAATGTTTGGGCTCCTGCTGCTCCTGCTGCCAACTCCCGTGTGTCTTTAGGCCAATTGTTGGGCTCCTACTGCCAACTCCAGTGTCTATTTCAAGCTATGTTTGGGCTCCTGCTGCCAACTCCAGTGTCTCTTTCAAGCAATGTTTGGGCTCCTGCTGCGGCTGCAACCAACTCCAGTGTGTCTTTAGGCCAATTATTGTGTTCCTGCTGCTGCTGCTTGCAACTCCAGGGTGTGATTCATCCAATTTTTGGCCTCCTGCTGCCAACTCCAGTGTCTCTTTAAAGCATTGTTTGTGCTCCTGCTGCTGCTGCTGCTTGCAAATCCAGGGTGTGATTCATCCAATTTTTGTGCTCCTGCTGCCAACTCCAGTGTGTCTTTCAAGCAATGTTTGTGCTCCTGCTGCCAACTCCAGTGTGTCTTTCAATCAATGTTTGGGCTCCTGCTGCTCCTGCTGCCAACTCCAGTGTGTCTTTCAAGCAATGTTTGGGCTCCTGCTGCTCCTGCTGCCAACTCCAGTGTCTCTTTCCAGCTATGTATGGGATGCTGCTGCTGCTGCTTGCAACTCCAGGGCGTGATTCATCCAATTTTTGAGCTCCTGCTGCCAACTCCAGTGTGTCTTTCAAGCAATGTTTGGGCTCCTGCTGCTCCTGCTGACATCTCCAGTGTCTCTATCAAGCAATGTTTGGGCTCCTGCTGCCAACTCCTGCGTGTCTTTAGGCCAATTTTTGGGCTCCTGCTGCCAACTCCAGTGTCTCCTTCAAGCAATGTTTGGGCTCCTACTGCTACTGCTGCCACCTCCAGTGTGTCTTTCAATCAATGTTTGGGCTCCTGCTGCTCCTGCTGCCAACTCCAGCGTGTCTTTCAAGCAATGTTTGGGCTCCTGCTGCTCCTGCTGCCAACTCCAGTGTGTCTTTCAATCAATGTTTTGGCTCCTGCTGCTCCTGCTGCCAACTCCAGTGTATTTCAAGCAATGTTTGGGCTCCTGCTGCTCCTGCTGCCAACTCCAATGTGTCTTTCAAGCAATGTTTGGGCTCCTGCTGCCAACTCCAGTGTCTTTTTCAAGCAATGTTTTGGCTCCTGCTGCTCCTGCTGCCAACTCCAGTGTCTCTTTCAAGCTATGTTTGGGCTGCTACTGCTGCTGCATCTTGAAACTCCAGGGTGTCATTCAGCCAATTTTTGGGGTCCTGCTGCAAACTCCAGTGTCTCTTTCAAGCAATGTTTGGGCTCCTGCTGCCAACTCCAGTGTCTTTTTCAAGCAATGTTTGGGCTCCTGCTGCTGCTGCTGCCAACTCCAGTGTCTCTTTCAGCCAATGTTCAAGCTCCTGCTGCTGCTGGCAACTTCAGTGTGTCTTTAGGCCAATTTTTGGGCTCCTGCTGCAAACTCCAGTGTTTCTTTCAAGCAATGTTTGGGCTCCTGCTGCTCCTGCTGCCAACTCCAGTGTGTCTTTCAAGCAATGTTTGGGCTCCTCCTGCTCCTGCTGCCAACTCCAGTGTGTCTTTCAATCAATGTTTGGGCTCCTGTTGCTCCTGCTGCCAACTCCAGTGTCTTTTTCAAGCAATGTTTTGGCTCCTGCTGCTCCTGCTGCCAACTCCAGTGTATCTTTCAAGCTGTGTTTGCGCTGCTGCTGCTGCTTGCTACTCCAGGGTGTCATTAAGCCAACTCCAGTGTCTCTTTCAATCTATGTTTGGGCTCCTGCTGCTGCTGCTTGGAACTCCAGGGTGTCATTCAGCCAATTTCTGGGCTCCTGCTGCCAAATCCAGTGTCTCTTTCAAGCTATGTTTGGGCTCCTGCTGCTGCCAACTCCAGTGTGTCTTTCAAGCAATGTTTTGGCTCCTGCTGCACCTGCTGCCAACTCCAGTGTCTCTTTCAACCAATGTTTGGGCTACTGCTGCCAACTCCAGTGTGTCTTTCAAGCAATGCTTGGGCTCCTGCTGTCGCTGCTGCCAACTCCAGTGTGCCTTTCAAGCAATGTTTGGGCTCCTGCTGCTCCTGCTGCCAACTCCAGTGTGTCTTTCAAGCAATGTTTGGGCTCCTGCTGCTCCTGCTGCCAACTCCAGTGTGTCTTTCAAGCAATGTTTGGGCTCCTGCTGCCAACTCCAGTGTGTCTTTCAATCAATGTTTGGGCTCCTGCTGCCAACTCCAGTGTGTCTTTCAAGCAATGCTTGGGCTCCTGCTGCTCCTGCTGCCAACTCCAGTGTGTCTTTCAAGCAATGTTTGGGCTCCTGCTGCTGCTTGCAACTCCAGGGTGTGATTCATCCAATTTTTGGGCTCCTGCTGCCAACTTCAGTGTCTCTTTCAACCAATGTATGGGCGGCTGCTGCTGCTTGCAACTCCAGGGTGTGATTCAGCTAATTTTTGGGCTCCTGCTGCTGCCAGCTCCAAGGTGTGTTTTTCAGACACTATAGGGGCCCCTCATAGTGATGCCACCTCAATTCTCTGCAATTGTGCCGCTTTGCAATTCTATTAGCGATTACTCCGATCTGCATGTGATAATTATTTACAGTATTATTTCAATAACCCAGCATGCGTCCTATGCGTGTTACAGCAAGGCAGAATGGTTTACAACCATATTGAGGCTCTAGGAGGCTCAGAAATAGCCATTTTTATAGCGATTCGCCGCGAATAAATTCGGGTCGAAACGATTTTTGGCGGAATATTCGGCAAATCAGTCGAATCGAATTTTTCAAAAGTTCGCTCATCTCTAGTTGGCAGCAGCAGGAGCCCAAACATAGCTTGAAAGAGACACTGAAGTTGGCAGCAGGAGCCCAAAAATAAGCTGAAATACACCCTGGAGTTGCAAGCAGCAGCATCAGGAGCACAAACATTGCTTTAAAGAGACACTGGAGTTGGCTGCAGGAGCCCAAAAATTGGATGAATCACACACCGGAGTTCCAAGCAGCAGCAGCAGGAGCCCAAATATTGCTTTAAAGAGACACTGGAGTTGGCTGCAGGAGAACAAAAATTGGATGAATCACACCCTGGAGTTGCAAGCAGCAGCAGCAGCAGCAGGAGCCCAAACATTGCTTTAAAGAGACACTGGAGTTGGCTACAGGAGCCAAAAATTGGATGAATCACACCCTGGAGTTGGCAGCAGCAGCAGGAGCCCAAGCATAGCTTGAAAGAGACACTGGAGTTGGCTGCAGGAGCCCAAAAATTGGATGAATCACACCCTGGAGTTGCAAGCAGCAGGAGCGGGAGCACAAACATTGCTTTAAAGAGACACTGGAGTTGGCTGCAGGAGCCCAAAAATTGAACTAAAGACACACTGGAGTTGCAAGAAGCAGCAGCAGGAGCAGGAGCCCAAACATTGCTTGAAAGAGACACTGGATTTGGCAGCAGGAGCCCAAAAATTGGATGAATCACACCCTGGAGTTGCAAGCAGCAGCAGCAGGAGACCAAACATTGCTTTAAAGAGACACTGGATTTGGCTGCAGGAGCCCAAAAATTGGATGAATCACACCCTGGAGTTGGCAGCAGCAGCAGGAGCCCAAACATAGCTTGAAAGAGACACTGGAGTTGGCTGCAGGAGCCCAAAAATTGGATGAATCACACCCTGGAGTTGCAAGCAGCAGGAGCGGGAGCACAAACATTGCTTTAAAGAGACACTGGAGTTGGCTGCAGGAGCCCAAAAATTGAACTAAAGACACACTGGAGTTGCAAGAAGCAGCAGCAGGAGCAGGAGCCCAAACATTGCTTGAAAGAGACACTGGATTTGGCAGCAGGAGCCCAAAAATTGGATGAATCACACCCTGGAGTTGCAAGCAGCAGCAGCAGGAGCCCAAACATTGCTTTAGCGTCTCTGGATTTGGCTGCAGGAGCCCAAAAAAAGGATGAATCACACCCTGGAGTTGCAAGCAGCAGGAGCACAAACATTGCTTGAAAGAGACACTGGAGTTGGCTGCAGCTGCAGCAGGAGCCCAAAAATTGAGTGACACACCCAGGAGTTGGCAGCAGCAGCAGCAGGAGCCCAAACATAGCTTTAAAGAGACACTGGAGTTGGCAGCAAGAGCCCAAAAATAAGCTGAATTACACCCTGGAGTTGCAAGCAGCAGCAGCAGGGGCCCAGACAATGCTTTAAAGAGACACTGGAGTTGGCTGCAGGAAGCCAAAAATTGGATGAATCACACCCTGGAGTTGCAAGCAGCAGCAGCAGGAGCCCAAGCATAGCTTGAAAGAGACACTGGAGTTGGCTGCAGGAGCCCAAAAATTGGATGAATCACACACTGGAGTTGCAAGCCGCAGCAGCAGGAGCCCAAACATAGCTTGAAAGAGACACTGGAGTTGGCTGCAGGAGCCCAAAAATTGGATGAATCACACCCTGGAGTTGCACGCAACAGCAGGAGCCCAAACATTGCTTTAAAGAGACACTGGAGTTGGCAGCAGCCGCAGCAGGAGCCCAAAAATTGACTAACACACCCTGGAGTTGGCAGCAGGAACCCAGAAATTGGCTGGAAGGCACCCTGAAGTTGGCAGCAGCAGGAGCACAAACATTGGCTGGAAGGCACACCCTGGAGTTTGCAGCAGAATAAGCAGGAGCCGAAACATTGCTTGAAAGACACCCTGGAGTTGGCAGCAGCAGCAGCAGGAGCCCAAAAATTGGCTGAAAGGCACACCCTGAAGTTGGCATCAGCAGGAGCCCAAAAATTGTCTGGAAGGCACACCCAGAAGTTGGCATCAGCAGGAGCACCAAAATTGGTCTAAAGACATAAATATGTTTTGCACCACTTGGAAAGTGTAAAACGTGGCACCATGCTGAATCTAGTCGCATGCATCAGCCATTGGTGGGTGGAAATCCTGGCTGATCCATCCCTGATTCATTTTGACAATGGTGAGTCTCTCCACATTTTTAGTTGACAGACGAGTTCTCCTCGCCATAACTACGGCCCCCGCCGCACTAAACACCCGCTCAGATGGCACGCTACTGGCCGGGCAGGACAGCTTTTCCAGGGCAAACTCTGCTAGTTGCGGCCACAAGCCAAGTTTGGCTGCCCAGAAGTCCAGCGGATCCTCAAGGTGTGTTGGCATGGTCATGTCAAGGTATGACATGACCTGCTGGTTGAGGTTCTGCTTCAGGTCTTCCTGCTGCTCATGAGTAGCCTCACTATGCAGGTGTAGAAAGCTACTCATTAGCGGCTGAAGACTGAGGTTGCTGCTGATGGAGCTGCTGCTGCTGCTCCTGCCAACCCCCCCAGCAGCCATGGCAGTGGAAGGTGAGCACAGAGGTCCCCCCGAGTCAGACCTGCGAGAGTATGGACCATGGCGCAGATTGGCATCGGCCAACTGACTACGTAGAATGTCTTTGTAGTAGTTCAGTTTGTCCTCTCTCTCGGAGGGTTTAAAAAATGCTCCCATTTTGTGCCGGAAGCGAGGGTCCAATAAGGTGGACAGCCAGAAGTCATCCCAGCGACAAATGGAAACAATTTTGGGGTCACTACGCAAGCACGTGAGCATACTTCCTGCCATTTGCGCAAGTGACTCGGAGGGACTACCTGTCTCCATCTCCACTGCATACTGCCACGGTGTTTCCGGGTCCTCTGTCTCGCCTTCCTCAAAACCCTCTAGCTCCTCTGGCTGCTCCTGCTCCTCCTCTCCTGTCCGCTGACTAGATAAACCAGCCATTTTGCCAAGCCTAAACTGTGCTTCATTGTGTTCCTTCTCCTCCTCCTCCTGTTCAGCTCCAACGGGGTTCATGTGGCTGTAAGATGTAGACGCCATGTCTCCAGTGCGCTGACCAGCCATGGTTTCCAACATGTGCTGTAGTACATGAAGCAGTGCAATCACGTCGTTCATCCCGTAATCCTGGCGACTCACAAATAACGTGGCTTCCTTAAAGGGCCTGAGCAAACGGCAGGTGTCATGTATGAGCTGCCACTGGTTGACATTGAAGTTACACAGGGGAGTCCCCCTATCCGTTTGGATCATCAAGAAATCCGTGATGGCTTTTCTCTGTTCATATAATCAGTCCAACATGTGAAGGTTGAAATTCCAACGGGTGGAAACATCGCAAATCAGACTATGTTGGGGGATACCTATCTGATGCTATAGCTCAAGAAGGGTGTGTTTGGCGGTGTATGAGTGGCTGAAGTGCATGCAAAGTTGCCTTGAAGTTGTTAGGATGTCTTGCATATGGGGGGAGCACTTCAGAAACCGCTTGACAACCAGATTGAAGACGTGAGCCATGTAGGGGGCATGGGCCAGGCTTCCTTGGTGCAGCGCAGACAAAAAATTCCATTTTAAGTTTTCTTGGAGTAAGCCATGTTTGGATTTCCTGATGAAAAAATTTAAGCAGTTCATCCCCTGTGTGACTCTGTTCGCCAAGACAAACCATGTGAAGCACAGCGTGACACCTCCGTGCCCTGCACACATGATAGACTGGAGGGGCACTGAGACTTGAGCCTACAGTGGATGGTGAGGAGATGGCGGAGGATGAGGAGGCCGAGTCGCACGGTGTCACAGGCCCAACGGGCAGGGAGCGCGGAGGCCGAAGCGGCGTGACCTGTCCAAGTTGCTGCTACTGCTGCAAAGGGACCACATTCACCCAGTGGGCCGTAAACGACATGTACTGTCCCTGACCGTAGTTACAGCTCCAGACGTCGGTGCTGCCATGCACTTTGCTACACACGGACAGGCTCAAGGACTGGCCCACCTTCTGTTCAACAAAAGTGTGCAGCGCCTGTACTGCCTTCTTGGCAAAGAAATGACGGCTTGGGACTTTCCACCTCGGCTCGGCACAAGCCATCAGTTCTCTGAAAGGTGCAGAGTCCACCACCTGAAAAGGGAGCGACTGCAGCACCAGCAACTTGGACAGGAGCACATTCAGCTTCTGCGCCGTAGGATGAGTGGGTGCATACTGCTGTCTCTTGGACATGGCTTCGCTGATGGATTGCTGGCGGGATGCATGACTTGGAGGAGGAGGAGCAGGGGCGACAGAGGATGGGTATGGCGCACAGCTGCCTTCGGCTGAGGTGCTGGAGCCTTGGCTGGCAGAAATTGGGAGCGGCGTGCCACTTGGTGAGGAAGCAGGCTGGACCACCTCTTCGGAGCCTCGGTTCTCCCAGGCCGCTTTATGGTGACGCATTATATTTTGACGCAGGGCCGTGGTGCCAACATTTGGGCCCTGGCCACACTTCACCTTCTGCCTACATATCTTGCATGTGGCCATGTTATCCTCCTGCGGATGCTTCAGGAAAAACTGCCACATTGCCGAGTAGCTACTTTTCCCACCAACAGGGCTCACTGATTCACTGCTACTGTCGCCAACTCCAGGAACCCCTGCTCCACTACCTCTCGATAAGGTAGCCTGCCGTGCAGCAGGTGCTCTACCCCGGCCCTGGCCCCGTTTGGCTCCAGGCTTTACAATTGTGCCACCATGCTATCTGCCAACCATGCTGCTAACACCTTGCTGCCTCAGCTGCTGACTCTGGGGCAACCTGCTCCCCTCTTCTCCTGATGATGACGATGAAGCCCCTTCATCACCCGGCTCCCAAGTGCGATCGGCTTCATCATCATCATCACTGAGTTGTGGCTGCACGTCACTGATGTTCTTGGTTTCCTCAACAGTGTCTGGCGCAGGAGCTGGAATGCTCGCAACACCCACAACACTGTCCACATCATTTGTCTGCCTAGCTAAAGAAGCCACCTCCATTTCTTGGCTAGGCAGTAGCTGCTGACTGTCCTCTATCTGATCGTCCTCCTCACTAAAGGGTGAAGCTGAACCCAAAGCATAGGATACGTCGCTGGGGGAGGGAACGGCGTAGGACAGAGGCAAAGGGAGGACAGGGACTGCTCTCGGGGCATGCCAACTCAGGGTTGTGTCAGAGGAACCTACCGACCCTAGACTGGGGGTCTCAGACTAAACTTGTGATGATGTTGATGAGCGCGTTAACCAATCTACCACGACAGATACGTTAATGGTGTAGACACGACCTATAGCAGATACTGGCAGATCAGGTCTCTCACCGTGACTCCTGCTGCCACTCGCTCCTAGTCTGCTGCGACCTCTGCCTGCTGAATCTTGGCCTCTGCCACTCCTCTTTGAACATCCTTGCACTTGTCTGCCTGACATTTTTATGAATTTGAAATGCACAATAGGTACAATAAAAAATGTGTTTACTTTAAAAAGAAGAAGCTAAATAAAGTGAGGAACTGCTTCTCTGCACCAGATACTTTGAAAATTGGCAATATGAGATAACCTGCGGCCTAGTGTTTTGGCAGCAGACCAAAAACCAATTTAAAATGCAATACTTTGATTAAGCTGAGGAAGGATGAACAAGCGTATTTAGTATAACAGATAGGCTGCTAAGTGCAGGTTTGGGATGCCCTGCGGCCTGGTGTTTTTTTTTGTTAAAGGCAGACCAAAAACCAATTCAAAATGCAATACTATGATTAAGCTGAGGAAGGATGAACAAGCGTATTTAGTATAACAGATAGGCTGCTAAGTGCAGGTTTGGGATGCCCTGCGGCCTGGTGTTTTTTTTGTTAAAGGCAGACCAAAAACCAATTCAAAATGCAATACTTTAATTAAGCTGAGGAAGGATGAACAAGCGTATTTAGTATAACAGATAGGCTGCTAAGTGCAGGTTTGGAATGCCCTGCGGCCTGGTGTTTTTTTTTGTTAAAGGCAGACCAAAAACCAATTCAAAATAAAATACTTTGATTAAGCTGAGGATCAGGAAGCATATTTAGTATAACAGATAGGCTGCTAAGTGCAGGTTTGGGATGTCCTGCTGCCTGGTGTTTTTTTTTTGTTAAAGGCAGGACAAAAACCAATTCAAAATGCAATACTTTGATTAAGCTGAAGAAGGATGAACAAGCGTATTTAGTATAACAGATAGGCTGCTAAGTGCAGGTTTGGGAGGCCCTGCGGCCTGGTGTTTTTTTGTTAAAGGCAGACCAAAAACCAATTCAAAATGCAATACTTTGATTAAGCTAAGAAAGGATGAACAAGCGTATTTAGTAAAACAGATAGGCCGCTAAGTACAGGTTTGGGATGCCCTGCGGCCTGGTGTTTTTTTTGTTAAAGGCAGACCAAAAACCAATTCAAAATGCAATACTTTGATTAATCTGAGGAAGGATGAACAAGCGTATTTAGTATAACAGATAGGCTGCTAAGTGCAGGTTTGGGATCCCCTGCGCCCTGGTGTTTTTTTTGCTAAAGGCAGACCAAAAACCAATTCAAAATGCAATACTTTGATTAAGCTGAGGAAGGATGAACAAGCGTACTGAGTATAACAGATAGGCTGCTAAGTGCAGGTTTGGGATGCCCTGCGGCCTAGTGTTTTGGCAGCAGGACAAAAAACAATTCAAAATGCAATACTTTGATTAAGCTGAAGAAGGATGAACAAGCATATTTAGTATAACAGATAGGCTGCTAAGTACAGGTTTGGGATGCCCTGCGGGCTGTTTTTTTTTGTTAAAGGCAGACCAAAAACCAATTCAAAATACAATACTTCGATTAAGCTGAGGAAGGATGAACAAGCGTATTTAGTATAACAGATAGGCTGCTAAAAGCAGGTTTGGGATGCCCTGCGGCCTGTTTTTTTTTGTTAAAGGCAGACCAAAAACCAATTCATAATGCAACACTATGATTAAGCTGAGGAAGGATGAACAAGCGTATTTAGTATAACAGATAGGCTGCTATGTGCAGGTTTGGGATGCCCTGCGGCCTAGTGTTTTGGCAGCAGGACAAAAAAATCAATTCAAAATGCAATACTTTGATTAAGCTGAGGAAGGATGAACAAGCGTATTTAGTATAACAGATAGGCTGCCTAATGCAGGTTTGGGATACCCAGGTGGGCTGGTGTTTTTTTTTTGTTAAAGGCAGACCAAAAACCAATTCAAAATGCAATACTTTGATTAAGCTGCGGAGGATCAACAAGCGTATTTAGTATAAAAGATAGGCTGCTAAGTGCAGGTTTGGGATACCCAGGTAGGCTGGTGTTTTTTCTGTTAAAGGCAGACCAAAAACCAATTCAAAATGCAATACTTTGATTAAGCTGAGGAAGGATGAACAAGCGAATTTAGTATAACAGATAGGCCGCTAAGTGCAGGTTTGTGATACCCAGGTGGGCTGGTGTTTTTTTTGTTAAAGACAGACCAAAAACCAATTCAAAATGCAATAATTTGATTAAGCTGAGGAAGGATGAACAAGCGAATTTAGTATAACAGATAGGCTGCTAAGTGCAGGTTTGGGATGCCCTGCGGCCTGGTGTTTTTTTTTGTTAAAGGCAGACCAAAAACCAATTCAAAATGCAATAATTTGAATAAGCTAAGGAAGGAAAAACAAGCGTATTTAGTATAACAGATAGGCTGCCTAATGCAGGTTTGGGATACCCAGGTGGGCTGGTGTTTTTTTTTTTTTTGTTAAAGGCAGACCAAAAACCAATTCAAAATGCAATACTTTGATTAAGCTGAGGAGGATCAACAAGCGTATTTAGTATAAAAGATAGGCTGCTAAGTGCAGGTTTGGGATACCCAGGAGGGCTGGTGTTTTTTTTGTTAAAGGCAGACCAAAAACCAATTCAAAATGCAATACTTTGATTAAGCTGAGGAAGGATGAACAAGCGAATTTAGTATAACAGATAGGCTGCTAAGTGCAGGTTTGGGATGCCCTGTGGCCTGGTGTTTTTTTTGTTAAAGGCAGACCAAAATCCAATTCAAAATGCAATAATTTGAATAAGCTAAGGAAGGATCAACAAGTGAATTTAGTATAACAGATAGGCTGCTAAGTGCTGGTGTTTTTTTGTTAAAGGCAGACCAAAAACCAATTCAAAATGCAATACTTTGATTAAGCTGAGGAAGGATGAACAAGCGTATTTAGTATAACAGGCTGCTACGTGGGATGCCCCGCGGCCTGGTGTTTTTTTTTTTGTTAAAGGCAGACCAAAAACCAATTCAAAATGAAATACTTTGATTAAGCTGAGGAAGGATCAAGAAGCGTATTTAGTATAACAGATAGGCTGCTAAGTACAGGTTTGGGATGCCCTGCGGCCTGGTGTTTTTTTTTGTTAAAGGCAGGACAAAAACCAATTCAAAATGCAATAATTTGAATAAGCTAAGGAAGGAAAAACAAGCGTATTTAGTATAACAGATAGGCTGCCTAATGCAGGTTTGGGATACCCAGGTGGGCTGGTGTTTTTTTTTTTTTGTTAAAGGCAGACCAAAAACCAATTCAAAATGCAATACTTTGATTAAGCTGAGGAGGATCAACAAGCGTATTTAGTATAAAAGATAGGCTGCTAAGTGCAGGTTTGGGATACCCAGGAGGGCTGTTTTTTTTTTGTTAAAGGCAGACCAAAAACCAATTCAAAATGCAATACTTTGATTAAGCTGAGGAAGGATGAACAAGCGAATTTAGTATAACAGATAGGCTGCTAAGTGCAGGTTTGGGATGCCCTGTGGCCTGGTGTTTTTTTTGTTAAAGGCAGACCAAAAACCAATTCAAAATGCAATAATTTGAATAAGCTAAGGAAGGAAAAACAAGCGTATTTAGTATAACAGATAGGCTGCCTAATGCAGGTTTGGGATACCCAGGTGGGCTGGTGTTTTTTTTTTTTTGTTAAAGGCAGACCAAAAACCAATTCAAAATGCAATACTTTGATTAAGCTGAGGAGGATCAACAAGCGTATTTAGTATAAAAGATAGGCTGCTAAGTGCAGGTTTGGGATACCCAGGAGGGCTGGTTTTTTTTTGTTAAAGGCAGACCAAAAACCAATTCAAAATGCAATACTTTGATTAAGCTGAGGAAGGATGAACAAGCGAATTTAGTATAACAGATAGGCTGCTAAGTGCAGGTTTGGGATGCCCTGTGGCCTGGTGTTTTTTTTGTTAAAGGCAGACCAAAAACCAATTCAAAATGCAATAATTTGAATAAGCTAAGGAAGGATCAACAAGTGAATTTAGTATAACAGATAGGCTGCTAAGTGCTGGTGTTTTTTTTGTTAAAGGCAGACCAAAAACCAATTCAAAATGCAATACTTTGATTAAGCTGAGGAAGGATGAACAAGCGTATTTAGTATAACAGGCTGCTACGTGGGATGCCCCGCGGCCTGGTGTTTTTTTTTTTGTTAAAGGCAGACCAAAAACCAATTCAAAATGAAATACTTTGATTAAGCTGAGGAAGGATCAAGAAGCGTATTTAGTATAACAGATAGGCTGCTAAGTACAGGTTTGGGATGCCCTGCGGCCTGGTGTTTTTTTTTGTTAAAGGCAGACCAAAAACCAATTCAAAATGAAATACTTTGATTAAGCTGAGGAAGGATCAACAAGCGTATTTAGTATAACAGATAGGCTGCTAAGTGCAGTTTTGGGATGCCCTGCGGCCTGGTGTTTTTTTTTTTTGTTAAAGGCAGACCAAAAACCAATTCAAAATGCAATACTTTGATTAAGCTGAGGAAGGATGAACAAGCGTATTTAGTATAACAGATAGGTTGCTAAGTGCAGGTTTGGGATGCCCTGCGGCCTGGTGTTTTTTTTTTGTTAAAGGCAGACCAAAAACCAATTCAAAATGCAATACTATGATTAAGCTGAGGAAGGATGAACAAGCGTATTTAGTATAATAGATAGGCTGCTAAGTGCAGGTTTGGGATACCCAGGTGGGCTGGTGTTTTTTTTGTTAAAGGCAGACCAAAAAATATTTAAACTAATCCAGTTATATTATGATGGCAAATGCTTGTGTGTAACAGATAGGGTTAAATAAGCCACTGCATAGATGGCATGCACAGTGGCAAGGCAGATTTACAGCACAAAAAACTGAAATTGAATTGAAAACTGATCTGGCTAATGAAAAAAAAAAATGTTTCACTGTCACTTGGCTGGATGGCTCCGGTTTTTCCCTATCTTTCCCTGGCTCTGTCTACCTCTCTGTCTGCCTCTCTGACTCTCCCTACCTATCTCTAACTCTCTGTCCCTGTCTCTAACGATCTGTGCTCTGGCCGCAATGCAAGGCTGAAATGTGCACAAGGAAGATGGCCGCCGTCTGGACATGTTCATCCACCATTTTAGAATGCCTGTAATTGAAATAAATGTAGTTTAAAGGAAAACTTTGATCGATCGAATCTCAGGGGAAATTCGGATTCGTTCAGAATCGAATTTTCCATGAAATTTGGAACAAATCCGGGTTCGTCCGGATCGATTCGCTCATCCCTAATCATCAGCCACAATGACAGGCTAAATCAGGACTCCATTATGGAGACCAAAGGGCCCATCATAATTGGGGCTAGGCTCCAGGCAGGCAACCCTGATAGCAGTCCTTCCATGAGCCTCAATGGCTGTTAAACATAGAAACATAGAAGGTTGACGGCAGAAGGAGACCATACGGTCCATCTAGTCTGCCCTTATGTGTATACTGTATGTACTCTTTATCTTAGGATAGATGTGTGCTTATCCCAGGCATGTTTAAATTCAGTGACTGTTGATTTTTCAACTACCTCTGCTGGAAGTTTGTTCCAAGCATCTACTACTCTTTCTGTAAAATAATATTTTCTAACATTGCTCCTGATCTTCCCCCCGACTAGCTTCAGGTTGTGCCCCCTTGTTCTATCATTAAGTTTCTTCTTAAAAACACTTCCCTCCTGAACCTTATTCAATCCTTTCACATATTTAAAGGTCTCAATCATGTCCCCCCTCTCCCTTCTTTCCTCCAGACTGTACAAATTAAGTTCTTTAAGTCTCTCCTGATAAGTTTTAAGTTTAAGTCCTTCCACCATTTTCGTTGCCCGCCTTTGGACACATTCTATTTGAATAATGTCTTTTTGCAGGTAAGGTCTCCAGTACTGCACACAGTATTCTAGCTGTGGCCTTACCAGGGCTCTATACAGCGGCATCACAACCTCCCTCTTCCTACTGGTGATGCCTCGAGCTATGCAGCCGAGCATCCTGCTTGCTTTTCCCACTGCCTGGCTACACTGTCCACTCATCTTGTAGCTATCAGTAATCAGTACCCCTAAATCTCTCTCCTTCGAGGTCCTGGCTAACACAGTGCTGCCCATACGGTACACAGAGCAGGGATTCCTTCTACCCAAGTGCATGATTTTACATTTAGAGACATTAAACTCTAGTTTCCACAGTTTTGACCATCTATCCAGTAAAGATAAATAATTTTCCATGTTGCAGACACCTCCAGGAATATCCACCCTATTACTAACCTTTGATCCTTCTGCAAACAGACAAACTTTTCCTACCAAGCCTTCTCCTATGTCACTTACAAATATATTTAAAAGAATGGGGCCCAGGACAGAGCCTTGCGGCACCACTTGTAACTCGCCTTTGTTCAGATTGCACACCATTTACAACAACGCTCTGATACCGATCCCTCAGCCAGCTGGAAACCCACTGAACTATCCAGGGATTGAGTCCTACCTTCAATAACTTATCTATGAGCTCCTTTTGTGGTACAGTGTCAAAGGCTTTGCTAAAATCCAGATAGGCGATATCCACAGCACCACTTTCATCTAACACTTTAGTGACATTGTCAAAGAAATCAATAAGATTGGTCTGACATGATCTGCGCTCAGTAAAGCCGTGCTGTTTTGGGTCCAATAGGTCATTAATTTTTAGATTGCAAATTATCTGTTTTTTAAGAGTGTTTCCATTAATTTGACCACTATAGATGTTAAACTATCTGGCCTTTAATTACTGGCTTCTTCTCTAGTCCCCTTTTTATGGATTGGTACGACATTGGACATTCTCCAATCATCTGGAACCTCACCAGTTGAAAGGGAATGGTTAAGTAAATCAGTCAGAGGGGCTGCAATCACAAACCTAAGTTCCCTTAGAACTTTGGGGTGGATTCCATCTGGACCCATCGCCTTACTTACCTTTAGATGTGCCAGCTCGGCTAAGACATCAGCCTCCAGAAACTCCGGAGCTGTGCCCTCCCAGCTGGATGCTGTGCTATGGCCATGCCTGCTACTATCTGAAAATACCGAACAAAAGTAGCTATTCAGATGGTCAGCCACAGCCTTATCTCCGCCAATATATTTATTTTCCCTATTTCTAATTTTTGAGACTGCATTGTTTTTCTTCTTTCTGTCACCAATATATCAGGAAAAGGTTTTATCTCCCCTCTTCATAGATTTGGCCATTTCTTCCTCCTTTTGCCCTTTAGCAATCCTTATAATCAGTTTTGCTTCCCTCTGTTTAATTTTATACGCCTCTCTGTCAGCTACACTTCCACTTACTTTATACTTCTTATAGGCAGACTTCTTATCTTTTATGATAGTGCTGATTTCCCTAGTAAACCATAATGGTTTCTTCTTCCTTTTATTCTTGCTAGTTTGTTTCACATATTGCTTAGTTGCCTTTAAGATGGCCATTTTTAATAGTGACCACTGGGCACTCACTTCTGCTACTCTGTTCCACTCACCTAATTTTCTTTCTACATACTCCGCCATTTCCTTGAAGTTTGTCTTCCTACAGTCTAGCACTTTGGTTCTGGTGTGTGATTGCACAATGTAATTATGTTGCTATTCATGAATTAGGTTAAATCCCCCCTCCCAACATATTTAATGGCTGTGTCCAAAACCCATTAAGCTATTTCAACCCAGACATTTAGGGGTTGTTTCAGAGCCAGGTGAGAAAACTCACTCCTTTTTTAGAAGAGAACGCTACCTTTCTTTGTCTAACTTGGGGCTGAAAGGTCATAGTTCCATGGCTGCCATGGAAGAGTATGTAGCTTCTGCTGTGATTGGAGAAGGCTTGAGGTGGAAAGTTAATTATTTTCTTTTATTAATATCCAAATCTGTTTTTTGAGGGGACTAGGGAGATCAGCTTTAGGTACTCTTTAATTGCTGCAACGCTGAGATTATGTAATTTATAACAGTATGTTATCGATAGATAAAAAAGCCAAAGAACAATCCATAAATAACCTATTTTTAACTTCTAAAGCCGTGACAATTTAGTAACCTTATTTTAACTATTGTTCATTTATAAAGCACCATCGTATTCTGTAGCGCTGTAAGTAAAATTACAGAAGGGAAGGACAAATATTGTCCCCAACATCCTACAAGGCAGACTGTTGGCAATGGGCATTCCCTCTAAAATTTCTGAATGGCTAAAGAACTGCATTTCCATTGATACTTCCATAAAGATTATACAATTTGCAGAAAACACAACTCTCAATGATAATAATTAATCTGCGGCTATTAAATCCATCCTCACTGCTTCCTTAATTGCATAGTATGGGGGCACCATCTTCAGGGGCAAACATCATTTTAAGAGGATCACAAGCTCTTTTTGTTGTGATCCTCTTTCAATTGATCAAAGGTATTTTCAAGCAAAATGTAATGTCCTGCTGATTATCAGTTACCAGTTTGTTCAGATGCCAACCCCCAATATAACACTGCCACCTTCACCTATAGGGTTGTTTTCCCTGGACTTTGGCTTTGTTTACTCCTTCTGTTAATACACTGGTAGGACTGATAATATGTTGCAGACTTGGCTATCTCTGATATTCCATATGTATTTGTTACAGTTTTGCCCTGTTGTACATTTGCCTTTGCAGCCTCAGGTGCTTTCTTTTGTGCCTTTAAGTCATGGGAGCAACCGTGTTTATCAGGCGAGTAATGTCTCTCGGCTTTGTGTGGGACATCATTGTTGTTTTCTGTGAAAGCTTGTGACAAACCTTTAACCCAAAGGGTAGATATATCCATCATAAACATTTATGGTCTCCCTGGATTTTTTGTTTCCCTGATATTCCCAAAACAAACATATACTTATTGTTAGTTGTCTGTCCTGTGTTTGATAATAACCTACGGATAATCTTCCAAATGAAATAATTAGTTTAACAATTTCACACCGTCTCTTAAACTGGACTTCTTTAGATGCTTTAATTGTGATTGATGAGCCCTAATGATTGCTCTTCTGTAATTCACGTTAAATTTAAGACCTGCACTATCTGACCAAACACTATTTAGTAACATTACCATATACAAAATTCCACATAAACATTCTGCTTTTTTTATTTTTTTTATTTAGGTCTAAATTTAGAAAGTATTTATAAACAAGGAATATGGGTGGCACCAAACAGTGAGTTACTAATAGTAAATATAGGTGCCCTGCTCTGGTGGATCCCAATTAATCTGAAATAATGCAACCACCAGGGGTGCCCCAAACCCCCAAAGCGGGATATATCCAGAGACTGACAATGGCACTCTATTGAATGTAATTCATAGCAAGTTTATTACATAATCAAAATGACATACAAGGACACATTGAAATAGATTTCTTTAAAGAACATATAAAACACATATAAACTGCCATCAAATGAGAGGAAAAAGGGGGGGGAGGGATTTTATCCTCTCATATCCCGGTGAGGTACCCTAATCTCTGTGCAATAACTAATAATCCTATATAGACAAATATATAAAGTGTCAGAGTGCTTCCAAAGTGCATCAGCATCAAATATAAATAAACATTAGCAATGAGGTAGGTGCAAGTCATAAACAAAATACAAAAACATAAAAGCTTGCTTGTCAATTAAAGTGCAGTGCAGACCCACTGGTGCCCCCAAGGCAAATTCCTACAACGCGTTTCGTGACGTAACGTCACTTCTTCAGGCAGAGTACGCAGCGAATAGGTGCTGGCTGCCCCTGTTTTATACTCACCCTTCCCCGTTCCCCTGCCCCGCGCTTCTGCAAGACCAGCGAGCGGCGGGCGCACTCCGGCCGGAAGTGCGTCACCGCCGACTCACAGGAAGTGACGTGGCCGTGTTCTAGGCTGGAACGCAGGCCTACGCAGCTGGTAGCAGAGACGTTTCTGGGCAGTGGCTCGCCGCCTCTCACATAGGTGAGAAGCCGCGCAGCACAACCTGTCCGAGCGCAGCGCGGGACTGGTTCTCGGGAGGTAAGTATCCCCGTATAAGTGTGCACAAAACCACTTAACTCATAATATACTATGTACGTATATACATTTGTACCAGATATACAAAAAATCATCATCTATTTTATGAAATCTATGGCATCCTTATATTACAATGCCAACTATGGGCCATATACCTTAATTCTCAGGAATTTAATGAAATAAAAGCCCCCCCAGAGAGCACACCCAAATGGGGGATAGTGTCCTCCAAAATAATGGGAACACTACCATCCCCTATGTCTATTCACAGATATGTAAATTATTGTATGGGCATCTCAATTGCTTCAAATAAAAAGGGGAGAAACCCGTATTTTTGGGCACTAATGGCCCTTTTAAATCTCACCTATGGCAATATTTTTTTATGTACAATGAAACAATCAAGCTAATAACATAGTTGTGGCTCACAACCAACAACAAAGGAGCAACTACAAACAGCCAGAGGCGCAGAAGAAAGGAGAAGCGCAGGCAAAGGGACAGGGGAGAGAAGAGAAAGGGAGGGAGGGAGGGGAAAAGACAGGGAAGGGAGGGGAAAGGGAAGGGGGAGGGGGGAGAAAACGGAAAAGAACAAAAGGGAAGGGAAAATGGAGTAGTGGGGGGAAAAAGAGAGGGAGGGAAGGGGAAAGGGAAGAGAGGGAAGGAAAAGAGTGATGAGAAGAAGGGAAGGAAAGAAAGGGGAGGGGAGCATATTTAGCATCAATATTGATTTAGGTCCCTCGTAGGGTCAGGTTTTACTCTTCAGGCTTCCCCTGTTGATTGGAGTATGGGGCCATATCACTCAATATTAGCTCACATTCAGGATAGACCAATATACTCATACTCCACCAATTAGTATATAACCTAGTCACACACAGACAAATGAAAAAAAGAGACATTTTTGTGTGAAAAAGACACAATAAAAATACTAATAAGGTATGCCGGGAATAACCCATGCCCCTAGTCACCCTCAAAAACAAAAGTGAAAAAACTG
Organism: Gastrophryne carolinensis; assembly: GCA_027917425.1. Lineage (NCBI taxonomy): Eukaryota > Metazoa > Chordata > Amphibia > Anura > Microhylidae > Gastrophryne > Gastrophryne carolinensis. Next base: position 524,351,143 of record CM051234.1, read on the forward strand.
AAAAAACAGTGATCCCCCCATATTACCAAAATCCAGGTGGCCCCAAAGGGAACCCTCACTCGGAACCCCCAATCTGGGGATCATATAACCAAAATAAGGCCTTGCTGGTTGATAAAATCAACCGCATGGCCTATGTCTATGTGATGATGGATACTACAATGCAACTAACCAATCAATATGTGACCTTTTAGAATAAACTGTGAACTAAAGACATAACAACCAACAATTAGTTGATTGAACCAACACCAAATGGAACACTTCAAAACCCATGTCCAAATGTGCCGAGAGTCTGTGTGTGGCTGGCAGTGGCTGTAGTGGTATATAGTGGCATGCCCCCCCCCCCTAAAATTTGGTCCCTTACTCACCTAAAATGGTACAAACGAAATATCTTCATTTAAACCCAAAGGTTGCTGCGCATCCAGTTGATATATCCAGCGGAGCGCTCTTTGCTGTAGGCGCCTCTTAATATCCCCCCCCAAGTATTCCTAACTGCACTTTTTCTAAGGCCACTATCTTGATCTCCCCTATGTTACTGTCAGGACAATCCAGCATATGTACTTCTACAGGCGGCACTGAGCGCCCCAGATCCCTATTCCGCTTTGCTAGGCGGATTGAGGAAAAATGCGCTTGTATCCTGGCCTATAGTGCATTTTTGGTTTCGCCCACATATATCCTGGGGCAACTACATGTGAGCAAATAAATTACTCCCACAGTTTTACAATTCAAGAAGCTTTTTATGGGGTATGTCTTTTTAGTCCTCAGGTTAGTTACTTCTTTTTTGCTATCCATATGTGGGCATATATTACAATGCCCACAAGGGTAGCTCCCTTTAACGCTAATATCTTGTAACCAGGTAGTGGGTCTAGAAAAGTGGCTTCTGCAGATTTTATCTCTCAGGTTGGGAGCCTTACGTGCCACCATCTTAGGGACATTTCTGGTCCATCTCGTCAAATAAGGATCAGTCCTTAGGATGCCCCAGTGTTTTTGCATTGATGTGCGTAATTGGGGCCAAGCATTATTATATTGGGAGATAAATCTTACCTCATCCTTGGCACTCCTTTTCTTTTTGGGGAGCAGTAAGGCTTCTCTTGTTGTCTGCTTGGCCCTATTCAACTCTTTATTCACCACACGTTTGGGATACCCACATTTGTAAAACCGATCCGCTAAAGCATTAGATTGAACAGAGAACTCCTCCATAGTGGAACAATTTCGTCTTATTCTAAGAAATTGCCCAACCGGAATCCCATCCTTTGTGTTCTTGCTGTGAAAGCTATAATAGTGCAATAGACTGTTTACCGCCGTGCACTTCCTGTATAGAGTTATCTGAAGTGGGGCACTTCCCTGTTTGTAATTTGTAAGATCCAGAAAATCGATTCTATCATCTGCAATGCATGATGTAAGAAAGATATTATACGGATTTTCATAAAGTATGTTTATGAAGGAGATACAATCATCTTTAGAACCCTGGCACAACAGGAGTACATCATCGATGTACCTGTACCACCCCAAAATGTGTGGGGTGTATATTTATCTATATAGGATTATTAGTTATTGCACATAGATTAGGGTACCTCACTGGGATATTAGAGGATAAAATCCCCCCCCCCCCCTTTTCCTCTCATTTTATGGCAGTTTATATGTGTGTTATATGTTTTTTAAAGAAATCTTTTTTAATGTGTCTTTGTATGTCATTTTGAGTATGTAATAAACTTGCTATGAATTACCTTCAATAGAGTGCCATTGTCAGTCTCTGGATATATCCCGCTTTGGGGGTTTGGGGCACCCCTGGTGGTTGCATTATTTAAATTTAGAAAGTAGTTTCAGTTCCACATCTAATATCGTTAAAATCGTTTTTATTGCTTCATAAACATTAAAAGACATTGTAATCAATTAAATGCACATATAATGATTAATGGTTTAAATGCCAAGCACATAGATTCTGCCAGCTCGCTTTTCAGCAGTTAACCACCAAGCACGTAAAATCTACATTCTTGGGACTTCCCCTGGTTTGCCACTCACCTCTGCCAGAGGTCTCCTCTCCACCCGGGAGTATCTGATCCCCCCCTCAGTCTTTAGCAGGCCAGAGAATACCTGTTCCCTGCACTGCATGACGGCTTCTGACAGTTCATTAGTCACTACAGGGAGGGGCCTTTCATAGGGCGAGTGAGATGACATCATCTCACATTGCCACTATAAAAGGCCCCTCTCAGCAGGAATCGGTCCGAAGTGCACCCTGTCTCCATCTGCGGAGACAGGGTGTGCCGATACTGTGCCCCCGCACCCGGCTTCCCCCGATCAGTTCTGGCTGTCAGTGACAGTGTGAAATGGGACACAGCGATTGGCGATCAGAGGTAAGTAGAGGAAAAAAATTACTTTCATTCCTGTGTCAGTGTGTTTACATTTGTAAAAAATAGGCTGCCACTGAAAGGCTATAAAGTACCTATGCATGTTGGGTATTTTTTTGTTCAAGGGACCTTGTGGTTTCAGATTTAGCTTGTTTTTTCTTGTTTACATATTAATGATTATATAAAACTGAGTCTTGTTTCTGCTTTTTGAATTCCTCAAGTGTTTGCACCAATGCTTGTAAATACACTTATTAAAGCACATGTGCAAACCTCATTTTCTGTGGTGGATTCCACCCCTTAGCTAGTCACGGTGGGACCAGGTTCTGTAATAGAAGCAAGAAGGGCATAAATATTGAGGCTCCAGAAACCATGCTTGTGGGGGTCATTATCAACTAGGAGCAGCAGTGTGCTACCTAATTTTATTTTTATCCTGGTTGTGGGATTACATTAATGTGTAGCAAGTTCTTAGATGTTTAACCTTAGTCAGGGCCTAACTTGAAAACTGTTTTCAAGATTTTTTTTTGCCAAAATATCCTCTCCCTGTGTGATGGGGCATTTTTTACAGTACATCATTTATTCCAATGGGGTATAAGTAATTTTTTTTTAGTTTGAAAAGTCACCTGGGGTATAAATTCACCCGTTCTGCGTAGTCATTGATTCAAACTTTTTTCAAAAATTAACCTAATCAACATAAAGGCCCATAAAATCATTTGATCAATTTTTACATGATTTCTTATATATATATATATATATATATAGTAAATTTGTTATCTAGGTATAGCTAACATATTTTATAGTTATAATTTACTTTTATCAGCTACAATATAAAACAAAGAATACACTGTATATCATTGCTTAGCACTAGATTATAATAAATCATAGTACTAGATCTATCCTGCCATGATTTCTATTCGGATTTTGCTTACTGTAAGGGTCATACAGTATAAGACGCAGTTAAATGTCAAACTATTCACTTTAGCTTTAGGCACACATGCCATTTACAGAAGGCCAGCTTTCCATATTTAAATAACTATTTTTACTGCTTCTAAGTAAGACATTTTATAAGCAAGTCTAACAGCAGACCAGCAAGGTGATGAATGCTAGGAACTTGCTCTGGCAGATCTTCTGCAGCTGAATGACTGAATCACAAAATCCTCAGCTGAGTGTTTTGAAGCTAACAGCATTTACACTCTGCAGGAGGATCAATACGGCGCCTCGATTGATTGTCCCCACCGGCACAGCTAGGATTATTCACAGAATGTATTTCCAACCTTATCCAGTATTTTTTATAGGTTCTTTTGAGAAGCATGACCATGTTTAATAAAAGATGGGCATTTATAGAACATTTGTCCTGCAAAGCATTTAGTGTGAGGATATTGTAATCTAATGGAAAATGTATATAATGTATATAAATGTTGCATATTAATTTAGTGCTATTAAAATTGCTGTTTCTTTTCTGTAGCCAGTCATTCATATACATAACTAATACAAATGAACCTCCTCTTTCTAGTACGCATTTTGAGCCATTGTATTTATTATAAACCAAAAATAATCAAAATGACCTACTATGAATGTTTTGATTTACTTGCTTAGCTTGAAACAGCAAAGAGACATAAAGAGATAATTATCACGGTTCCATCTACTCATTAAGGCCCTTATTTAAGAAGGGATAGCGTCAGGTAGTGGCTGGTTAATGAGAGGTAGCGACAGGTAGCGACTGGTGAACGCCGGACACGGCACGCAATTACACATTTATCAAGCAGAATCTGTTTAGCGACTGGGATAGCGCCATGTAGCGTCTGATTCATCATTTTCACAGCCTCAGCGAACAGCGCCGGCGTTCAGCCTTGCACAGTGCCAGGTATGACCTCTAGCGGGCGCTCTGAAAATGCCTGCTACAGACGCTCATCTGTCGCTACCTGCCACTAATGATGAATCAGCCTGTAAGATAAATTGGTATTCTTGGTCAGTATGTGTCATGTAAATACATATTATACTATTAAATAATAATAAATATTAATAAACACTATTAAAAATAACACTTTCCCTCTGTACAGGGGGATTTGTCTGCCTATTTTAGGCCACTTTTCAACATTCCCAATCACCCAGGCCCTGCCCCCCCATACTGCTTCCAGTCTTGTGCTGCTAACTTACTAGCCTTATGCTAATTACCTGGTTGTTACTTGCCCTTTGGGTGTGTCTTACAGTGTGAATTGCAACCTGCATCCCAGTGATTGGCTGAAAATGCAAAAACACTAAAACACTTACTGCGAGCATCTATTGATAAATAAGGATACAAATTACAAGTGGGAGTGCTTTAACCCTTCTAGTGCCAGCTACGTGAGTCTCACGTAGCTGCCTCTCCAACCGTTAAGTGCCAGCTACGTGAGACTCATGTAGCTGACTTTAGAGCCCCAAAAAAGATACAGACTTACTGACCCCTCGTTTGAAAGTGCCAGCGATTCTCTTTAAGAATCAGCTGCTTGATTTTCGCCCCCGGGCCTCTGGTCTTCAGGAGCCCCCCCCCCCCCCCCCCCCCCGCGCCATCTGAAATAAAAAAAAAAAAAAATAAAAAGGACACAAACTCACCTGACAGCCCGGGGGGGGGGGGGGGCCTGGACTTACAACTCTTCGGGTGAGGACCCAGCAATGGGCCCTCACCGTCCTCTTTGGCCGGCGCTGGCCACGCCCCTAGCCCCGCTCACTTGTGGGAGGCGCAGGACACTGGATCAGAGGTAAGTATAAGTGAAAAAAGAATAAATAAATAATTTTTTGTCTGGTGTCTTTTTTTTTTTACTTAACCCTTTGTGAACTGTTAAGGGGTCCATGAGACCCCTTATACCAGTTCACAAGGCTCTGGGGCTGGCAATCACCTGCGGCTAGCGGGTGACTTGCCATAACCCCCAGCCCCCCCATTACCTGCCTCCCCAACGGCCAAGGGAGGGCAGAAGGGCCCGGGCCACTTAGTGGCTATGTGGGCTAGTAGCCCTGTTCTACAAGCACCCATAGCTGGTCCGGGTCGGTAATGTTGGGTAAGGGGGACCCTACGTCATTTTTTGGAGGGATTTTAAGGGTTTTTAACCCTTAAAATTCCAAAAAATGAGGTCCCCCCTTGGAGGGGGGACCCTATGTCCTTTTTTTTTAAGTTAACCCCTTACAACTATGCAATCATATTGCATAGTTGTATCCTATCTGAAATCTCTGCTGTTTCAGTTTGGGGGAGTTTCCTGGGCAGGAAAGGGTGTATACCAATACATATGTGGTACCGTTTTAGCCGGGAGAAATAGGGCTTTCACACGCAATAATATTTTATTAACAAACTTATATTTTTTATTACAAAAAAACACTACAAATTGGAAAAAAATGTTTTTTTTTATTTTTTTGCACATATTTCACCCAGAAGTATTGAGAATACACTAAAAAAAGGCCAAACAATATATAATTTTCCTGGAAAATCCCTGGAAATCCCTTAAAAAATCAAGGTTGAACATGTGTAGCGCAAAACAAGAAAAGTAGTCTGGCAACAGAGTGTGACAAAAAATCTATCTAGGCTGGCACTTAAAGGGTTAAATCAATCATGAGCACCAATGTTACAAAATGCTTTTCTATAGGTAACAAGCAAAATATACTAAAATGACACCTGCAGTTAAACAGGCAATAAAAAACAAGAAAAGTGCATTTAAAAACTCTCAGCAGTAAACTTTGTATTATAAAGCAGTTAATAAAGCATCTATAAAAGAAATACAGATGCCAATATTGCAAAATGAAAGAGAGGTGGCAAAAGAAAGAAAATCCAAACATAAACTTTTCTTTAAATATCTAAATGAAAAATACAACCTCAAAACAGGTAAATGCCCTAACTAATGGTAATGGGGAATTGGTCACGAGGGATCAAAAAAAGATGATACCGCATATAGATAATATAGGAAATATCATTGCTGCCAATACCCGGAGCAAAATTTTGAATTGGCTACACATAGATATCATCAAAGGAAGGCTAAATCATTTAAATGTGAATAAGACTCCAGGAACAGATTGACTTCACTCAAGAGGTCTTAAGGAACTCAGCTCAGTTATTTCTTCACCCCTGTTCTTGATTTTTAACACTTTAACTGCCATCATACCTAGAGTTTTTGCTACTTTCTGTTGCAAGACCATTTTTCAATATTTTGTGCTATACATGTTCAACTGTGATTTTGAAGGGATTTCACAAGAATATTATATGTTGTTTTTTCAGTGGGAAGGCACGGGAGAAGTCTTGAAGGTTGTATTGCGAGGAGGTAACCAAGGAGGAGGACAGGAGAATGTCAGAGGCAGAGAGGAGGTTGCGCTTGGGTTGGTAACGCTGGATCAGAGATGAAATGTAGGGAGGGGCCTGGTTGGAGAGAGCTTTGTAGGTTAGAAGTTTAACTGTTAAAACTTTAAACCGGACCTTCACCATGATTTATTGAAAAGCCCAAACCCTTAAAAAAGGATTCCCCAGCATCTAAAGTTAATACACTTTAAGTTTTTAGTCACTTATTATTCTTTCCCCCACTGGGCTGCAACTCTGTTCAGGACATTAGGATACGGGCGCCGCCATCTTGACTCAGAAGCATCACACTTACTGAGGAGAGGAGAGTGGGATAAAGTACAGGCGAGAGGGTTATAGCTGTGCTTTGCTCAGACAGAGCAGAGCTGGGGTCAGGAAAAGGTCAGCAATCCCAGAATGCAGAGCAGCACTTCCTGTTTGCAGGCTGCCTGATGTTCCATGAGCCGCCATCTTGGATGTTTAAAGGCTCATAACATGCAGTAGATGCAGGTAGGATGATTTTTAATGTGAGCAATCTGTATGTACAGAGTGTGGGAAACATATAAGATAGGCTCTTATTCAGAGTGAAGGAATAACTTTCCTCAACCTCGTTTCCAGGTTGAACCTGATCATGTGGTTAACAGCCACTCTGTTACTTGATGTTCGTGTGAGCAATCATGGTAAGTCACAGAAGTTCTTCAGCTGTCTCTCCACAGCAGAGCATGCTCATGACTAATGAAGCTGCACCATGACATGCCCTCCCCAGTCCAATCACGCAAAGCAAGTGTCCTTGCTTAGAATACAAAAAAGTATTTATGTATATTTGGACATTTTTAAATGTTTTGAAACAGCTTATTATATACTGTCCCCACAGGGGATGAGGTGGAAGAAAGTTAAAATGTGCATGTACAGGGTCTTTGGAGAGTATCATTTCAGGACCTAGATCCTACTCACAGAATTCAAGTGGAGGGTTTAGGTCCACTTGAACCAGATGTTGATGCATATTCTTCTTTTCAAACTTTCAAAAACTGTACAAAAGATTTTCAGTTGGTTAATAGCTTTTTATCCATTCCCATGTGAATAGGGCAGCGTCCTGAGCTTCTGTGACTGCTGAACCCTGGCGATTGTGAGTGTGATTGACTGTCTTGCCATCCTTGGACATGAAGGTAATAACAAACCTCGATTTGGGATCTGTTGGGCTTGTGATTTTTCTAACTCTACCAATAGTACAGTCCAAATGTTTGTACGTGGCCCCAGCTACCACAATGGGTCACACTCCAGGTCAGCACCAAACACACCAAGTAATCACTGGAATCACTGCATTAAATAATTCTCCTAGATTTTATTGAGTATTAAGACCATAATGGACAAGAAGTAAGACAACAAAATTTATTAAAATTGGTCTACAGTGGGGGCATCCCCATCATATTCGTGTGACATCTCAAACAAAGACCCTGTGCATATATCCATAATCAAGAACACACCTTTCTATCTACCAATAGTACAGAATACTGCAGAAGGCATTTCAGAATACACTGTGTCTGTTTACTGTATTTCCATGGCAATTTTGAAATGTCAGACAATTTTGCTTTCTTGGCAGGTAAAAGAAATTATTCCTGCAAGATATTTAATTCCCCTGCACACTATTTCCAATCTCTTTCTAATTTCCACTGTCACTCACATCCTAAAATGCAAGAATAATTATAAAATGTATCAGCGGCGCAGCGACAACTCAGACAGTCCTTTCCTTTACTTCCGCAGTATTTAATCTGACACAGCTCTTTGCTGTAAACAAGCAAAGAGGCATGTTTATGTGTTAATAAATAAATGCCAAGCAGCTGCTCAAACTCTAAAGATCCACTGAAAATGTTGTGCTTACAAAATGTACACTTCTACAGTATGTACCATCGGCAGTAGATAATGACATACATTGGGGACTACCCAGTTTTTGGACTAAATGCAACTGGTTGTCAGCAGTGGGAGTAACTACAGAGGGTGCAGGGGTAGCAACTTCACCGGGGCCCACAAGGTCAAGGGTGGCCCCATCATTGTGGCTCCTCCACCTGATTTATCAGAATTGTGCTCACATGGTATCATGTACAGGAAAAAGAAAACATACGTCTGAGCTGTTCCAGCCCTTAGTTGTCTAGATATATTGAACAGAGTTAAAATGATAGGAAATAACATTACAGTCAGACTGACCAGTAGTGCCATAAGGAATGAACACATAACAGGCCCAGATGTTGCTGAGTAAATTGTCCATACAGTTGAAGAACCTGGGAAGCCACCAAACCCTGGGGCTGGGGTTTCTGCCACATTGCCTACAGGGATAGGGGGATGCCACACTGCCTATGGGAATGGGAGGGGGAATGCCGCATTGCCTATGAAAATGGGAGTGGAGAATGCCATCCTACCTATGGGAATGGGATGGGGGAATGCCTCACTGTCTTTATGGAAAGTGGCATGGGGCGAATGCCACACTGCTTACGGTGAATGGGGGGGGGGATGCCACACAAAGTATGGGAATGGGATAAGTCAAATGCCACACTTCCTATGGGGAATGGGAGGGGGTAGAATGCCACACGCTCTATATGGGGAATGGAATGGGGGGCATGCCACGCACTCTATATGGGGAATGGTATGGGAGAATGCCATACTACCTATGAGAATGGGGGAGGGGGTTGCCACACTGTCTATGGGAATGGGATGGGGGATGAATGCTACACTGCCTATGGGGAATGAGAGGGGATGAATGCCACATTACCTATGGGGAATGGGAGGGGGAATTCCACAATGCCTATGGGAATGGAAGGGAGGAATGCCACACTGCCTATGGGGACTGGGAGGTGGGTTCCACATTGCCCCTAATGGGGTGATTCTGCGCCTTGTCTATTATTTAGTTCTTGGGAGGGGGTAATGTTTTAGCACGACATTTCTTATTTTCCTCCTCCAAATCCTAGGTGCACCTTATGGGTAGGTGAGATTAACACCTCGCCTCCCTACTGTTTATGGTATACAGAGGATGTGGATTGCAGTTACAATTTATTGCTGCCAGAAAATAAAAGAAAAAAACACAGCAAGTCCAGTTGCCTTCACAGACATGTCTAGCAAAAATCATTCAGCGTTAGAAATGCTTTTATAATCGCAGCAAATCAGAATTTCATAGAATTACGGCTAGAGATGAGTGAACTTTTGAAAAGTTCGATTCGGGCGATTCGCCGAATTTCACAAGGAAATTCGGGTTCGGCCGAATCGAACTTTTACGAAGTTCCCCATCAAAAATGCCGGCATGGTGGGAGCGGGCCGGCCGGTTCCGCTGTCAGCGGGCCGGCCCGCTCCCACCATGCCGGCAAAAATGCTTTTTTTTTTTTTTTTTTTTTTTAAATGCCGGCATGGTGGGAGCGGGCCGGCCGGTTCCGCTGTCAGCGGGCCAGCCGGGGGGGCGGTAAAGCCGGCCGGCCCGCTCCCACCATGCCGGCATTTAAAAAACAAAAAAAAAAAAAAAAACATGCCGGCATTTTTTTTTTTTAATTTCAGGAAAAATTCGATCGGTACGAATCACAAAATATTCGGGTTCGTGCCGAATCGAATATTTCCTGAAATTCGGAGCGAATTCCGGTTCGTCCGAACCGGTTCGCTCATCTCAAATTACGGCCATTGGGAAACACTTTTTTAGCACAGAAGAAAATTATTGAGGAGACCATTCCTTTTCAACCTTTTGTCAGGGTACTTTAAAGAGCTGCTATGTAAAGTCATTTTGTGGCATACCTATTCTGGCATGCAGCTCACCCTCAATGATCAAATGATCCCTGAAGCAAACATAATGGGAGCCAGGAATGGCTGCTGCAAAGCCCATATTGCAGAAAGGAGGATCCAGCTCCCATTGTAATCCCGTGTTCATGCTCCACAAACACAGGGTTACAAGTGGAGCAGGATCCTCTACAATACCCCTCACTTGGTCATGTGCGCATAATAGAGCCCATACTAGAGATGAGCGACCCCTACCAGTTCACAAAGGGTTAAGTAAAAAAACACACCACACACAGAAAAAGTCCTTAATTATTTTTATTAGAGCAATGCTTACCCCCTTTCATTGCTTGTGCTGTCCAACACCATCCACCAATTCCCCCGCCACTTTCTCATGTCTTCAATGGGACGGAGAATGCAAGTTCTCCACCCCACTACCGGCTTCTGTCACTCACTCCTGCCACAGGTGGGGCTATCTATTCCCTTTCATTGCTGGTTCTGTCCAACATCATCCACTGCTTCCCCCGCCACTTTCTCATGTCTTCAATGGGACGGAGAATGCAGGTTCTCCACCCCACTTCCGGGTTCTGCCACTCACTGCTGCCACACATGGGGCTGTTTATTCAAATGGAGTGAGCTGACATCAGCTCACTTGCTGGTACAAACAACCCCTGTTGCGGCAGGGAGCAATGTGGCCAGAATCCAGTGTTGGCTGGATTTCTATGGAGAATGGTGCAGGACAGAGTGGTATTTCAGGGAAAAATGTGGTCATCAAAAATTACAATTAAAAGTCTATCCGTGACGAATAGACTTTTTCCTGAAAAACGTAGTGAATTCTGGTTCCGACAAATTGGTTCACTAATCTCTAGCCTAATCATAGTTTGTTCTGTCTTATCTATAATATTTAGGCTTTTTTAACAGAAGCGTTTATTACACTAATAGATCAACTTAGGGAATGATTTTTCTTCTCAACAAGTAAATATCATATATATACGTTTTTCCAGGTCAGTAAATGATTTTTGTTTTTGTTGCAAGGAAGACAACATTCAGAGAAAGGAGAGAGAAATGTCCCTGCAAAAGCAATGATTGATGTTCAAAATATTCAGTTAAGAAGCTGATATTCCCATGGTAGCTTTTACTGCGATGTGTTTTATTTTCATTATAGCTGCACATTCAGAAACACAATGCATAAATGGCTTTAGTTACAGGTCAGATTAAGTGACCTATTTTATGGACTTCTCAGATTGCACCTTATACTACATTTCAATAAGTGGATGCTTTTACTAACATGATGTCACCCTATAAATTACAAACATGAGATTACTTTTTTCCTATGTCATCTGAGTCAACAGTATGTGAGCAAAGCAAAATCTAAAGTATAATAAAGGTCCTGTGCAGATGCTCTTATAATAACATCAAACCAAAAATAACACAAAGAAGGCAACTGATTTTTGTGGGTATATTGCAGACAGGTGTCTTCAGCATTTGCAGATGTTCCCACAGCGGATGTCATTGTAGTCTAGCTATAATATAATTTCTGGTTAGAATGCTTAATTAAAACATAAAAGAAAGTCAAGTTGAAGTGTTGTGAGAAGACTGAGACATCTAGCCAGCTAACAAGGGAACAACTGCTGTAGGAGCAATGTATGGAATCAGAAATAAGATTTTATGGGGTTGCAGTTATATTGTTGGGGTTTGAAAAGACACATACCCATAACGCTCTTAAAAGTCCATATGTTTTTGTTTAAAGGGGAACTATTTTCCTAACAATTTCCTCCTGGCAAACTACCTGATGGAAGAAAAAGTTCCTCTTATAAAGGCATTTAGGTGAAAGGGTGAAAAAAAATAAATTAAAAATATTATTTTTAGCCATGATCCTTAGCAAACAGGTGATCAATGTTAGCAATTAGACGATCATGTCTTGTTGCTCTCCAAAGCACTCAGGCAATAGCGATGTGATAAAAGCACACTGTGTGCTTTACATATATCATAGTAAAAAAAATTGTGCCTCTAGCTATTACTGCCAGCACATAGTGTGACCACAAAAAGGGGGTGAGAGATGCTACAGGCTAAGAGTGTCTCCAGCCTGCCAGCACATAATGCGACCAGAGAGGAGGGGCAAGGGTGGGGATTCATAGCTGCAGGACGTCTGGGGAGGGATTCTTGGTCCACTGAAGATTGATTGAAGGACCAGGTCAGTGAGGTGGGGATTGTAAGCTGAGTGGGAAAGGTATTTACTCACTTAGAAGATTAACAGTGGAGGAATCGCTGTGCTCCAGCCACTCAATAAAAGGTAAACTCCAGTGATATTTTTTTTACTTTTGAGTTGCCAATCATTTTAAGCCTAACATGATTCCAAGGGGGGATCAATTGTCTTTAACAGAAACAGGCAGACATACTGGTTAATCCAAAATGCAAAGTTTTATTTCTTAAAGTGGACCAACACCCACCGGTGATCGGCCCGGGAATCTATAAGATTCCCGGGCCGATCACCTCCCTCCCCGCGGGACATCCGAGATCGGGATGTCCTGCGGGGTGAAACCCCCCCAAACACCCCAAACTCCTTACCTTATCTGCGAATGGCCGGCGCGGGCACGCGCGCGTCAAGAGGGACGCGCGGGAGGCGGCGGAGGAGCCGCTTGTCCGCGGCTTGTCCGTCGGCGCGGGGAGAGGTGAGTTCGGGGGGTTCGGGGGGGTTTCACACAGCGGGGCACCCTGATCGGGGGTGCCCCACCGAAGTGGACCAAGACCCAGGATAGTCAAAATCCTGGGTGTTGGTCCACTTTAAAGACATTTGAAAAAGAGTAGTAATGATACTGAATATATACATTATTTATCTATTTTAGAGAGCACTAATAATGACCCATTTCCATGAACGGTGAACCAGTATGACTAGTATGTGAGTAGCCAATTGTTCGTTAGAACGATCATAATTAGGAAAAGTCATGCTGTGCGAATTCAAGATATTTATATAGTCATATTTGCAGTTGATTCCCCATACCAACACTAATGTGACAACATTTTATGTCAGCCATAATACTACACTTGACCAATAAACAAATTCTTGTCTGTTTGATTGCATCCACTTTAGTGATTTTTCATTTTCAAATTGTTCTATGAAAATGGTCCCATTACAGTTTTGGGAGGAGATTGTCAGGTGGTTTCAGATCCTCTGTTGGATATCCACAGGGGTCTCTCATGTTTGATTTGAGTTCAAGGGGCTCTCCACTTACATCAGTTTTTTGGATCCATGGATACTTTGAAACACAAAAGAAAGAGATTTTACTTTCTACTCAAAGGTACATCATACAGATTTTTCTACATCCGACACGTGGTCCTTCCCTTGGTCACATCATCGCGATGTGCAAATCTAGTGGTAAAGGAAGATTTAGCTCAGCAATTGGATATTTTTTTACTAATAGGGTGGGTGAGCCACATTGGTGGGTGGTCTGAGAATGTTACATTTGGGGTTTGTTGATCAAACATGAAGCAAGAATCAAAAAAAGGAAAATGAGGTGAATAACCTATTGTGTAAAACAGAACATCCTGAAGTGAAATACAAAGGATCCCTGACAGTTCAGACAGCGGTCTGCCGGACTCAGAGAATACTTGAAAAGACTGCTTTTTAGGGTTAAAGCTGCTATGGCAAAGGTCATGAATTTGGCAACAAACCAAAGTTGGATTTTAGGCCAAAGCCCAGAAAGAGCAGCAGTCAAGATCTTTTATTGCTCCAATTGTCTCTTCAGATGGGCAGTGGTGACATGCAGTTGCTGCCCAATTTAGGCCCATGAATGTATTGATTCTGCAGGCACAAGGGAACCTGCTCAAAGCAGACTCTTCTTTCCAGTGGATTCAGTTAATGTATTAAATATCTGGGGGTCCAGATTTTGGTTACATGGCAACATATTGCTGCCCAATTTAATGTGAACCCCTGATTATTATGCTCCAAGCTGATATGGATACTGGACTGTTTAGTTCAAATATCTAGGGGAAGGTAAGGCCCCTGTCTCAGATATTGTCCATGTAGCCGACCTTGCTACTATAAACACTATTACAATGGAATTATGTAAAATTTCTACTTTTTATTAAATTTACTACATAATTTTTTTTTTTAATCACATGAACACATCAATGGTTGTGCAATACATGATTTGATTTCATTCAATCTCCTTGGATCTTCAAGTTAACAGGTGTTGGGCATACTAGTTTTGCCTTGCATGGCTTCCTCAGCTCCCTTGTCACTTTAAATACATAGAGATAACATTTGCATGGATATAACTTATATGTGAATATGATTATATTTTAAATTTCAAAATTTCATATATTCATTGTACCTGAATTTCATGTCTCAAATCAAATCATGTATTGCACAACCATTGATGTGTTCATGTGATTATTTTTAAAGGAAAAAAAGCTATTTTATATGCAGTAAATGTAATAAAAAGTAGAAATTTTACATAATTCCATTGTAATAGTGTTTATAGTAGTGAGGTCGGCTACATGGACAATATCAGAGACGGGGGCCTTACCTTCCTCTAGATATTTGCACGCTCCAGATATTGGGCCAAATAATTAAATAAAATCAAACAAAATGTAATCCCACTTTTATCCACTGGTAGAAACAAATCTAGAATCCTGGAGGCAAAATCAATCAGTTGCTATGGGCACAACAGTTTTCTAGAAATAGACATCCCACCAAGGCACCTCTGTTTGTTTCAGGCACTCTCTAACTTATTACTCCTGTCCCTTTTGAAAAAAGATATGATCCCTGTTTGTATAATTCATATGAAACATGATGAGATAATAAAGTGATATTTCAGGCAGTTATTAGACGATTGTGCCGGGCTACATTTGGCACTGTCCTGTTTTCCGTTTTTAATTTGAAGAAGTAATGGCTGAGATATGGTGGTCTACAGTTTCACCTTATAATTTCTTTTCAGAAGCATGTGGAATTGGCCCTTGGAGATGCAATGCCGCATGATAATCAGCATAATGGGTGGTGTCTGTAAGAGCCTGAGATCTTGCTTCAGACACAGGCATTCTCATCACACTGGCTGTGTTTGTAGCGGTGCTTGAATGGCTCTGAGAGCACCATTCAAGACAGGAGGCGTGGTTTGGACACAGTCCTTGAGCTAACATTGGTGGCGCATACCGTCATGACCACTACCGTTGATTAAGTGACTATGGGTTCCCTGAGCTTTACTCAGGGCTGGCAAGATGGCAATTTCAAATTCCTAGGGAAGATGTATGGTACCCAGACTAAGAGTTACTGACATTAAGGGAATGCAAAGAAACAGGCATCCTCACCCTTGCCCTGGTGGTATACATTTTATGAGCTTGGTGCCGCAGACTTTTGAAAAGCTGTGCTCAGAAACCATTTGATATTCACAATATAATATCTCTGCAATTAAAATAATGAGGTAGCCCCAAACTTCATCTGTGCTTGTGAAAATGAACTCCCAGACTCCAATCTCAGAGAAACAATGTAAGAAGATGTTTTATTTTGCACATAAGGCCTCTGTTAGTAGTATTAATTATCTATTAGTTATATAAAGCCTGTCCAACTGTATAATCTTTTTTTTTTGAAGATGTAGCCATAGGGCGAGTTCAAAATTTAGGTCTTTTTGAACTGTTGGGGGGGGCTGATCCTTTGGCTTTGACAGGAGTTGAGCTAAATAATTAACCAACAAAGTCCCAAAAAACATACAGATACCAATGTAAATGGCACTATGAGTATGGAGAATTTAATCAAAAACTAGTGTTTTTTAGGAACCACTGGCAAGATTTTTTGTTCTGTAAGACATTTTATGACATCCCATGGAGTTCAGGCATGAAGACAGGCTTCCATTTTTCGTTCTGTCTCTATGTCTTCGCTATCTTTATTTCTCATTCGTAGAGGATACAATGGTTAGTCTTTAAGCATCTGTAATAGTCTGTATACAGCAATGGAAGTTCTAAACATAAAATGTTTAGGATTGCCTGTATTACACAAATGTATATCTGTGTATCACACTTACTACAACATTTTATTGGTTGTACCCCTGTTCCTCTGTGTACTACATAATTTATTTACATTACTTAGTTGTAGCAGGCTAAAAGAATATCAGCTATTGTGTAAATGCGATTTAAATGTCTTTCTTTCTAAAAATAAGGTATATTTTCTTGTTTTTAAAAATATGTATTTTTTTAATTGAATTCTATCCCCAACAGCAGTCATATATTAGGCATGCTGTTTTTAAAGTCATGGTATTTTTTTAATTGAATTCTATCCCCAACAGCAGTCATATATTAGGCATGCTGTTTTTAAACACATGGTGTTTGCTAGGGATGAGCGAATCGATCCGGACGAACCCAAATTCGTTCCGAATTTCAGGAAAAATTTGATTCTGAATGAATCCCCTCCCTTTCTTACTGGAGCCGACAGATGTGTCTTGCTGCAGCTGTGCCATCCCTGAGCTAACATCCTCCTCATCTGCCAACCGGGTAAACTTGTTTGGAGGTGCCTGTTCAGGGCTAGCCTCCATTTTACCCCTACCCCGCCTTCTAACTGTTATCCAGCTAGCTGCCTCATTTTCCTGCTTTTCCTCTCCCCCCACAGTACCACCCTCCCCCTCCCCTGACCCAAGTTGTGCCAGATCAGTGAGATCCAGACTCTTTTGCATGACAACAATGTCTCTCAGTGTTGCCAACCGCTTATTTAGATCGTGAATGACGGCTTCCAAATCAGCAATTCGCAGACATCCGGGGCATAAATATCCACCATCGACCGATTGATCAAAAAGTGCATACATAGCACAAGATGTACACTGAACAGCATTGTTAGGCATGGAACCCATTGTATCAATTTGTTGGAACACCGAGTGAAGAATTTACAACAATAACAATCTGAAATCAATCTGAAATCAAAGGTAGATACTTACAGCTTCAGCACTTCATGCTCCTCCAAGTCATGCATCCCGCCAGCAATCCATCAGCGAAGCCATGTCCAAGAGACAGCAGTATGCGCCCACTCATCCTACAGCGCAGAAGCTGAATGTGCTCCTGTCCAAGTTGCTGGTGCTGCAGTTTCTCCCTTTTCAGGTGGTGGACTCTGCACCTTTCAGAGAACTGATGGCTTGTGCCGAGCCGAGGTGGAGAGTCCCAAGCCGTAATTTCTTTGCCAAGAAGGCAGTACCAGCGCTGCACACTTTTGTTGAACAGAAGGTGGGCCAGTCCTTGAGCCTGTTGGTGTGTAGCAAAGTGCATGGCAGTACCGACGTCTGGAGCTGTAACTATGGTCAGGGACAGTACATGTCATTTATGGCCCACTGGGTGAATGTGGTCCCTTTGCAGCAGCAGCAACTTGGACAGGTCATGCCGCTTCGGCCTCCGCGCTTCCTGGCCGTTGTGCCTGTGACACCGTGCGACTCGGCCTCCTCATCCTCCGCCATCTCCTCACCCTCCACTGTAGGCTCAAGTCTCAGTGCCCCTCTACCATGTGTGCAGGGCACGGAGGTGTCATGCTGTGCTTCACATGGTTTGTCTTGGTGAACGGAGTCACACAGGGGAGGAACTGCTTAAATTTATTCATCACGAAATCCAAACATGGCTTACTCCAAGAAAACTTAAAATGGGAATCATGGTTACCGACAATGGGAAGAACATTTTGTCTGCGCTGCGACAAGGAAGCCTGACCCATGCGCCCTGCATGGCTCACGTCTTCAATCTGGTTGTGAAGCGGTTTCTGAAGTGTTCCCCCCATCTGCAAAACATCCTAACAACTTCAAGGAAACTTTGCATGCACTTCAGCCACTCATACACCGCCAAACACACCCTTCTTGAGCTACAGCATCAGAACAGTAGCCCCCAACATAGTCTGATTTGCGATGTTTCCACCCGTTGGAATTCCACCCTTCACATGTTGGACCGATTATATGAACAGAGAAAAGCCATCACGGATTTCCTGATGATCCAAGCGGATAGGGGGACTCCCCTGTGTAACTTCAATGTCAACTAGTGGCAGCTCATACGTGACACCTGCCATTTGCTCAGGCCCTTTGAGGAAGCCACTTTATTTGTGAGTCACCAGGATTACGGGATGAACGACGTGATTCCACTGCTTCATGTACTACAGCACATGTTGGAAACCATGGCTGGTCAGGGCACTGGAGACATGGCGTCTACATCTTACGGCCACATAAACCCCGTTGGAGCTGAACTGGAGGAAGAGGAGTGGCCCATTGAAGCACAGTTTAGGCTTGGCAAAATGGCTGGTTTATCTAGTCAGCGGACAGGAGAGGAGGAGCAGGAGCAGCCAGAGGAGCTAGAGGGTTGTGAGGAAGGCGAGACAGAGGAACCCGGACACACCGTGGCAGTATGCAGTGGAGATGGAGACAGGTAGTCCCTCCGAGTCACTTGCGCAAATGACTGGAAGCATGCTCACGTGCTTGCATAGTGACCCCAGAATTGTTTCCATTTGTCGCCGGGATGACTTCTGGCTCTCCACCTTATTGGACCCTCACTTCCGGCACAAAATAGGGGGCATTTTTTAAACCCCGCCGAGAGGGAGGACAAACTGAACTACTACAAAGACATTCTACGTAGTCAGTTGGCCAATGCCTATCTGCACCATGGTCCATACTCTCGCAGGTCTGACTCGGGGGGACCTCTGCGCTCACCTTTCACTGCCATGCCTGCTGGGGGGGTTGGCAGGAGCAGCAGCAGCAGCTCCATCAGCAGCACCCTCAGTCTGCAGCCAACTCTAGTGTCTCTTTCAAGCTATGTTTGGGCTCCTGCTGCTGCTGCTTGCAACTCCAGGGTGTGATTCATCCAATGTTTGGGCTCATGCCGCCAACTCCAGTGTCTCTTTCACGCAATGTTTGGGCTCCTGCTGCTGCTGCTTGCAACTCCAGGGTGTGATTCATCCAATTTTTGGGCTCCTGCAGCCAACTCCAGTGTCTCTTTAATGCAATGTGTGTGCTCCTGCTGCTGCTTGCAACTCCAGGATGTGCTTCGTCCAATTTTTGGCCTCCTGCAGCCAACTCCAGTGTCTCTTTCAAGCTATGTTTGGGCTGCTGCTGCTGCTGCTTGCAACTCCAGGGTGTCATTCAGCCAATTTTTGGGCTCCTGCTGCCAACTCCAGTGTCTCGTTCAAGCTATGTTTGGGCTCCTGCTGTTGCTGCGGCTTGCAACTCCAGGGTGTCATTCAGCCAATTTTTGGGCTTCTGCTGTCCACTTCAGTGTCTCTTTCAAGCTATGTTTGGGCTCCTGCTGCTGCTGCTTGCAACTCCAGGGTGTGATTCATCCAATTTTTGGCCTCCTGCAGCCAACTCCAGTGTCTCTTTAACCCTTTAAATGCCAGCCACGTAAAATTTACGTGGTTGCCTCTCCGTCACTTAAGTGCCAGCCACGTAAAATTTACGTGCCTGGTAATTACCCCTGCTAGTGGGCAAAAAAAAAAAAAAAAATACTCACCTGACCCCTCCTTGGATCCGGCCGAGTCTCCTCTCTAATTTGGTGCCATCCGATCCCCCGTGGGGGGTCGGATGTCTCCAGGAGAGCCCCCGGAATAGGCCGCCGCCCCCCCCGCTTCAGCAGCAGCAGCTGCTAACTGTAAAAAAAATAAAAAATAAAAATGACATTCACTTACCTGTGTGTGCGCTGGCTCCCGCTGGCTCCCGCTGTCCCTCCTCTTCACCTGGGGGGCCTCCGATCCCCCCCCGGGCTTACCGATCTTCAGGAGAGAGCCCGGGAGGCTCTCTCCTCTCTCCTCCTCGATGGCGGCCCCCATCTTGCCGCTAAGCCCCGCCCCGATCACCGGCTTCAGCGTTCTCAGCTGTCAGATGCCGGTGATCGGTGCCGGTGAAGGAGGTGGCAGGAGATCCTCTGATCTCCTGCCTCCCCCTTCTCTGGATGCTGATCACCGGCATCTGTCAGCAGAGCGGCGCGGGTCAAGAGCTTGCAATCGGAGGTAAGTACAGTAAAAAATTTTTTTCTTTTTTTAATAAAATACTTTTGTGTGGTGTTTTTTTCCAGTTAACCCTTTGTGAACTGGTAAGGGGTCCATGAGACCCCTTATACCAGTTCACAGGGCTCTGGGTATGGCAGGTCACCTGCGGCAAGCGGGTGACTTGCCATAACCCCCAGCCCCCCATTACCTGCCTCCCCAACAGCCAGGGGGGGGGCAGAAGGGCCCGGGCCACTTAGTGACTATGTGGGCTAGTAACCTGCAACGCTGGCCCCTGCGCCCTGTTCTACAAGCCCCCATAGCTGGCCCGGGTCGGTAAAGCTGGGTAGGGGGGACCCTACGTCATTTTTTGGGGGGGATTTTTAAGGGTTTTTAACCGTTAAAATTCCAAAAAAAATGGGACCCCCCCCCTCCTAGGAGGGGGAACCCTATGTCATTTTTTTTTTTAATTAACCCTTTTGTGTTCTGTCATCCAGCAGCTATAAAAGGCTGAAAGAGTGCTCCACTATGGATGGGAGGTAAGTATTAAACCATGACCCCTATACCAGTTCACAAGGCTGGGGGAGGTGGCAAGTCACCTGTGCTAGCCGGTGACTTGCCATTAACCCCCGGCACCCCCATTACCTGCCTCCCCAAAGCCCAGGGGGGGGCAGAAGAGCCCGGGCCCACTGCCTATGCGGGCATGTAGCCTGCAGGGCCAGGGGCCACAAAAGCTGGCCCCTGCGCCCTGTTCCTCCAAACCCTGCATAGCTGGTCCCGGGCTGGTTACTTTGGGTAAGGGTAAGGGTAAGGTAAGGTTAAGGGTAAGGTGAACCCTTAAAAATCCCCCCAAAAAATGCCCTATGTAATTTTTTTTTCTCGATTTAACCCTTTGTAGTGTGGATGGTAGTTGGATTTTATTTGTAAATGTTAAAAATTACTTGTTTCAGTTAGGGGGGTCTCCTGGGCAGGAACAGGGGGCTACCGATAAATATGTGGTACCGTTCTAATCGGTAGAAATGGGGCTTTCACATGCAATATGGTTTTCCCTAATCAAATAAATTTTTTATTTAAAATAAAGGAGGCAATTTTCTAAAAAAATGATTTATTTATTTATTTATTTTTTACTTAATAATAAATGAAATTAATAATAAATACAATTTACAAACAAGACATTTCATGTTAAAGCCTAAACTCTGCTGCAAAAAATATATTTATAATTTTCCTGAAAATTCCAGCAAAAATGACGCAAAACATGGCGCAAAACATGGCGCAAAATGGGGAAAAATGACCTGTCAACAGAGGGTGACAAAATCTCAAGTAGGCTGGCAATTAAAAGGGTTAATAGTACCTCTGCATGTTGGGTATTGTTCTGTTCGGGGGACCTTGCGCTTTCAGACTTAGCTTGTTTTTTCTTTTTTGCATATTTATATTTTAGGAAAAGGTGTTTTTTATTCTGCTTTTTTATACATTTTTTAGGGAAACTCTGCGCAACCAAAGAGTTCTTTGAGGGATTAATTCCAGAAAGATGAGCCCACTACAACAAGCTGGGTACGCTTAGAAAGCTTAACATGTGTACTTTCAGGGAATATATGGTTTATGGGTGATATTCCAAATGTAAAGGGTTGTTTTGGTTGAAAAATCGCAAGGTGCGCACTTTGTCTGCAGAGCTGAAATTTTCAAGAAAAATTACCGTTATGCTCATGCTTTACTTTGGGGTGTTTGGCAACTCTTCCCTTGACAGAACCTATGCATGTTGGGTATCGTTCTGTTCGGGGGATGTTGCTTTTTCAGATTATACTTGTTTTTTCTTGTTTGTATATAGTTTTTTTAGGAAAATGTGGCTTTGATTCTGCTTTTTTATCCTTTTTTTAGGGAAACTCTTTGCAACCAAAGAATACATTGAGGGATTACTTCTAGAAAGTTGTGGCCACATCAACAAGCCTGGTACAAATAGAAAGCCTGAGGTGTGTACTTCCAGAGAATATATAGTTTGTGGGGGGTATTTCAAATGTAAAGGGTTGTTTTTCTGGAAAAACTGCAAGGTGCGCATAGCGCATATCACAGTTGTATTTTTTCTGAAAATCCCCTAAAGCTCTGTTTCAGTTTGGGGGAGTCTCCTGGGCAGGAAACGGTGTCTACCTATACATATGTGGTACCGCTGTAACTGTGAGAAATTGGGGTTTCACACGTAATAAGATTTTATTGACAAACTTACATTTTTATTACAAAAAAACACTACAAATTGTAAAAAAATGATTTTTTTAATTTTTTTGCACATATTTCACCAAAAACTATTGAGAATACACCTAAAAAATAACAAACAAGACATTTCATGTTAAAGCTCAGACTCTGCTGAAAAAAAACAATATATCATTTTCCTGGGAAATCCCTGGAAATCCCTTCAAAAATCACATTTGAACATGGGGAGTGCAAAATGGTCTGGCAACAGAGTGTGACAAAAACTCCAGGTAGGCTGGCACTTAAAGGGTTAAAGCAATGTGTGTGCTCCTGCTGCTGCTTGCAACTCCAGGGTGTGATTCATCCAATTTTTGGCCTCCTGCAGTCAACTCCAGTGTCTCTTTAAAGCAATGTTTGGGCTCCTGCAGCTGCTGCTGCTTGCAACTCCAGGGTGTGATTCAGCTAATTTTTGGCCTCCTGCTGCTGCCAGCTCCAGGGTGGGTTTTTCAGGCACTATAGGGGCCCCTCATAGTGATGTCACTTCAACTCTCTGCAATGTTTGGGCTCCTGCTACTGCTTGCAACTCCAGGGTGTGATTCATCCAATTTTTTGGCTCCTGCAGCCAACTCCAGTGTCTCTTTCACGCAATGTTTGGGCTCCTGCTGCTGCTGCTTGCAACTCCAGGGTGTGATTCATCCAATTTTTGGCCTCCTGCAGCCAACTCCAGTGTCTCTTTCAAGCTATGTTTGGGCTCCTGCTGCTGCTTGCAACTCCAGGGTGTGATTCGTCCAATTTTTGATCTCCTGCAGCCAACTCCAGTGTCTCTTTCACGCAATGTTTGGGCTCCTGCTACTGCTGCTGCTTGCAACTCCAGGGTGTGATTCATCCAATTTTTGGCCTCCTGCAGCCAACTCCAGTGTCTCTTTCAAGCTATGTTTGTGCTCCTGCTGCTGCCAACTTCAGGGTGTGATTCATCCAATTTTTGGGCTCCTGCAGTCAACTCCAGTGACTCTTTCACGCAATGTTTGGGCTCCTGCTGCTGCTTGCAACTCCAGGGTGTGATTCATCCAATTTGTGGCCTCCTGCAGCCAACTCCAGTGTCTATTTCAAGCTATGTTTGGGCTCCTGCTGCTGCTGCTTGCAACTCCAGGGTGTGATTCATCCAATTTTTGGCCTCCTGCAGCCAACTCCAGTGTCTCTTTCAAGCTATGTTTGGGCTCCTGCTGCTGCTGCTTGCAACTCCAGGGTGTGATTCATCCAATATTTGGGCTCCTGCAGCCAACTCCAGTGTCTCTTTCATGCAATGTTTGGGCTCCTGCTGCTGCTGCTTGCAACTCCAGGGTGTGATTCATCCAATTTTTGGCCTCCTGTAGCCAACTCCAGTGTCTCTTTAATGCAATGTGTGTGCTCCTGCTGCTGCTTGCAACTCCAGGGTGTGATTCATCCAATTTTTGGCCTCCTGCAGCCAACTCCAGTGTCTCTTTCAAGCTATGTTTGGGCTGCTGCTGCTGCTGCTTGCAACTCCAGGGTGTCATTCAGCCAATTTTTGGGCTCCTGCTGCCAACTCCAGTGTTTTGTTCAAGCTATGTTTGGGCTCCTGCTGCTGCTGCTTGCAACTCCAGGGTGTCATTCAGCCAATTTTTGGGCTTCTGCTGTCAACTCCTGTGTCTCTTTCAAGCTATGTTTGGGCTCCTGCTGCTGCTGCTTGCAACTCCAGGGTGTGATTCATCCAATTTTTGGCCTCCTGCAGCCAACTCCAGTGTCTCTTTAAAGCAATGTGTGTGCTCCTGCTGCTGCTTGCAACTCCAGGGTGTGATTCGTCCAATTTTTGGCCTCCTACAGCCAACTCCAGTGTCTCTTTAAAGCAATGTTTGGGCTCCTGCAGCTGCTGCTGCTTGCAACTCCAGGGTGTGATTTTCAGGCACTATAGGGGCCCCTCATAGTGATGCCACTTCAACTCTCTGCAATTGTGCCGCTCTGCGATTCTATTAGCGATGCCTCTGATCTGCATGTGATAATTATTTACAGTATTATTCCACTAACCCAGCACGCATCCTATGCGTTTTACAGCAAGGCAGAATGGTTTACAACCCTACTGAGGCTCTAGGAAGCTCAGAAATAGCCGTTTTTAATAGCGATTCGTCGCAAATAAATTCAGGTCGAAACGATTTTTGTCGGAAAATTTGGCGAATCAGTCGAATCGAATTTTTCAAAAGTTCGACCATCTCTAGTGTTTGCCATTGAGAAATAAAACCTGTAGGATATATTAAACAGTTGCCTAACTTTCTTGTTACCAAATGTCAAAAAATAATTGTTGTGTAGTATTTGAGTGTTTTCTCTCACAAATACTGCTACCGCTATAACACAAATCATACTATTTATTTGTGTAAAATGTCTTACAGCACTGACTCATTTTTGCAGTGGTGATACAATAACACTCAGAAGTGTTAATGTTTTGTACAGCAATAACTTAAATGGATTACTTAAATGTATGCATTTAATATTTTAATCTAATTAATTGAACCATTAACAGCAATTACTACTAAGCAAGTATTATTTTTTCATGTTTTGCCTTAATAGCACTACAGGCATTGTTGTGATGCTGAAAAGCTTGGCAGTTGCAATTTATTTGCTCGTGCTTTTAGTCTTTTGGCCCATTAAATGGCTATATTGTTAATACTCTTACCCTAAAGATTTAAGTCCTTAAACCGGACCAACAGCCTTGCAGAGTTGGAAAGAAAGCTCCCCAAGCTTACTTGCCCCATCTGCACACATGATACTGAATAATTGTCAGCACTTACATTTTCTCCTGCATCCACTTAAGGCTAAAAGGCCCATTTTCTCGCCATTTTGGAGCTACTTTTCTCAGAACCCCAGTCGTGCTGTTTCCTGGATTCAACTGACATAACCCCCAGCATTGTTGGGGTAAAACTGACCACAGCAGGAGTTACAAAAAGGTAAATAAATTTTTATGTACAGCAATCTGAATTACCTTGGGAAGAGATGCATATGAGAACTGTTTCTTGTAAGGGTGTTGGTCTGGTTAAAGATAAGCCAAAGCAATTAATGGCTTGATTAGACAGAACCATTATCAAGAGAGAAATCACAAGCATCCACAATTTACCAATAATCGCTCCATGGAAATGGCTACTGCGACCAAGCAATGAACGAGAACTGGTTAATTGGTCGGCTATCGTGTCATTTTGGCTAACCAAAAATGTATCTTTCATCGCTTCATGGTTGGAGTGTGAAAACAGAAGTCGCCCTAAAAAACTGAGTTTTGCTATGAGAACGAGCAACACGAGCAATTGGTTGCCCAATCTTTCGTGTTGTTCGTTCTCATAGCAAAACACATTTTCACATTTACAAACAAATCTTCAGAGTCTGAACACAGTCATTCAGTTTCAGAAGATTTGTATGATCAGTTGCTGGCTGAGTGAACAGCCAATTTATCTGTTCGTATAAACCCTGGACAAGCACCACCACCCAGACATCCTGAATGTAGAGTATAAAGTTCCTAGAAGTGTGCAAGATTGGACTAAATTAATATGCATTCAATGTGGGACTGGTGTCTGCAGCATCACAAACACCATGTGCAATCCCTCCAGCAAACTTTAAGAGGGCATGCAGGACCAGCTGCAGCTGCTGATAGAGGACTGGCAACCTAAACCAGGATTTTATTTTATATGACCTAAATTCTATACATTAAAGACTATAGTATTATTTAATTGGTTAATTCTATATAACTTTCTTTATTACAAGGCCTAGAGTTTGGATATTCTGATGTGTGAAACAATTTCTGATGCATGAGCGAGCAGCAGCAGTATCCCCAGAATCCCTCTAGCTGATTTGGGATGCCCAGCTTTGTGAAACCCCAGGGGTCACCTATTCCACTCAGTTCTTCCCCAAGCCATCACTGCAGCTGCATCTTTCTCTAGCTAGGCTGGTCAGCTTTTCTGAATGGCTGGTGCGGGTACACCCACAGCTAGAGCTGAGCAAGAACCCGGCCGGTAGCTCTTGCTCCTTTCCTTGTGGTTACGAGTCCAGAATGGAAATCTACATTTAACAAGCACTGTTGATTGGCTAAGCAGCCTTTCTATAAGTCATGGGAATAAGGAAAATGAGGAGGAGTTTATGGGCATTCCTGGGGTAACAAAACCCAAGAAAGTTAAAATCTTGGGTTTTGTCCCTTTAATAAGCTTAGTAATCTAGGGGATTTTGTCTGTCTGTGGCTCAGGCTGTAGGCCTAGAAATACATATTTACACCTACAGAATTGTCCTTGGAACACCAATTTATTTTGCTGTCCCTCTCTGCAAGATTGCAGATTATCAGCCATTGCATAGGTACGGCAATGATGTCATTGCAATTCATTACAGTGGCTATAAGTGGAGGAGGCAGGTATAACAAGCAGTATTATAAGGGAGCAGAGTAAAGCAGGAGCAGGTGAAAATTGCCAAAAGGTAATCCTCATGGATGGAGAAATTAAGGGAATGCAAGTTCAAAATTTGGGTTTTGGTCCACTTTAAAGCTCTGGTTCTGAGTTTCACTAGGGACTAAATTGTAGAGGGTTTGTCTCTTCTATCTTCTCTATAGTTTCTCACATTTTGGGGGAGACAGGGACTAAATGAATGGGCATACATACAGTACATACAGCGTGGAATATGTGCCACTGTAACAAAAATACTCTTAACAATAATCAAAGGTTAATATTATTACAGTTAATAGCCAATGTAAATAATCTGCCTGGCGCACAATGACTCCTTATAAGCATAACAAATTATGCTAGGACCTTTGCTATTCTTTATTGGGGTAATGGGTTTAATTCAAATCAAGGCAATGACAGCATGGACTTTGTGCGTTCTCCAGAGGCTTTAGTGTATTTCTTCCAGGTGGTCTGGGATTCTCTTACAATCTAAAAACCTATACTGCAAGATTAATTAGCTTCCATTCAGAAATTACTTCTTTTGTGTGTGACTGTGGTAGGTTCTTTATGTTGTGTGCTCTTTTAAGGAAGAGGCTTTACATGAATAGTCCTGGTTCTCTATTCGAAATAGAAGAAGCATTAGTGATGGCAGTGTTTTCAATGTATATTTTTGATAAAGCATTACACACTGTACTGCATTAGCAATATTTGTTGCATCAAATGCAACAGCTTGTCAATTGTTTTTGCCTGTCAATTGGACTTAAAAAAAACACTTTTGCCTACATTTTATCAGGGTTCCAAAGTATTGTCTTTTTCGAAATGTTAATATTCTTAATATGTCATAAGGGAGTGCCTTTTTTTTCGTGTTACCTTTCATGCACAGTTAAACCAGTGGCATGGTCAAAATTTAACCAGACAACCCCCCCCCCCCTCCAAAACCTCCTCAGCAATGTTCTTCACAGTCCCTGATGCCCTAACCTTTGGATCCCCCTGCAGTGCCTTCGGCTTCTGAGCTACCTTACTGAGTGTGACTGCTTAGTCAGCTGCACTGCAGTGACTGGCTGACTAAGCAGCCAATCACAGTCAGGGCAGTATCTTTTATAACAGCAGCTTTGAAGAACCACCATGGGAACAAGCAGCTGGATCTAGGCAGTCATTTTTTTTTATTTAAACCCCCAAACCAATGTAGCAACGAAGGAGGGCTGGGAGTTGTTTTCTAAAATTTTGCCTGTGCTTTTTCTGTAAAGGGACATTTCAGCCCCAGGGGGCATTCCAATTAAGCAAAGGCTTAATTTAACTTGCTTTCTGCTGTTGCCATGCTTGCTGCGAGGGCTCCAGGCTGCCTGCTTTATATTTCTTCATAAGCCCAAGTGAACTTTCTTCTGGTGGACCTCTTATGCTAGCATAAGTAATCAGCTCCACAGTGGTCTGAATGTATCTCTATAGGGGACTGAGCAAATTGAGTCAGCAGAAATGCAAAAGTGCAATAAGGTATATCAGGGAATGCAAAGTGATAGTAAATAAAAGATGCCTCTCCCAACAACCAGCACGGAGCAACCTGAAAGCAAGCCAATTTAACCCCTTGTCTGAAATGTCCCTTTTATTTTGACTGGGTCTTGATCATCTTTTTTAAAGGCTCATTTAAGATACCTTTTTGGTTCCTCATTCAGTATCCACTGTATGTCAATGTCAAAGTTGTAGTTCATCTCACACAGGACCTCTTGTTTGTTTGTTTGTTTTTTAATTTTCATTTACTGCTGTGTTTCTAATATTTTTTTATTTTACTTATCATGATAGAGCTAGTATTATTTATTATATTATTACCCATTTATATGTTTTCCTTAGTAGTTATTCATTATCATTATTAAATTAATGAATCTATTTATTTAGTTAAAATTATTCAAAGTATTATTTAATTAATGTTTTATGTTTATTAATGTTTACATTTATTCTGGGTCTAATTTATGTAGTATTTTTAGTCGTATGCTAGTTTCTGATTATAGCAGGTGTGTTGGCCAGTTTCCTCATAGTAGGTATGCAGTGAGCAGCTATTGTGGTCTCCTCTATGTCCCATATAATGGCCTCCAGCAGGTGGGTTTCATCCAACTTAACTGCCATAGTTACTGTATACTGACTCAGCAAAGACCTGACCTCACAGTGTGACTCCCATTCCTCTTCTTCTTCCCTTCCCTCTTTACCATCCGCACCACATCCATCTTATGCAACGTTACTCCCCTCATCTCCTTCACTTCCAGGCTGCGCCGATATCCGTTATGTATGGTGGGAGGGGGGGCTTTGTCGATTGCTTTTTGTATCCAGTAAGATCTTTTCCCAGCATGGTTTGCAGGGCATAGAGATTCTAGGATTGTACTTTTTTATTTTTATTCACTTATTTGCGCTCATTCACTTATTCTTTGTATATACATTGCAGTTACTGTTGGTTAGTCGTATATTCTTGTTCAGTGATGATTTTCCATTATTGGAATGTATAGCACTTGAAATTTATGAATTTTTAAGTACTGTTACTTTAGGTGTTATTCATTGTTGCACTTGCATTTTATTGGAACACAGATTATTTATTCTGTCAACAACCATACCTTGTCCCTGACCCTTCAATTTGTGAGATATCATGTAATTAACTATTAACCACCCCCTCCGCCGATTCCCCTTTTTTATACAATTATTGATATTTAACTTTAATCACAAACTGCCCTTTCTGATGGTCTTGGTCATAATTGTTGTTTTTAAATGTATGTGTCTAGTAGACAGGTATTGTTGTATTAATTGTGTTTTTGCTTATTTGGGATTTTGATATTCATGTAATAAATTAAGTGTGGCTTTATCTCTTTTGAGATCATTTAAGTTCTAGGAGTCTCAGACCCCGTTTGCTTTTTTAATGTGTAAAATGTCTTACAACAACCCATTTCATTGAATGTACACCAGTTGCTTGGTGTCAAGTGTTATCCACATGCAGATGTTCTGTGTTGACACAGTTTTTGTTTTATGAAAAGTCTTTAAGAAAATGCAAAAAGTTTCATTTGATCTGAATTATCACTACATAAATTCCAAATTGTATTATTCATTTATCTCCTTTGTTTTCACATTTCATTTGTTTTGCATGTGTAAATTCTCTCCCTTTGTCTCTCTCTCTCTCTCTCTCTCTCTCTCTCTCTATATATATATATATATATATATATATATATTCCTTTCTTTCACAATTATAACACAAACAGCATATTGAAACTGGCCGCATTTTTTTACCATATGCTCATTTCATTTGGACTACAAGCATACACAAATAAGCACATTACTTTGATCATATTATCCAATATTAGTTAGTCCTCGAGTAGGATGTGTTACCATATGGTTTAAATCCATCAGGGATAATGGTCATTATTTCTTGTCCATTATCTCATAAGGCAGATCTAATGTTCTTAGTGCGAGGACCAGGCACATTGTGTCTTTCATGACCCTGTACCATCTGTTGAACTGATGGACTGTTTTCTGTTATTATAGATAAAGTCATATTTCATACATTTTTATGTGTTTTTTAGCTGAGGTGGATAAGATATTAGGTTTTGTGATATCAATTGTGTAACACAAGCCATGAACTCAATGTTTTGTCTATTTCTTTCAATTACTTCTGAGAAACATGGTTGTGTCCCCTGACATTGTACACCAGACACCAACAATTGCTCGGTGACCCAGATAAAACCCGTAACAATGCTCTCTTTCAAAGACATTTATTACCGTCAAATGATTACACTTCAGCTTTGCTTGTCTTTACATTAAAACAAAATCATTAAAGTGCACAGACACAGTCTTAAAAATATATTGTAATGATGACTTTAATAATGTATCATTTTATGAATGCATAGTAGTGAGCATCTTAAAGATATATAGGTGGAATTCTGCCTGCTGTGCCCTAATCTTGTGTTTTCAGCCACATAATATACCTATTTTACAGTTATGAGTTAGGATTGGTCAGCACAATCATGCGATTACATTTTGGCTCTCTTCTCCAAATATTAAAATGCCAGACAATTATGGGATGCGTAACCCAAGTAGTTAACTATGCAGGCCACTGGAAAAATACTTCACATAGTCAATCAAGAAAAGCAACCACCTGGCTTTAATTCCCCACTGAAATGACCACTCTAGTATATAAAGGTTTTATTAGAAGAATCTCGGACAGAAGGTCTGAAAATATATATATATGGAGAACTAATCCCCTGGCTGCCTTCAACAGTATATAATTGATAAGGAAATTAGTATATCATTCAATAAATAGATCATTACTATAGCTAATTAATTAACCTATAAATACATCTGTTTACACCATACAATAGTCTAAAAAATATTCCACTATCCCCCAAAATGCAAGTGCACACCCAATGAAACCCTACCTAAAAACAATATTTACCAAAATTGTATTATGCAAAAAATACTCTTCACACCCTAAAATGGACCCATCTAATGTGCTGTACATCAAGGCCTATGCCTATAATTTTAAACTGCAACACAAACTAATGACATGATTGTACTGAACTGTGCTGACCAATCCTAGCTTGTAGCATACAATTAAAACTGAAGTGTCATAACTGTGCATGTCTCTGCAATGTGGACTCTTTATTCTTTATTTCTCTCACTGCTGACTTATGACCAGTTGTTATTGTCTTCCCAGTTTTGGAATGTGTCACTGTGTAATCCCGACAATGCAAGTCCAAGACCAGGCAGCATCTACTTGATTTTAGCATTTCAGGATATGGCTGGGATTCCCAGGTTCCACGGGTGCAAACCTGTCTGCCAAACCTGATTTTCTGCCGTGGTTGTTGTACGGCAGCAAATTGATGAATGAATGTAAAAGTCATAACTTGCTGATGCCCACTAAAAGGTTTGCAGTGCAGGTAGTGGTGGCAGGGCATTAAAAATAGGGATGCCCAAACCCCCCACCCCGTGAACCAATGGAATTTTTTGATTGATGGTCCTCTTTAGTGACTTGTTAAGTGAGCATAAGGATAGCCTGTGACAACCACTAAAATGGCCCCCTGTGCCTTCCTACAGCATAGTGGGAAGAGCCTAAAGGAGAGCAACGTGTGGGGTACCTAGGACATTAACTGCACTGGTATACATGAACCTAATATTAGTATATATGATTTTCAGATAAAAATATATTAGGCTAAAATATAATTTTGATTTTCTCAACTTTGAATTAACAAAGAAACAAAAAATGTAGATTGTATAGAATGATTGTCTTCCATCTTATGTGTAAGGTCTGGCATGATTTGATCCTACCATTTGTGTGTTGCTGTGTACCTGTGGACTATGGGGGCCATGCTAAATATTTAGTGATGCAAGTGTAACTCGCAGTGTGTTGCTGTGCGGATTGCAACCTGCATCTCAGTGAGCTCTTTAGCTCTTAGACACAGAAAAAGTGCAAAAATGTTTTTCTACCCGTGTCCCCCCCAAAATTACCTGTACCTGTGATGGGCCATTTTTACAGGTTAGGCATATCTCTTTTCCAATGAGGTAAGGATATTTGTTTTTAAGTTTGGAGAAAACAGAACCCTATGGGCTCATGTTTGCCAGACAGACTGCCATTTGGAAGGGAAGTATTGCTTTGTATAAATAAGATTGTTTAAAGTGAGTTCAGGAGCTTTTGCGAGTTCCGGTTGTATTTGCAAGTGTGGTTGTATTATAAGTGAGGGGACTTTCCATTAAGGGACTTTATATTGTGGGACTGTGCTAGAATAAGAAGTTAATAGCCAAGTTGCAGCAACTGTGAGCATTAAAATTGTTTTTACTGCTGTTTTGTAACTAGGACAATGGCTAGCAATATTGGAGGTCTATTTCAGTGCACAGTTTGTCATATGTATACACTTCAGGAACAGCAGTTCTAAGTTGAATACCACTGTGGTAAATGTGAGCATGGGTTAGAGATCTGGAGAAGCAAAATGCAACACTGAGGGAGATTGACAATATGGAAAAGGGCATGCAATAAATGGGGTAGATACAGAGGGTGGAGTAATGGGTCAGGAGGAGCAGATAAGTAGCTGGGCAAATGTAGATAAAAGGAAGTAGAAAGGGTGCAAAGAAAAGGAAGGCCATAC
This sequence comes from Gastrophryne carolinensis, assembly GCA_027917425.1. Classification (NCBI taxonomy): domain Eukaryota; kingdom Metazoa; phylum Chordata; class Amphibia; order Anura; family Microhylidae; genus Gastrophryne; species Gastrophryne carolinensis. The sequence goes on from CM051234.1 coordinate 524,384,166, forward strand.
CTGTGTCTGCGCACCCAAGCAAAATTGCCAAGTTGGGTAATGATGCAAGAGTGTCAGTCTCAGAAATAGCAGCCCTAGTGGATACTGCTCTCCAGCCGGGAGAACAGCCCAGCTAGTGAGCGGGTGGTTGGGACTGCAGGTAGGACTAGACAGTTAGGGGATTCTATTATCAGGTGGACTGATAGAATGATTTGTCACCAAGACCGCCTCAACCGAATGGTTTGCTGTCTCACTGGTGCCAGGGTTCTGCATGTGGTGGAAAGGCTGGAAAAATTACTGGGAGGGGCTGGGGATGACCCAGCTGTCGTGGTCCACGTGGGGACCAATGACAGAATTAATGTAAAATGGAGGATCCTTAAGAATACATTTAAGGAATTAGGCACCATGTTGAAGGCTAGGACCTCCAAGGTTGTATTCTCTGGAATACTGCCAGTGCCATACGCTACACATGAAAGACAGAGAAAGCTTAGAGAGTTAAATGCATGGCTCAAGTCCTGGTGCAGGGCAGAGGGATTTGGGTTCCTAGAGCACTGGGCTGACTTTTCATTGGGGTTAAAACTGTATTCTACAGATAATTTGCACCTGAATGGAAGGGGGCTGCTGTGCTGGGTAAGAGGATACTAGAGGGGGTGGAGAGTTATTTAAACTAGAGTTCAGGGGGGAGGGCAAGAGGGAAGTAAAAAGTGAAGACAGGTTACTTAGGGGACAGCACATGATGGTGGGTGGAGAATTAGAAGGGGAGAGGACTGCTATGAAGGATAAGGAGATCCATGTGTTGCAAACGAGCAGTGAAATATTAGGCAGATGCATTACTGCAGAAGCTAATACTGTACCTCAATGTGTCAAACTAGATAGGAACATAAAGTGTATGTTCACAAATGCCAGAATTCTGGCAAGTAAAGTGAGGGAGCTTGAGGCTCTGGTGCTGGCAGAGAATAGTGATGTTGTTGGTGTGGCTGAGACATGGCTGGATTCCACACATGACTGGACTGTCAATCTACAAGGTTTTGCTCTTTTTCAGAAAGACAGAGCAAAAAGGAAATGGGCTTGTGCCTTTATGTAAAGCAAGAATTCAAAGCATATATTAATGAGGGGATACTAGCAGAAGATTGTGAGGATGTAGAATGCTTGTGGGTAGAAGTGGGGGCCAATGTAAACAATGTTAAAATACAGTTTGGTGTAATCTATAGGCCCCCAAATATAACTGAGAAAATAGAGGGTCAACTGCATAAACAGATAGAGCGGGTCTCACAGGCTGGTACAGTGGTGGTAATGGGGACTTCAGCTACCCATAATCGACTGGAGAAACGGTTCTGCTTCCAATACAAGGGGGAGAACATTCCTCAACTTGCTACAAGATAATTATATGAATCAGTTCGTGGAGGCACCTACTAGGGGTGATGCTCTTTTAGATCTGGTAATATCAAATAATGATGACCTGATGGGGACAGTAACAGTCCGGGAAAATCTTGGTAATAGTGACCACAATATAGTTGTATTTAATATGAACTATAAGAAAGATTTTCTGCCGGGGAGGCAAAAACATTACATTTTAGGAAGGCCAACTTCCCCAGGCTCAGAGCAGCACTCCAGGGCATTGACTGGGAGCATCTGTCGTTGTGAGTACCAACGTTGCAAAATGTATTCCTACAGGTAACAAATATAAGTGGCTAAAATTAAACCCCTCGTAGCTGACACCTGCGGTTAAAAGGACAATAAAGAACAAAAACAGAGCATTTAAACATTACAAGGCTGAACTCTCAGCTGCAACACTTGAAAATTATAAACTAGTAAATAAAATGTGTAAGAAAGAAATAAGGTTGGCAAAAGCACAAAATGATAAGAGATGTGGCCAAAGAAAGCAAAACTAACCCTAAACGTTTTTTTAAATATATTAATTTGAAAAAAACTAAATCAGAACAGATAGGTGCCCTGGTCACTGGGGATGAAGATAAAGCGGAGCTGTTAAATGGATTATTTAGCTCTGTGTACACATGAGAGGAGCCAACACAGGAGATGCCGCTGATAGCGATAGCCTAAGTATAATAATTAACAAGCTAAACATGTATACCATCCGAGAAAAACTAAATAATTTAAATGTGAATAAGACTGCAGGACCAGATGGACTTTACCCAAGAGTTCTCAAATAACTCAGTTCCGTTATCTCATCACCCCTGTTGTTGATCTTTAAAGACTCACTAGCAACTGGTATAGTGCCAAGGGACTGGCGCAAGGCAAATGTGGTGCCCATTTTTAAAAAGGGGCTCAAGGTCTTCTCCGGGAAATTACAGACCTGTTAGCTTAACATCCATTGTGGGGAAGTTGCTTGAGGGGCTTTTAAGGGACTACATACACGGATATGTAACTACCCATAATATTTTAAGTGACAACCAACACGGTTTTACTAAGGACAGAAGCTGCCAGATTAACCTGATTGGCTTCTATGAGGAGGTGAGTAGAAGTCTGGACAAAGGGTCGGCTGTGGATATAGTTTTTCTGGATTTTGCAAAAGCATTTGACACTGTCCCCCATAGACGCTTATTGGGGAAATTGAGATCTTCAGGATTAGAAAACACGGTTTGTAACTGGATTGAAAACTGGCTGAAGGATCGTGTGCAGCGAGTTGTGGTTAATGATACCCTCTCTGAATGGTTGCCGGTTGTAAGTGGCGCACCCCAGGGTTCAGTGCTGGGCCCACTCTTATTCAACTTGTTTTATAAACAACATAGAAGATGGAATTAAAAGCACTGTCTTTATTTTTGCAGATGACACAAAGATATGTAGCACAGTGCAGTCTATTGAAGGTGTTCACAAGCTTCAGGCTGACTTGGACACTTTAAGTGTCTGGGCATCCACTTGGCAAATGAAGTTCAATGTGGAGAAATGTAAAGTCATGCACTTGGGGTTTAACAACCTGAAGACCACATATATCCTCGTGAGAATCACTTGTTGAGAAGGATCTAGGGGTATTGGTAGATCACAGGCTAAATAACAGCATGCAACGCCAAGCAGATGCTTCCAAGGTCACCAAGATACTATCATGCATTAAAAGAGGCATGGAATCACGGGAATTTTGCCTCTTTACAAGGCACCGGTGTGCCCTCACCCGGAATATGCCGTCCAGTTCTGGGCACCCATTCATAGAAAGGACACTCTGACTCTGGAAAGAGTGCAGAGGAGAGCCACCAAACTAATAAGGGGAATGAAGGATCTTAGTTATGAGGAAAGATTATGAGAATTAAATCTGTTTAGTCTTGAGAGGAGAAGGCTGAGGGGGGAACATGATTAACTTGTATAAATATATAAACGACCCATACAAAAAATATGGGGAAACACTATTTCAGGTAAAATCCTCTCTAAAGACAAGGAAATTTAATCTCCGGAGGCGACAATCATTTTTTACCTTAAGCACTATAAATCTATGGAGTAGCCTCCCACAGAAGCTTGTTACAGCATCAACCGCTGACAGCTTTAAAAAAGGATTAGATGCTTTTTTAGAAGAAAATAACAGCTACTATTAGCGGTTATCAGTAAAAAAAAAAAAATAAAATAAATAGCTTCCCCTATAAAATAAATAAAAAATTACTTCCCCTACCCCAACACCCTTGGTTGAACTTGATGGACATATGTCTTTTTTCAACCGTATTAACTATGTAACTATGCAGAAAAAAATGGTGAAATATTTAGCATAGCCTATAGGGTGCTGTTTTTTTTGTATATATCCTTACATCACTGGAAAATTAATATGCCCAAACTTCAAAAATGTGTCATCACATGCACAGATGATTTTTTGGGGGAAAATGTAGGACCAAGACTTTTTTTGTGTGTTATCACTAAAAAGCTCACCAACATACAGGTTGCAATCCACACCACAATGAACACTGGAAGTCACGCTGACTTCACCAAATATTTAGCATGCTCCGTATTGTCTCATGAGCTACCCATGGGATGCTGTTCTATTTGTTCTCTGCTTCGGAACCTTCCTTCTGCTAGATCATTGTGTAAGTTTGGGTGGTCTCCAACAGCTCCTAGCCCTGCTGTCCTAACACTTCTATTGCCATAGTATCAAAGCCTGATACTTACCTCCTCACTGCTTTTGCGCTGTTCCTCGTCTGGTGTCCCCATGTTGCTTTTTGCAAGTCAGACAGCAACTGATGGAGGTTGACTGCAATGTGTGAATGCAGCTGTACATGGCACAAAGCACATAATATCAGATAACCCCATTGGTTAATGTTTTCATTGTATGATAATTGTTCTATCAGTAAGCAGCAAGTGCATCTAGTTTTCTGCTGATTTTTTAACAGACAGGCATTCCAAATCATTAAGCTTTAGGAGAGGGAGGGCAACAGCCCAGAGTACCACTGTTAGGGTATAGGTCCACCCCAGGTTTTAGCATAAGCAGGGAAAAGGAGAGTATCCTATGGTAACTTTAGACTATTAAGCAAAGAGAAAAGATTTGTTTTTGTCGAAACACAGACATTTCAAAGAAAATATATGTTCTAAAGACAAATGAAAATATGGCTGTGCCTTTCCCTGGGCCACCCCAATCAGGGATGCCCCGCTGTGCTAAACAAATGGCTGGCGCAGGCACGTGCCCTGCTAGAGGGTTAGCGGGGATGTGCACATGACCCGTGCTGCAGGAAATGGTGTTTGTCACAGAGGTCATGAACATGCGTGGGCACGTGCGCCATCATAACTATGGAAATGCGCATGCACATGTCCTCTTGCTGTTCCAGTTTGGCAAGTGCGTGAACAAGTAGGTGATCTGTATGCGGGGGGGGGGGGGGGGTGCATGCGCAGTCTGGCACCTTGGTGTTGTATGCTTGCATAAATGCGCGAACTGCCATCGTCAGTGTATGCATGTGTACGAATTTGTGTTCAGCGCAAGCATGAAGGGTGCTTCCTGGTGCTAAAAGGCCTTTAAAAGGAGACCCTGAGCACAAGGAAGATTCTTGCAGAACTTTCTTAGAAGTGATGCCTGCCACCTGCTCTTGTATCTGAAAGAATCTGGGTTTTCCTTGTCTCTGCTAACTACCCACTTTGGCTCTGAGCCTTTGACTTTGGGAGACACCCTTGCCCTGGCTCCTGACTTTTAATGACTACTTGTTTTGGCTCTGGCTCTGGATTACAATCTTCCTTAGAACCTGATTTGGACTTTCCCCATACTGAAAATTGGGCTCACTGGTCATTGGTTTGTTTACAGGGGACTCCGATGAAAACCAAGCTTGCCAGCAGATTCCCCACTCTAGGACCAGTGTCTTGTGTTGCACTTAGAAAGTTGCTCATTGCTGGCGCTGCCTAGGTACAGACTGTGTAAATCCCTTCAGTTCCTGAGTGCTCTGAATCCCTGCTCTGCTCTCCATTGCATCTATACTTGACCCGCCTTATCTTCTGTTGTATTCCCTAGTGTTCCCTATCTGGGGAAGCCATAGATGGTACTGCTGGTGGTTGTCTGTGTCTACAATGGCCTGATCTCCAGTTCAGTTCCGTGCTGCCTTAGTATTACCATTGCCTGGACTGTTCCATTAACCCTTTTAGCTCTCTCTTTAACCCTCACCCCGCTTCCCTCGTTGCTGCCTCTAGTCGCACTTTTGGTGGGTGGAGTGGATGATGTCATCCTGTGACGTCATCATGCACTCAGCGCTGAGAGTCCTCATATGCCAGTGGAGGGAGGGTGGAGGGGCAGGGGGCTCTGATTCCCCGCCACCCCACCCCCTCCACCGATCACTGGAATCTGTCATGATGTTGGCATAGGACAACAGTGTGGGACTATTACTATTAATCTATTGCCATTAACCCCAAGCCCCCAATTTCCTGCCTCTCCGAAACTCGGGGGGCAGCAGAGCCCAGGGCCGTGAATGCTATGCTTGTAGCCTTCAGGGCCAGGAGCCACCGAGCCTGGCCCCCGCCCTTGACTGCAAGCCCCCAATAGCTGGTGCCTGGGCTGGTTATGTTGAAAAGGGGGGCCCCAAACCTTTTTTTATTTTTAAGGGGGACCCCACGCAATTTGTTAACCCTTTATAGCGTGGAGCGTAGTTGTTATAACGTTTTTTCAGGGTTTCATGGGCAGGAACAGGTGGTTACTGGTAAATATGTGGTACCATTGTATTCTGGAGAAATTGGGCTTTTATGTGTAATGTGCTTTTCTGGAATAAAATAAATGTTTTACTTAAAATAAATACTGGAAAAATTACAAGCAAGACATTTCATGTTGAAGCCTAAACTCTGCCAAAAAATATAATGAAAATACCTGCAAAAATCACAGTCAAACATAGTGCAAAATGGTTAAAAATGACCTGTTAAAAGAGGGTAACAAAATCTCAAAAAAGGTGGCAGTTGAAATGGTTAGAAGTTCCCATGCATGTTTAGTATTGTTCTGTTCAGAGGACCTTACACTTTTTTGAAATTTAGCTTGTTTGTTCTCATTTGCATATTGCTATTTTTGGAAAATGTGTTTTTATTCTACTTATTTATATATATTTTTAAGGAAACCCAGTGCAACCAAAGAATACTTTGAGGGATTACTTCCAGAAAGATGAGCCCACTACAACAAGCTGGGTATGCATAGAAAGCGTGGAGGCTGATTCGTTTATAACGCCAGGTATCGGCAGATGAGCGCCTGTATAGCGGCGTGGAGTGTGGGTCAACTCCATTAACAGTACCTATGCATGTTGGGTATTGTTTTGTTTTGGGGACCTTCTTTTTTTCAGACTTAACTTGTTTTTATTTGAAAATTGGGCCCCATCTCAACAAGCCTGGTATGCCTAGAAAGCTTAAGGTATGTACTTACATATACTTTTGGGGGGGGGGGGCAATTTCAAATGTAAAGGATTGCTCTTCTTGAAAAACTGCAAGGTGCGCATAGTAGTTGTATTTTATCTAAAAATCTCCTAAAGCGCTGTTTCAGTTTAGGGAAGTCTGCTGTGCAGGAAAGGGTGTTTACCAGTACATATGCCATACTGTTGTAACCGGAAGGCTTTTAAACACGATATGATTTTATTACAATAAAACTACTAATTATAAGAAATACATTTTTTATTTTTCTGCACATATTTCACCCAAAAATATTGAGAATACTTCAAAATCAAATCAAATCAAAACATTTCAAAATCCAATCAAAACATTTCATTTTAAAGCGCATCCCCGAACATGTATAGCACAAAATTGTGAAAAATGGTCTGGCAACATAGGGTTACAAAATCTCTAGGTAAGTTGGCACGTAAAGCGTTAAAGATGTCCCTCATGTGTAATCATCCATTAAAAAGGTACGGCTTTCATGCGTTATGCTTGCCCTTCACAGGATTAAGGAGAGGTAAGTATGATGAAATTCTGGGTGGTCAAGGTAAAGTTTTTTTAGAGTTGGAGGATTAACCCTTTAAGTGCCAAACACGTAACACCTACGCGCTGGCTTGTCCCCCCGATATAGCCCCCCCTGCTCCGGGCTCAGCCGCTGCTAAGTGTAAAAAAAAAATGACATTTACTCACCTGCGGGCGCGATTCCTCCTGCCGGGTCTCCTCTTCAGTGCGGGGGCCTCTGATCGCCCCCCTGGGCTCTTCCCTGGTGAGGAGAGGGAGAGGTTGGAGGGGGGGAGAGGGATGTGATTCCTCGCCCCCTCAGCCTTCCTCCACCGAGCACCCGGCAACTGTCATCGGGGATCGCCGGGGGACAGAGGAGGATCGGAGGTAAGTAAAGAGAAAAAAATGTAATTTTTTCTTATGTGTGTGTGTGTTTATTTTTATATTTAACCCTGCGGCTAGTGGGGGACTTGCCATTAAAGTGGACCAACACCCAGGGGGGATCGGCCCGGAAATCTATAAGATTCCCGGACCGATCAGATCCCTCCCCGCGGGGCATCCGAAATCGGGATGTCCCGCGGGGAGGAACCCCCCAGGAGGCCCACAAACCTTACCTCAGCCCCGTTCCATCGGCGCATGCGCGAGCCGCAGCCGCGTCTCGCGCTTCCCTCTAGCAGGGCGCGCACCTGCGCCGGCCGTTTGTGAATGGCCGGTGCAGGCGCGCTCCCTGTTAGAGGGAAGTGCGAGACGCGGCCTCCAGCACTCAGAGCCAGCTGAGCTGGTATGCGCGTCCAGGCGGCCTTGGACGCGCATACCACAGCGGCTCTGAGCGCTGTGATTGGCTGGCGCGGACACGTGGGAGCGGGGAGAGGTGAGTTTTTTTGGGCTTTCTGGGGGGTTTCAGACAGCGGGGCACCCCCGATCGGGGTGCCCCACCGAAGTAGACCAAAACCCAGGATAGTCAAAATCCTGGGTGTTGGTCCACTTTAAGCCCCCTTGCTCCCCAATTACCTGCCTCCCCAAAGCCCAGGGGGGCAGAAAGGCCCTTAAAACCCTTAAAATTCCAAACAAATATGGGGTCCCCTCAGGAGGTGCATATAGCATAATTGTATTTTATCTGAAAATTTCCTAAAGCGCTGTTTCAGTCTCCTGGGCAGGAAAGGGTGTCTTGTAATACATATGTGCCACCACTGTAAAAGGGAGAAATTGGCATTTCACACGCAATAAGATTTTATTGACAAATTTACATTTTTAATACAAAAAAAACACTACAAATTTTATTTTTTGCACATATTTCACCCAACAGTATTGAGAATACACTAAAAAAAGGCCAAACAAGACATTTCATGTTGAAGCCCAGCTGAAAAAAACAATATATCATTCTCCTGGGAAATCCCTGGATTCCTTCAAAAATCACAGTTGAACATGTGTAGCGCAAAATAGTGAAACATGGTCTGGCAACGGAAGGTGACAAAATCTCCAGGTAGGCTGGCACTGGTTAATCAATAGTAGAACAATTCTAGGTTCCAAAGTGATAAGCATCTTAAACATTTTCCTTTTTAAACTATTTTTATACATTGTTTTCCTAGAAATCTACAGCAGGGATAACACAATTTAGTATTGTTGGTGTTGATCTTAAAGTGGACCAACACCCAGGATTTTGACTATCCTGGGTCTTGGTCCACTTCGGTGGGGCACCCCCGATCGGGGTGCCCCGCTGTGTGAAACCCCCTCGATCACCCGAAAAACTCACCTCACCCCGCTCCCAGCACCGACGGACAAGCGGTTTGACAGCCGCGGACAAGCGGCTCCTCCGCCGCCACCTCCCGCGCGTCACTCTTGGCGGGCGCGCGCACGTCTAGAGGGGCGCGAGGGAGGCGGTGGCGGCCGGCCGCCGCCGAAGACAAGGTAAGGTGATTTGGGCTGTTTGGGGGGGTTTCACCCCGCGGGACATCCCGATGTCGGATGTCCCGCGGGGAGGGAGGTGATCGGCCCAGGAATCTTATAGATTCCCGGGCCGATCACCTGTGGGTGTTGGTCCACTTTAACTAACTAAGGGAGGGATGTAGCTAGAAATGCATCACTATTGTTTCATAAACTAGCCTTGCTGATTTTATGTTTGTATGCTGAAGCGCTGCCGCAACATTTTAATGGTGAGCAATAAAAGTTACTTCTTATTTATTGGGATCCTGTGAGCATGACACAGTAGCCTGTGGTTCTTCCTCTATCAATACTATGAGATAAACTGACCTCAAAAGAGCATGTGGCTTTTAAATGAAGTGTTGGAAGAAGGTCAGATGTCACAATCATCACCACAGTTGTTGATCAGAGAGGCAGATCAGAGAGGCAGATGGAGGCTCAACAATAGGGATGAGCGAATTGATCCGGACGAACCCGAATTCGTTCCGAATTTCAGGAAAAATTCGATTCTGAACGAATCCGAATTTCCCCGCGATTCGATCGATCGAAGTTTTCCTTTAAACTCCATTAATTTCAATTACAGCCATTGTAAAATGGTGGATGGACATGTCCGGACATGTTCCCTGGGGCAAGTTATCATGGGAAGGTCACATGCAGCCTATCAGCAGCCAGGAAGCCCGGTGACATCACAGTGCTATATAAACGGTGGCCATCTTGCTTGTGCGCATTATAGCCTTGCATTGCAGACAGAACGGAGGTTGCTGCAGACAGGGAGAGACTAACAGACAGGCAGGGAGAGTCAGGGAGACCCACAGAGACACACACAGTGCCAGGGAGAGCCAGGGAAAGATAGGGAAAGATAGGGAATAATCAGGAACAATCCAGGCAGGGACAGCAGAGAAAGTGACAGGGAAACTTTTTTTTTATTTTCACTTCACTTCATTTGCCAGATCAGTTTTAAATTGCTTTTTTTGTGCTGTAAATATTCCTGGCCACTGTGCATCCCATCTTGGCAGTGGCATATTTAACCCTATCTGTTACACACAAGCATTTCTTTTAACTCGATTAGTTTTAATTTTTTTTGTATGCTGTAAAAACCCCAGCCCACATGGGCATACTATTTCAGCACATTTGACCCTATCTGTTATACAAAATCAGCTTCTAAAGGCTCTGTTTTATAAATATATTGCATTTTGAATTGGTTTTGTGCGTCCTGTAAAAACACCAGGCCACATAGGCATCCCAAACCAGCACATTTCACCCTATCTGTTATACTAAATCAGCTTCTAAAGGCTCTGTTTTATTAATATATTGCATTTTGAATTGGTTTTGTGCATCCTTTAAAAAAAACAGGCCGCAGGGTATCCCAAACCGGCACATTTCACCCTATCTGTTATACTAAAGCAGCTTCTAAAGGCTCTGTTTTATTAATATATTAATATATTGCATTTTGAATTGGTTTTGTGCGTCCTGTAAAAACACCAGGCCGCATGGGCATCCCAAACCAGCACATTTCACCCTATCTGTTTAACTAAATCAGCTTCTAAAGGCTCTGTTTTATTAATATATTGCATGTTGAATTGGTTTTGTGCGTCTTGTAAAAACACCAGGCTGCATGGGCATCCCAAACCAGCACATTTCACCCTATCTGTTATACTAAAGCAGCTTCTACAGGCTCTGTTTTTATTAATATATTGCATTTTGAATAGTTTTTTTGCTTCCTGTAAAAACACCAGGCCGCATGGGCATCCCAAACCAGCACATTTCACCCTATCTGTTATTCTAAATCAGCTTCTAAAGGCTCTGTTTTATTAATATATTGCATTTTGAATTGGTTTTGTGCATCCTGAAAAAACACCAGGCCACATGGGCATCCCAGACCAGCACATTTCACCCTATCTGTTATACTAAAACAGCTTCTACAGGCTCTGTTTTTATTAATATATTGCATTTTGAATAGTTTTTTTGCTTCCTGTGAAAACACCAGGCCGCATGGGCATCCCAAACCAGCACATTTCACCCTATCTGTTATTCTAAATCAGCTTCTAAAGGCTCTGTTTTATTAATATATTGCATTTTGAATTGGTTTTGTGCGTCCTGTAAAACACCAGGCTGCATGGGCATCCCAAACCAGAACATTTCACCCTATCTGTTTAACTAAATCAGCTTCTAAAGGCTCTGTTTTATTAATATATTGCATTTTGAATTGTTTTTTTGCGTCTTGTAAAAACACCAGCCCGCAGGGTATCCCATATTGCCAATTTTCATAGTATCTGGTGCAGAGAAGCAGTATCTCACTTTATTTAGCTTTTGTTTTTTAAAGTAAACACATTTTTTTAAGTGCCTATTGCGCATTTCAAATACAAAAAAATGTCAGGCAGACAAGTGCCAGGATGTTCAAAGTGGCAGAGGCCAAGATTCAGCAGGCAGAGGTCGCAGCAGACTAGGGGCGACTGGCAGCAGGAGTCGTGGTGAGAGACCTGATCTGCCAGTATCTGCTAGCGGTCGTGTCTCCACCAGTAACGCATCTGCTGTGGTAGATTGGTTAAAGTGGACCAACACCCAGGATTTTGACTTTCCTGGGTATTGGTCCACTTCCGCGGGGCACCCCGATCGTGGGTGCTCTGCTGTGTGAAACCCCCCAGAAAGCCCTGAAAACTCACCTGACCCCGTTCTCATGTGACTCGCTTGTCCAATCGCCACCGACGGACAAGGAGAAGCAGCGAGGGACAAGCTGAGCGCGGGCCGCCGCCGCCTTCGGCGCATCCCTCTTACAGGGAGCACGCCCGCGCCGGCCATTCACAAAGGGCCGGCGTGGGTGTGCGCCCTGCTAGAGGGATGCACGGGAGGTGGCGGCGGCCCACGCATGCGCTGCTGGAACGAGGATCAGGTAGGATTTTGGGGGATCTGGGGGGTTTCACCCCAATCGGGGTGCCCCGCAGTTAGGGAGCTGATCGGTCCAGGAATCTTATAGATTCCCAGGCCGATCAGGGGAAGATGTTGGTCCACTTTAACGCGGTCATCCACATCATCACAAGTTACATCTGACACCCCCAGTCTAGGGTCGGTAGGTTCCTCTGACACAACCCTGAGTTGGCATGGCCCGAGAGCAGTCCCTGTCCTCCCATTGCATCTGTTCTACGCCGTTCCCTCCCCCAGTGACGTATCCTATGCTTTGGGTTCAGCTCCACTCTTTAGTGAGGAGGACGATCAGATAGAGGACAGTCAGCAGCTGCTGCCCAACCAAGAGATGGAGGTGGCTTCCTTCGCTAGGCAAATAGTGATGTGGAGAGTGTCGTGGGTGTTGCGAGCGTTTCAGCTCCTGCGCCAGACACTGTTGAGGAAACCGAGAACATCAGTGACATGCAGCCACAACTCGGTGATGATGGTGATGATGATGATGAAGCCGATCGCACTTGGGAGCCGGGTGCAGAAGGGGCTTCATCCTCATCATCAGGGAAAGAGGGGCGCAGGTTGCCCCGGAGTCAGCAGCTGAGGCAGCAAAGTGTTAGCAGCATGGTTGGCAGTCAGCATGGGGGCAGAATTGTAAAGCCTGGAGCCAAACCGGGCCGGGGCCGGGGTAGAGCACCTGCTGCGCGGCAGGCTACCTTATCGGGAGGTAGTGGAGCAGGGGTTCCTGCAGTTGGCGACAGTAGCAGTGAATCAGTGCGGGCTGTTGGTGGGAAAAGTAGCTACTCGGCAGTGTGGCAGTTTTTCCTCAAGCATCCGCAGGAGGGTAACATGGCCCCATGCAAGATATGTAGGCAGAAGGTGAAGCGTGGCCAGGGCCCAAATGTTGGCAGCACGGCCCTGCATCAACATATGATGCGTCACCATAAAGTGGCCTGGGAGAGCCGAGGCTCCGAAGAGGAGGTCCAGGCTGCTTCCTCACCAAGTGCCATGCTGCTCCCAATTTCTGCCAGCCAAGGCTCCAGCACCTCAGCCGAAGGCAGCTGTGCGTCATACCCATCCTCTGTCACTCCAGATGCTCCTACTCCTCCTCCTCCAAGTCATGCATCCCGCCAGCAATCCATCAGCGAAGCCATGTCCAAGAGACAGCAGTATGCGCCCACTCATCCTACGGTGCAGAAGCTGAATGTGCTCCTGTCCAAGTTGCTGGTGCTGCAGTCGCTCCCTTTCAGGTGGTGAACTCTGCACCTTTCAGAGAACTGATGGCTTGTGCCGAGCCGAGGTGGAGAGTCCCAAGCCGTCATTTCTTTGCCAAGAAGGCAGTACCAGTGCTGCACACTTTTGTTGAACAGAAGGTGGGCCAGTCCTTGAGCCTGTCGGTGTGTAGCAAAGTGCATGGCAGCGCCGACGTCTGGAGCTGTAACTACGGTCAGGGACAGTACATGTCGTTTACGGCCCACTGGAGGAATGTGGTCCCTTTGCAGCAGTAGCAACTTGGACAGGTCATGCCGCTTCGGCCTCCGCGCTCCCTGACCGTTGTGCCTGTGACACTGTGCGACTCGGCCTCCTCATCCTCCGCCATCTCCCCACCCTCCACTGTAGGCTCAAGTCTCAGTGCCCCTCCAGCCTACCATGTGTGCAGGGCACGGAAGTGTCACGCTGTGCTTCACATGGTTTGTCTTGGTGAACGGAGTCACACAGGGGAGGAACTGCTTAAATTTATTCATCAAGAAATCCAAACATGGCTTACTCCAAGAAAACTGAAAATGGGAACCATGGTTACCGACAATGGGAAGAACATTTGTCTGCTCTGCGACAAGGAAGGCTGATTCATGCGCCCTGCATGGCTCACGTCTTCAATCTGGTTGTGAAGCGGTTTCTGAAGTCTTCCCCCCATCTGCAAGACATCCTAACAACTTCAAGGAAACTTTGCATGCACTTCAGCCACTCATACACCGCCAAGCACACCCTTCTTGAGCTACAGCGTCAGAACGGTAGCCCTCAACATTTGCGATGTTTCCACCCGTTGGAATTCCACCCTGCATATGTTGGACAGACTATACGAACAGAGAAAAGCCATCACGGATTTCTTGATGATCCAAGCGAATAGGGGGACTCCCCTGTGTAACTTCAATGTCAACCAGTGGCAGCTCATACGTGACACCTGCCGTTTGCTCAGGCCCTTTGAGGAAGCCACTTTATTTGTGAGTCGCCAGGATTACGGGATGAGCGACGTGATGCCACTGCTTCATGTACTACAGCACATGTTGGAAACCATGGCTGGTCAGGGCACTGGAGACATGGCGTCTACATCTTACGGCCACATGAACCCCATTGGAGCTGAACTGGAGGAGGAGGAGTGGCACAGTGCACAGTTTAGGCTTGGCGAAATGGCTGATTTATCTAGTCAGCGGACAGGAGAGGAGGAGCAGGAGCAGCCAGAGGAGCTAGAGGGTTGTGAGGAAGGTGAGACAGAGGACCCAGACACACCGTGGCAGTATGCAGTGGAGATGGAGACAGGTAGTCCCTCCCAGTCACTTGCGCAAATGGCAGGAAGCATGCTCACGTGCTTGCGTAGTGATCTCAGAATTGTTTCCATTTGTCAGCGGGATGACTTCTGGCTCTCCACCTTATTGGACCCTCGCTTCCGGCCCAAAATGGGGGCATTTTTTAAACCCGCTGAGAGGGAGGACAAACTGACCTACTACAAAGACATTCTACGTAGTCAGTTGGCCAATGCCTATCTGCGCCATGGTCCATACTCTCACAGGTCTGACTCGGGGGGACCTCTGCGCTCACCTTCCACTGCCATGGCTGCTGGGGGGGTTGGCAGGAGCAGCAGCAGCAGCTCCATCAGCAGCAGCCTCAGTCTTCAGTCGCTAATGAGTAGCTTTCTACACCTGCATAATGAGTCTACTCATGAGCAGCAGGAAGACCTGGAGCAGGACCTGAACCAGCAGGTCATGTCATACCTTGACATGACCATGCCAACATACCTTTAGTATCCGCTGGACTTCTGGGCAGCCAAACTTGACTTGTGGCCCCAGCTAGCTGAGTTTGCCCTGGAAAAGCTGTCCTGCCCGGTAAGTAGCGTGCCATCTGAGCATGTGTTTAGTGTGGCTGGGGCCATAGTTACGGCGAGGAGAACTCTGTCAACTAAAAATGTGGAGAGACTCACCTTTGTGAAAATGAATCAGGGATGGATCAGCCAGGATTTCCACCCACCAATGGCTGATGCATGCGACTAGATTCAGCATGGTGCCACGTTTTACACTTTCCAAATGGTGCAAAACATATTTATGTCTTTAGACCAATTTTTGGGCTCCTGCTGATGCCAACTTCAGGGTGTGCCTTTCAGCCAAATTTTGGCCTCCTGCTGCTGCCAACTGCAGTGTGTCTTTAGGCCAATTTTTGGGTTTCTGCTGCCAACTCCAGGGTCTCTTTCAAGCTATGTTTGGGCTCCTGCTGCTGCTGCTTGCAACTCCAGGGTGTCATTCAGCCAATATTTAGGCTCCTGATGCCAACTCCAGTGTCTCTTTCAAGCTATGTTTGGCCTCCTGCTGCTGCTGCTTTCAACTCCAGTGTGTCATTCAGCCAATTTTTGGGCTCCTGCTGCCAACTCAAGTGTCTCTTTCAAGCTATGTTTGGGCTCCTGCTGCTGCTGCTTGCAACTTCAGGATGTCATTCAGCCAATTTTTAGGCTCCTGCTGCCAACTCCAGTGTCTCTTTCAAGCTATGTTTGGGCTCCTGCTTGCGATTCCAGGGTGTCATTCAGCCAATTTTTGGGCTCCTGCTGCCAACTCCATTGTCTCTTTCAAGCTATGTTTGGGCTCCTGCTGCTGCTGCTGCTTGCAACTCCAGGGTGTCATTCAGCCAATTTTTGGCCTCCTGCTGCCAACTCCAGTGTGTCTTTCAAGCTATGTTTGGGCTGCTGCTGCTTGCAACTCCAGGGTGTTATTCAGCCAATTTTTGGGCTCCTGCTGCCAACTCCAGTATATCTTTCAAGCTATGTTTGGGCTCCTGCTGCTGCTGCTGCTTGCAACTCCAGGATGTCATTCAGCCAATTTTTGGGCTCCTGCTGCTAACTCCAGTGTCTCTTTCAAGCTATGTTTGGGCTCCTGCTCCTGCTGCTGCTGCTGCTTGCAACTCCAGGGTGTCATTCAGCCAATTTTTGGGCTCCTGCTGCCAACTCCAGGATGTCTTTCAGCCAATATTTGGGCTCCTGCTGCTGCCAGCTTCAGGGTGTGTTTTTCAGGCAATATAGGGGCCCCTCATAGTGATGCCACCTCAACTCTCTGCAATTGTGCCGCTCTGCGATTCTAATAGCGATGCCTCTGATCTGCATGTCATAATTATTTACAGTATTATTTCACTAACCCAGCACGCATCCTATGCGTGTTATAGCAAGGCAGAATGGTTTACAACCCTATTGAGGCTCTAGGAAGCTCAGAAATAGCCGTTTTTAATAGCGATTCGTCGCGAATAAATTCGGACCGAAACAAATTTTGACGGAAAATTCGGCGAATCAGCCGAATTGAATTTTTCAAAAGTTCGCTTATCCCTACTCAATAATCAGCTACCTCAACAATCCAATATTATCCCATCTTGACAAGTTCCTTTTTACCTGGGTACTTAGGATCCTGCTACCTTACTTTTATTGTGTGTTAAAGTCTCTTTCTGAGCAAAAAAAACAAAAACAAATAGACCTCTTGTCATTCTCAGCTGCAGACAAAGCCCCAAGTGAAATTTAAGGGTCATCCAGTGTCCACGCGTGCCCCACTACCTTGTACAAAAGGCGTATGCTGAGGCAGTGCCTGGCATCCCACTTCTATCTAGGTTCTGAATGAAGGAGCCACATGCTCCAGATAGACCATCTCCTGAAAAATTTCCAGGTGCATGCATGACATGGGACCTGATCTTTAAAACCGTAAAGTTCCACAGATGACTCTTGGGGGGGGGGGGGGCAGAAAGTCTCTCTAAGAGCAATGTATGGAAACTGTGACAAGTCTCTCTCTTCAAATCCAATTGGAATCCACTAACAATCTGTTACAATGCCCTTAAAGAGGAAACATAAGGAATCTCCCTATCCCAGTGATTGTTCCTCTTCAATGGGGCATTCCTGTGTTAAACCCCCTGGACAAACAGATGTCCTTACCTCCCTGATGTTCCCACACCAATGGACTTCACCCGTGCATGCCATATTTATGACGCTAAAAATGGTTAGCGTTTCTCATAGTACCAGGTAGCGTTCCATGTATCAATAGTGCCAAGGCAAACCGCCAACATGTAGACCCTGTGTGAATGTCCAGATAATCAAGGTGTTTGGAGTGTGTTTTCTGTACATGTTTTGTTTTTTTGGGTGTGTCTTTCCGTTTGCTCCCTTCTTCTTTACTTTTGAATGAGGCCTCCTTATGCCAGTTTTGTGTGTGTTTTCTGCATATATATTTTTCCTGTGTGCATGTCTTTCTGTCTGGTCCCTTATTTTTCTGAACTTTCCACTGAGGCCTCTTTTGCCTAGTCTTGCATTTTTAGATGGCAGCAAAGCTTTGTTTATTAAAGAATGATTTGTTAATGTTGTGATTTGCATTTTTCATTCATCTTTTGCATTTGTTTTTTTTAGCAGCTACAAACCAATTAGCATGCAGCTTTGTGTTTTTTTAGTAAATAAAAAGCAGTGAGCGGTCATCTTTGTTTTTTTTTTTCTTTTGTAAAATTAGTTTTTTTTTATTTATTTATAATGTATTTTTAGTGTGTAAGTTTTAGTGTTATCTTGCTTTTTGATTTTTTTTGTTTTGGTGTGTATGTAGGACATGCACATCACTCAGAAGGAAATGATTGTGGAGCACTTAAAAGTGAAGCACCGCCCCAAGTCGGCAGTAGCAGCAATGGGTCGACTTCAAGCGCCAGGACCCGGAGGCTGTGTACCGGCTCTATGATGCCTATACCTCTAGTTAATAAAACAGCAGAACCTAGTTAATCGTATAACTCCAACAAGGACTTGTCCCTACTGGCTGTTGCTGTGTCTCCACAGATAAGCAGCCTCCTTTAAAGTGGACCAACACCCAGGATTTTGACTATCCTGGGTCTTGGTCCACTTCGGTGGGGCACCCCCGATCGGGGTGCCCCGCTGTGTGAAACCCCCCCGAACCCCCCGAACTCACCTCTCCCCGCGCCGACGGACAAGCCGCGGACAAGCGGCTCCTACGCCGCCGCCTCCCGCGCGTCCCTCTTGACGCGTGCATGCCCGTGCCGGCCATTCACAGACGGCCGGCGCGGGCACGTCTAGAGGGGCGCGAGGGAGGCGGCGGCGGCTGGCCACCGCCGAAACTAAGGTAAGGAGTTTGGGGTGTTTGGGGGGGTTTCACCCCGTGGGACATCCCGATCTCGGATGTCCCGCGGAGAGGGAGGTGATCGGCCCGGGAATCTTATAGATTCCCGGGCCGATCACCGGTGGGTGTTGTTCCACTTTAAGCAAGCACAATTGTGAAACCAGCTGTAAAGGCCCACTAGTGCCGAGCAGCATTTAACAGATTTACAAAACCGAATTTGTATTTTGGATTGGCACAAAGCATAGAGGAGGCAGCTGACAAACAACCTGGAATCATCCACTAACGCAGAGCATCAGGCATTAATGCCTTTACACAAGTTAATTAGTGTTTGCCTTGACCGGATAGCATGGATGGTGAAGATGGCGAACATGTGTGCCCGGTGCATTGAATTCCACATTTAAGCTAATATTTATATATGCTGTGCAGCAGAGCAAAATGGGGTGTTGTATGTCTGTGTGTTGGCTTTGGAGTAGAAGTACAGTGTGTCATAGAATGCTACAATAGCTGGTAAACAGAATCCCGGGTGAGGAACGGCAATCATTCTTTATATTTATCAAACAAATCAAAAAAAGGACAGCGCCACTTTGGTTGCAGCACCCAACACTAACAGCGCCATTTTCCTGTTAGAGGTGTTCTGGCTGGGACGCTGTCAGTGCCTCTCCTTAGTGGCCAAAGTGACACTCAGTGGTGCTAGTAATACATTGGGCTCCCAGTACCACTTTCTATTTTCAAGCACCTGCTTGGATGGTTCCTATGAGCTGTCAGTCAGCTAAAAATGTCCTAAAAAATAAACAAAACAACCATTTAAAGTACATGAAATGCACATAAATACACACAAGAAGATTTTTTCATCACCTGTAGGAGTAGTTTTGCTGCAGCCTTACCACCTGATAGGATCTTGATACTGTACCCTGCTCTAGAGTCTTATAGATTCTAGGCCAATGGCTGCAACTATTTCAAGCAAGTAACGTTCCTTTAATAATCTAAAAGAAACGTTTTAAAGAAAACATCATGTGTCACTGTATGTTTATCACCTTCCAAGAGTAGAATATTTTTGGTGCTCATAACTAATGGACATTTTTAAATCAATCCTCTAATGTTATTTCTTCTGAACACATAAAATAAAGCATTTACTAGAGATTGAGATAATGCAATTAAATATTCTGGCATCAGGAGCTTGGATCCAGTCTTATCTTCCCATCCTCACTGTCAGCTTCTTTTCCAGCTTGTTAGAATCTAATGAAAATATATGTGTAATAATTTACATACCTCTATTGCAATGTTATATACAGTAAACAAAAAATGTTTTTAAAAACTGTACATACTCTTAGATTATCTTTGCATAATTTGTTTTTTGGGGTTTGTACTGCATATGATACGTTTACAAAATATGA
This sequence comes from Gastrophryne carolinensis, assembly GCA_027917425.1. Classification (NCBI taxonomy): domain Eukaryota; kingdom Metazoa; phylum Chordata; class Amphibia; order Anura; family Microhylidae; genus Gastrophryne; species Gastrophryne carolinensis. The sequence goes on from CM051234.1 coordinate 524,404,015, forward strand.
ATTGTTGCTTTTAAAATCATGATAAAGATGTTTTTGTAATTTGTTTTGTAGACATGCAGGTAAAGTGCTGGATAATAGAAAAAAAATCAGTGCCGCACAGAGGACAACTCTTCACGGGACTTAACCTTGTGAATATTTGTTCACATGAAACTTTGGCAAGCACAGCACAAAGAAACCTGCAGATGCTATAGCTAGGATAATTAGTTGGCATTCATGGAGCAGTCACTCATGAACAGAAGGGCATATCTAATTTCACTGGTATTTAGCCAATGCCATTTAACAAGGGGTGTTATGGTGATTTTCATGCTATGAACACCAATTCATTGTGAGCTGAAAGAAAACCACCAATATTAACGCTGCAAGCTGCAAGACAAATTAGCTATTCATTATTATTTTATCATAACACCATGCTGTTCAAACAGCGGCAAATAAAGTGTATACAACTTAAATGTTTTTCTAATGTAAAAATTAAATTACAAAAGGGGATCTGATTGAAAATAAACTGAACAGAAAGAAACAAAAGATATTTACACATCTTTACAGCCCACAAACAAGGGTATTGCATCTCATTCTAGGACAATAGGCTAACTTGAAGTTGATCAAAAAGAGCCTGCAAGTCCACAGCTAAAAAAGGATCATACCCTTCACTAATAATGGTCAATATACCTTTACACAAGTAGAAGTACAATAGACTCCAATTGGACTAAAACCCAGGATTTTGACTATCCTAGGTTTTGGTCCACTTTCCTGGGTCCAGCTCTGTGATCTGTTTATTAACATACCTTTCTGTCAGTCCAATAGCTCATGCATGGGCTCTGTAAGAACAGGAGCGGCCGCATCCCCAACCTCACTGTGGTCTTCAATGTGCTCCTGCCCCAGTCTGGATAGCGCTTCAGCCACAGGAAGGCCGTGAATGTGCAAGCATCAGAAAGGTGAGTGCTTGTGGGACAATCTCGGGGTACTCAATCAGTTGGCCTAAAACATGGTTGGTGCTCGTTAAAGTCATGCTTTTGCTAAGCATTGAGCAATCTGGAAACTTTTTAGGTGAATGGAAATTTACTTGTGGAGCTTCACCCACAGTACTTGTCAGTTGAGTGCTCTACATGCTATTTGTGGTCAATTTCTATTTCCACATCAATGGCAACTTTTATGCGACGAACAAGAATCGTTATATCGGCCAAAACAATGCGTTGACCAACAAACAATTACAGCAGCCAGTGGCAAGTGTAAGCAACACGTTTTTGGGTACCAACATATCTTAGGATCTTAAATGGCATTAGTATACTGACTCCACTGCGGAAGGCCCAACAAAGATTGTTTTTCCTTTGCCAATTCAGAAAATTAAGGTTGCAAAAAAAATGTGGAATCTATAGTGTGCACATAAATTACATTGTGCTATGGTGCTACCAGAAAAGAAAAACAAAGACTCAAGAAAAACCCTTCCATCCATCTACAGCCATTTTGGACAAAGACTTGGAGCACGGGCTGTGAAGATAATCAAAACCCCACACCACCCAAGCTGTCACTTCTTTAAGCTCCCACCATCCAGAAGGAGATACAGGGCGTCACTAACTAATGCTGGGTTTAGACGAGTAGATCGATTAGCTGTTCGCTCAGCGAGCGAGTGACCACACAAATCTTCTGCGACTGAGTGACTATGTTCCGGCCCCCGAAAATTTGTTGGTCAATCGGTTGCTAGAGTGTTGCTCGTGTCGCTCGTTCTCATAGCAAAACTCTTTGTTTTGAGGGCGACTTCTGTTTTTACACTCCAACCATCAGGTGATGAACAAGAAAGTTTTGGTCACTGAAAACGACGGTTGACCGATTAACCAATTCTCGTTCATTGCTTGATCTCAGTGACTGTGTCCACGGAGTGAATATCACTAAATTGCTGTCGATTTAGCGATTTCTTGCGCCATAATTGCTCCATGTAAATCCATCCATCCAGCTAAGGTGGGGAGGGGTTGGAAATGGACCAGCAATTCAGCAGGATGTCCGCTGACATCCGAAATGCAGTGCATGGGGGGGGGGGATTATCTCAGAGGAACATCAGAAAAGGTTTGATGTTCTTCTTTAATACTGTACCCTGTAACCTTATCCATGTTCTTGCCATGAAAATTCCTAGCATGTACATTGTATAGGAATGGCGAATAAAACATTAATTTATTCATTCATTAATTCTGAAACATACCCAACAGACTTGCAGTTGTCATTGCAGTTAAAGGTGGTCCTACAAAGTATTGACTCATGCATAGTATACAAGTATACAAATGCACACTTTTCAGTTTTTCATTTTTATTTTTATTTGGGAAAGCATGTCATATTTTTTTTACACTTCACAAAAACTTTCTACTTAGTGTTGCTCTCTCACATAAAATCTTAATACAATAATGTTTTCATTGTTCTTCATAAAGAATTACAAACACACAAAAGAAAGAAAAGATATATATACCATTGTCAACTGGATAACAAAAGTGGCAAGCTATGAGAATAATACAAAATTCACAAATATAATAATTTCCCCTGAACAAGATAATTGAGAAATTGAACGCAATATTCACATCATAACTAGAAATTGGTGAACCTGAACTGCAAAGCTGGTTGGTGAGCTGCTGAGCAGCCCATCAACCCACTTCACCTAAGAGTGCAGTCCCCTAGCCTACGATGGTCAGTGGCAGTAGCAGCAGCCACCTCCCAATATTCGGGTTTGTGTCCCCGAACCGAACATTTCTTCACTTATAGATCACAACCATTTGCAAGTGTCCTCTTACTACACTTTTTATACAGTCAAATAATGATACCTTTTTACGCTATCATTTCTTTATCATTTTAAATGAATAATTAAGAACCCACTTGTCTCCACTCATATAGTTATAATACATGGCTTCACCATTTATTAAAACTCTAATATCTGCAGAGATTTTCCCTTGAAACTGCACTAGGTTTGCCTTTTTTCCATTTGCGTGGATTAAAGGGAAAATAAAACCTGGCTGCTAGGCATTATAACATATTTTTTTCTCAGATAAGGATCAAAAATATATTTTATACATTTGTTTCACTTTACAGGCATATAAAATATGGGAAACAGATATAGATATATTTCAAATATTCATCACTAAATATTTGTTAACCTTGCTCTGTATGATAGCTGTGGAACAAAGATAATGCCTTCTAATGTAGATAAATTACAACCTTTCAAAGCGTTATCAGCAGTCTTAATCGTTTGTTCCTGCAGCTGAACAGCCTTTGACCTGGTTACATGCACAACAAACACATCTGCTGTCTTTGTAGCAAATGGATGTACAACATTCTGTGTGTGCCGCTTGACTGAATGGCCTAACGCTTGTGTGGATTTGTTCCAGCTAGTACTTTTATTAGGGGGTTAGCAGATTTCTGGTGCTTTAAGGGCAACAAAACAAAATTGAATAGCATGTTTGCTTTTTTTTCTCTTTAAGGACGGGATCAGCCGTATTTCATGTACTGGTAAAAACTGCCAAATTCACACTTCAGATTGAAATATGACATAGTGATAAACAACCTTACTGATGAAATCCTGTAACTCTGCTTTTGAGAAAAAAAAGGTAAAGCACAACAAATGATTATATGCAAGGAAAAATAAACCATGTACATTGCAAATATTATCTAATATATCTAATATTGATCCTGTGCTAGAAATAAAAATATACATATAAAAAAACTATTGTTATAATGTAACAGGGACCATTGAACTTTTAAGATTATGGACCCCTGAAGAAATGGTGCATCAGGCCAAAGAACACCGACTCTCCAAGAGGCCGATTCATTAATAGCGTCAGGTAGCGACAGATGAGAGACAGTAGCGGTATTTTCACAGCGCCCGCTAGTATTCGCTGTGCTTGGCCGTTGTTCGGTTGTTGACAGCGACTCAGTCGGTGTGCGGTAATGTTGAATACGGGGTCTAGGAGTCGCTGTTTGACAGGTTCCGCGCTGTATGGGAGTGCATGACAGCGAATGGCCATAGCGAACGGCTCCCAGCATATTCATTAACAAATCACGCTCCAAAAATTCTCGTGCTGTGAAATGCTTGTTTAAACCCAAGAGCGCTGGCGGCGATGGGTTAAAAGTAGTTTTTTAACCCCCAAACAACCATATTTTTGGTAAAAAAAAACAAGTTTTTACAAACATTTTGTAATATGAATACATTAATATCAGACCTGTAATATCAATTCTGCACAATGTTTTTTTTTTTTTTGTACCTTCAAAAAAATATCTAACATTGCATAAGTGGTCACAGAATTTTTGACATTTAAAAAAAAAAAAAAAAAAAAAAACATTAATAGCAATTAATTAAGAATATTTAAAGATTGCTCCATTGCAGTGGCGTTGCTAGGGCTGGTGTCACCCGGGGCGGTAGGAAATGGTGTCACCCCCCCCCCAATGGTGTCACCCCCACCCCCCCCCAATGGTGTCATCCCCACCCCCCCCCCAATGGTGTCACCCCCACCCCCCCCAATGGTGTCAACCCCACCCCCCCCCCAATGGTGTCAACCCCCCCCCCCCCAAAGAAAACAAACAAAAAAAAAAGCATTTTTGCCGGCATGGTGGGAGCGGGCCGGCCGGTTCCGCGCTGACAGCGGAACCGGCCGGCCCGCTCTGCTGTCAGCGGAACCGGCCGGCCCGCTCCCACCATGCCGGCATTTTTAAAAAAAGCAAACACTTACCTGCAGGTCCGGAGCGTGGAGGCCGGCGCCGCTCTCAGCTGTCATCTGAGGGCGCGTCATCAGAGGCGCCCTCTGATGACGCGCCCTCAGATGACAGCTGAGAGCGGCGCCGGCCTCCACGCTCCGGACCTGCAGGTAAGTGTCTCTATACCGAGGGGTGACCGGCCGAGAGGTGTCACACTCTAGGTCTGGTGTCACCCGGGGCGGTCCGCCCCCCCCGCCCCCGGGTCGCTACGCCACTGCTCCATTGAAATGCATTGGAGAGCGCCAGGTAGCGAGAGGTCATACCTGTCGCTGTTCAAGGTCGCTCGCTGGCGCTGTGGGGTGAGGCTGGAATAATGATGAATGATTTGCTATCTGGCGCTCTGTCAGTCGCTAAGCAGGATCGGCTTGATAAATGTGTGATTGCGGAGGGGAGCCGGCGTTCTCGTGGCGGTGACCGTCATTACAGTTCGCTCACCATTCGCTACCTGGCGCTATCCCTTGTTAAATAAGGGCCTAAGTGTTCTAACTGATGTAAAAGGGTCTGCAAACCCAACAGCAATAACGTGTCAGCAAGCTGCTCACCTGATGCCTGCCCCATGTGCCTTTCCTTCATTTCCTGCACAGGGTCGAGCCTGTTGCAAGGCTCCAAAGCTTGCCTCCCTTTCAAATACATTCCTCCAGAACTACAGAAAAAACTGGTCTAACAGCTTGGGACTCTCAGCAAGAATGAGAATGGTAAGCCATAGTGGTTCCACAGCTATCTCTGACCACAGCAGGGCTGCACCATGACTCTTAAACCTTTCCCATGACATGTCCTTCTTAGCTCAGCCACAACCTGGAAATTGAAGCAAAAAAATCAGCTTTTCTTACATTACATAAGCTATTTCCATATAATTATAGATTTTGAGGTGCATTAAAATAGATTACCATCTTTTTGCCCCATAAGACGTACCTGCTCATAAGACACACCCAGGATTTAGAGGGGGAAAATAAGAAAAAAATATTCGGAACCAAATGGTGTGCTAAAATACCCCTGCAACTACCCCATTAAAGACCTCACATTACAGGCAGTGAGCGACATCCCACATTACAGACAGTGAGTGGCATTTCAAATTAAAATCAAATAGGGGCATCCCACATTACAGGCAGTGTGAGGCATCCCAATCATAGCCAGGCAGTGTGCAGCAACCCAATTACACCCAGTGTGAGGCATCCCAATTAAAGGCAGCGTGAGGCATACCAAATACAGGCAGTGTAAGTCATACCAAATACAGGCAGTGTAAAGCATTCCAAATACAGGCAGGGTGATGCATCCCAAATACAGGCAGGGTGATGCATCCCAAATGCAGGCAGGCAGTGTTCAGCAACCTAATTAAAGCCAGTGTGAGGCATCCCAATTTAAGGCAGCGTGAGGCATACCAAATAAAGGCAGTGTAAGGCATACCAAATACAGGCAGTGTAAGGTATTCCAAATACAGACAGGGTGATGCATCCCAAATACAGGCAGTGGGAGGCAGGCAGGCAGTGTGCGGAATGCCCCCCCCCCAAAAATGCTTTACATTCCTGGTGCACCTATGCTGCTAGGCTGTGGCTCCGGCAGCAGCCAGTCTCCTGCCAACATACACACACACTCTGCTACCGATGCCCGCCGCATATCCCTGCTGCCATCACTGCCTGCCGCCTAACACACATGTTCCCTGAACTTGTTCCGGCCCATGGGTGGGTGTGGCCTATGACATGGGCAAGCGACACCAGCCCTATACAGACCATGCCCACCCACAGGCCTGAACCAGCACATGTGAGAACATGTGTGTGTGGTGGGCAAGCCACAGAGATGGGCAGCAGAGACAGGCATCGGCAGTGGGCAGCGGAGATGGTGGACACTGGTAACATATATATGTGTGTGTGTGTTGGTGGGAGGCTGGCTGCTACAGGAGCTGCAGGGCAGTAGCATGGGAGCACCGGGAATGTGTTTTTGTTTTTTTTTTTTTTGTTCATTCGCCCCATAAGACACACTTGTGTGACTTTTAAATGTTTACTCTGTATATAGGCTATCTGTAAAATATTTTTTGCATAATTTTGATGGCCCTTTTTGTATGTCTACAAGAATGGGGAGGGTAGAAACTTGGCAGAGTACCATCCTCACTTGGATTGACCCTACCACCCTCCTCAATGACTAGGATAGCGCCTGGTTCTAGTGGTACACTCTCCCACAACCTAAACCTGTATTGTGTACTGCATTAACTGTTCCTTCTATCCAGTTCCCTGTATTGCACTTCTATCTATCTCCCTATTCTGAAAATCTAACCTTCTAAAGTAGTATCAGTCAAGTGTGACAGAGATGCAACCAATACAAATTGTACATTAGCAGTGTCAGATAAGGTGAGTTATGAGAATGAGGAAGAACCCTGTTAACTAGCGGATTACACAGGTAAGGGTAGAACCAACAGGACACTTAACTTGGAAACCCACAATCTAAGACCTTCCCTTGAAGCACTCCACAAGGAAGGCTTCAGGTCAAGGTCCAGGTTGTTAGACCTGGGAATAAGTTTGCAGCTTGCTCAGCTGAGTTTCATCTCACCTGATGTGCTGTATCAGGTGAGTAGTGCAATCCGTGGTTAAGCTGTGGTCATAGGAAAAAAACACAGGAGCAAAGGTCCAACTGGGATAGAAGGGAGAGTCCTCCCATAGAGCAAATCTAATGAATGGTGGAGGAAGCCCAGTCAGAACAGATGAAATCTTAGGATACCAGGAATACACTGGAGATATCCGGATACTAGGAATGTGCAGGAAATATCAGGATACTAGGAATGCTATTGATACCACGATTGCTAAGATCACAGGAATCTTTGAAGATCTGGCAGCCCTGGGATGATGTCAGATGGTTCCTTTTAAACATCAGGTTTCCACATGGATGCGTGCACTTAGAAGCAGGCTGCCAGCAGCAATGGCATCTAGCCTACCACGCGGATACAAGCATGCCTGAGCATGCACGTACGTGTAAGAACTTAGAAACTAGGGAGGCATATAGACTTCAAGCTCACAATCTAAAGGGTAAAGGTGAAGACCTGAGGCTGGGTCACAAGTAGTATTTACTAAGCATGGTGGCAAATACTGTAACTGTCAATGCTGTAGACTGAATTGCTTAGGACTCATTTAAATAGGTGAGATTCCATGGTACTCTAGAAGATACCTAGGGTTGGGGAGTGGAAAATTGTAAGAGGGTGGGGAGTGGAAAATTGTAAGAGGGTGGGCATTCCAGAGGAGTGGAAGGGTCTGTATGAAGCCCTGAAGGTTATCAGGGTTGACCCTACGCCTTATCTTATTGATTTTGCCCTTCCTACACTTGAATATATGTAGTCCATCTGCCAGAAGGATCTTCAGCAGTGTTAATAATTGTAATACCTACTGGGAAGGTATAACAAAAGTTCCATGTACAGCAGCACATATATATATGTCACCATTAACTGTCCTGGATCCTTTGGAGCCACAGGGGCGAGGACAGACACCAATAAGCACAGGCTAAAATTTTGAGGCTTTATCCTCCAGAAGTTCTTGACTTTGAAGTTAGTTCTTATATCTCTGTGGTAAATTGTCCCACATAATGTTTTGGTTTAACCCCTAATACAGTTCAGCTGGATATGTAATGCATACTTTAAATCTGAAATAGCAAGGTCCCTTGAATAGGACAATGCCCAACATGCATAGGTACTGTGAAGGGTAAGATTGTCAAAGTCAAGCATGCACATAAGGGTAATTTTACTTAAAAATTTCAGCTCTACAGACAGGGAGGCCGATTCATCAATAGCGCCAGGTAGCGACAGATGAGCGACTGAAGTATGGCGCTATGAGCGCCGCTAGTGTCAGCCGCGGGTGGTAGCGATTCGCTATAGCAGGCCTCCTCAGTCGCTACCTGGCGTTGTTGGGAACAACGCCTACATTGCTGAATATGATGTTGGACCTCAGCTTTGTAGGCGCTGTCAGTCAGTTTGACCACGCTATTCAACACAGCGCCTGCGCTTTGCTTTGCTGTGGGCTGGGAATCAAGTACCTTCAGAATAAAACACATTGCAACATGTTTCTTTACTTTTTTTAGTTTTTATTTTGTGTTGAAAAGGAAATTAAATTAAAACAGATATTAGAATGTAAATGCAAAATAAAACATAATTAAACACATAGCCACATGTATTTTTTTTTTTTTTTTTTAAAGAAAAAGGAAATACAATTAAACCACCAATGAGAAAGAAAAGGAAAATAAAAACAGAACTGAGAAAGAAAAGGAAAATAAGAACAGAAATGAGAAAAAAAAGGAAAATAAAAACAGAACTGAGAAAGAAAAGGAAAATAAAAACAGAAATGAGAAAGAAAAGGAAAATAAAAACAGAAATGAGAAAGAAAAGGAAAATAAAAACAGAAATGAGAAAAAAAAGGAAAATAAAAACAGAAATGAGAAAAAAAAGGAAAATAAAAACAGAAATGAGAAAGAAAAGGAACATAAAAACAGAAATGAGAAAGAAAAGGAAAATAAAAACAGAAATGAGAAAGAAAAGGAAAATAAAAACAGAAATGAGAAAGAAAAGGAAAATAAAAACAGAAATGAGAAAGAAAAGGAAAATAAAAACAGAAATGAGAAAGAAAAGGAAAATAAAAACAGAAATGAGAAAGAAAAGGAAAATAAAAACAGAAATGAGAAAGAAAAGGAAAATAAAAACAGAAATGAGAAAGAAAAGGAAAATAAAAACAGAAATGAGAAAGAAAAGGAAAATTAAAATAGGAATTAGAATGAAAAGGAAACTTACAACAGAATTAAACACATAGCCACATGTATATATATATATATTTTTTTATTTTTACACTAAAAATTAAATAAAAATAAAACAGAAATGAAATTGAAAATGAAAAGTCCAACAGAAATTATAAATCAAAGGAAAGTGCAGTAAAGTTTGTGAAAAGGAAAGTATGGATCAGGGTGCATCTCGGGGTGCCTGAAAAAATAAGAAAAGTGCAGTTAGTATATATCTTTAAAGTTGTTTTGTCGTTGAAAAAAAAAAAATGCATTACTTGATAACCAACATTGGCGTCTTACACCCCCCCCCTTAGAGTGGTTTGGGTCATCTTACACCCCCCTTAGAGTGGTTTGGGTCATCTTACACCCCCCCTTAGAATGGTTTGGGTCATCTTACACCCCCCTTAGAATGGTTTGGGTCATCTTACACCCCCCTTAGTGTGTTTTTTTTCTCATTTTGATGGGAGGTCAAATACATTTACCCAGTAGTGCAGTACTTGCATTAGAGTGAAGGGTAGTTAGCTTACCGCAAAAAAAGAAGTGATCATCCTTTCCCTTAGCTCATCGCCAGTCTGGGTGTCCTCACTTCTTTCTGCGGGCAGGTTGGGGATTTCTGGCACCAGTGCTGTCTCCTCGGGGGCTTGAATTCGGTGACAAATGCAAATGTTGTGTAGCACACAGCAGGCAAGGATGATCTTGGAGACCTTCTGTGGGCTGTAGAGCATCTCTCCTCCTGGCCGTGCCAAACAGAGAAAGCGTGCTTTCAGCAGGCCGATGGTTCTTTCCACAATGCTTCTGGTCTTGCGATGTGCTGCATTGTAGCGTTCATGGGCAGAGGTCCGTGGGCTCCTGACCGGAGTCATGACCCACGTTCTCTGCCCATATCCCTTATCCGCTGTAGAAAAAACACAAGGAGAGAGACAGCAATTAGTACTAGTACATGTTTTTTTTTTTTTTTTTTTTAAGAAATTGGCTTACTAGGCCACATATTATTTTCAAAATACATTGACATGGTTAATTTATTACCCAGTAGCCAGCCAGCTGGCATTTCGTTGTTATCAAACTTCCGGCACAGGACTGTCCGCTGCAAGACGTAAGAATCGTGGCATGAGCCGGGGAACCCCGATCTCACCGCCCGCAGCCTCATGTCTGGGTCACAGACAACCATGATATTCATAGAATGGAAATGCTTACGGTTTCTGTAATACAGCTCCTGTGCACGGGGAGGGCGGAAAGGGATATGTGTACCATCACCCTAGCACATTCGGGATCCCTCCCATCAGATAGAAAGCATGTTTTATTTTGGCAACCTCTTCCTCATCCTCAGGAAACTTGATGTAAATTGGGATTAAATCACAAATGGCCAGAACTACCTGGATTAATATGCGGCTCATAGTAGCCTGGCTTATCCCGCTGAGGAGGGCGGAGGTTGCCTGGAAGGTCCCTCGTGCCAAAATATTAAGAGTGGCACACAGGCGTACTATGCCTGGAATGGATTGAGTGCGTTTGGTGGATGGCTCGATTTTGTGCTTAATCTGATCATATAGGGACTGTAGTGCAGCACGATTCAGACGGAAGCGGCTCCTGATCTGCTCGTCACTTAAGTCCCATACTGAAAGGCGGATTGCAAAGGAGACGGGTGCCCTAAGCCTCACAACACCCCGCTCCCTTTCCTCCTGCTCTTTCAGCATACACATACATCCATCCACCCAGACACCATACATCACCCTCTTATCCATCACACACACTCAAGATATATACAAAATCAAAAAAATCAAAACAAAAACCACAAACACACCACACACACACAAACAATCACACTCCACACACACCCGCTACAATGCAGCTCACCACAAAACCAGAACTATAGTGGTCCAAACCACCAGCCTGCTGAAAAACAGGTTTCTAAGTTAGGCACAACCAAGAGGGGAGTTGCTGCACAGCCCACAAAAGGCCCCAAAATCAAGCCTCACTTGCTGTATGCTACACAATATTTGCATATGCCACCAAAAACAAGCTCCTAAAGAAACAGCACTGATGTCAGAAATCACCCAACAAGCCACAGAGAGTGAGGACAGAACCCAGACAGAGGCTCAAATGAGCTAAGGGAAGCAAGCGAGCACCGCACCACACCACAGCCTTTGCCACAGTGTAAGAATACCAGAAGCTTGCAAATTCCTTCCATTTATACTTCTCTTTCAAAAAGGACAGGTCCGCTTTGCCGCCTTTTACGTTGCTCTGCTATTTCCGGGCGCCAATTAGCCGACCCAGGTGTGCGTAAAACGGAGTGCGCACGCGCATGCTAGTAGCGCTACTAGCGTACGTGAGCCGAAACTTGCGTGAATTAACGGACATGGGCGAAAATTCAGTGGTGGGCCAATGAAAGGTAAGCTGCTGTTTATTTAAATAGCCGTTAGGCTAGCCACATGTCACAAGGGGTTCAGATACATCAGTCCATTGTTGTATTTGGGTGTGTGTTGTTTGGTTAATGAGGTCTGTAATGAGTTAATTGGCTAACACACATGCTTCAGTCAGTGCAGTGGAGGTGTGGCTAGAAGGAACTGGGCTGTATGTGTGAATCAATTAAGTGGCCTGGTTTGTGATTGGCTGTTAGAGCACATAAAACCTGCCCAACCCAAACAGATTGCGATGCCATTCTGTAGTCTGCATGCGTGCTTGTTGGGTGTGTATTTGTGTGTGTGTGCAGCTACAGGATGGAGCCAAATTCAGGACATCTGCCGGCCACAGCAGGCCCAAGTAGGAGTTTGGTGGGTGCTGTGCGCAGACCTCCCTTACGGAAAAGGGCCCAGCCTGAAGGTGGGGCAGCACCCCAGGCTAAGCGCCCAGGTGCCAAGAGGGAGCCTGAATTTAATTTGGCTGAGAATAATCATCTTGTGCGCCTTACCCTTGCTAAATGGGAGCTACTCTTTGGCTCCCAAAGCAAGTCCATAGGCAAACAAGAAAGAAGCAAACTGTGGGATGCCATTGGTGTGGAGCTTAGTAGCACTGCTCAACACCCACGTAGTGGGCCATCCTGCAGGAAACGCTTCTACACTTTGAGAGGGGCCCTTATGAAAAAGATGAATCACGATCTTGATGTGGACAGTGGGACCATCCAGGCTCCAAAGAGTACCTACAGGCCGTATGAGGAGATGCTGAAGGCCAAAATTCCACTGGCTCGGCTGCAGGGTGTGGATCCTGGGGATGACACCACAGGTTGGACTGAAGGTACATATTTTCTGCCTTTTTAGAAAAGCTACTGTTAATGTATGTGATTAGCATTTTGTCTTTCTGACCAACTAACAGTAGGACCTGTGAAGTAGTACATTAGAGCTCATACATTTTTTACTTTCCTGTCTGTTGCTTTCTGCATAGGTGCACATGCTGCTGTCCGGGATGTGCCTCAGGACACCCAAACTCCTGCCCTTCCAGCAACCTCAAGGCTAACCCAGTCTGCCATTGAAGGTATTTACCACTAATTTTGGTGCTGGTTGTTTGGGGAACAAATGGGTGTGGGAGCAGCTCCAACAATCGAGTGTTGCACTGTGGAGTATTAATAATATGGGCCTGCGGCCTAATTTCACGCCCACTGTAACACTTACAGCAACTAACTAACAAGGCCCTAACATGTGTAGATATGTTTGAAGCCAGAGATGTGTGGCCATATATCTGCATATAAATGTGGAAGCCACACTGGCCTTGATTAGTGAATATTAGTGAATGAGCTGCTCACACACACCTTAATGCATGTTGTATTTTTCCACGCACATTAACAATGGCTCAATGTTTGCTTGATTTTTGCCTAGCTCCCACGCCATTGGCCCCAGCATCTCCTCCGGATCCAAGCTACTCTTTGGATGTCGGTAAGTGCATGTGTCCACCTTGCTTTATCCACTTTAACCCAAGTGCATGTGTCTCATTCCTCTTTTTTCTTGGTAGGCCAAGTGACTGGTTCATCTTTGGACCCCACTTCCGATGTTGCAGGTCAACAGGACCCTGTTGGTGTATATAGCAATACATAATGTATCCTTTATGCTGTTTCTGTTACACTGGTTCAATTTGGTTAGTCTAATAATCTACATGTTTGCTTTGTCAACTTGAAGATGCCTCTTGGGAGTGCTTCTTCCCTCCCCAGGGTCAGTCTAATAGTTCTTGGAGTGATAGCAATGTATTTTGGAGGACATATTTTTGGACAAACATTCCCCGTAGTAGTTTGAGGAATATTTAGAGCCATTACTTGTGTTTTTTAGTTGACCCGAATATCGGAAGTGGCTGTCCAGAAAGGGCCCCTCAAGTTCAGGCTGCCAGAGATGAGGGTAAGTTGTTTTGCCTTGCTCTAGTCTGTATTTTGGCTCTACTTTTGTTGCACTTGCTTCTGGCAACTTGTGTGTCCACATGTATTTTAAAGGTCCAAGCTCGAGTGAGGGCCCCACTCCAGACATCTGGGAGATTGCGGGTATGTGTAATTTAAGCAATGTGTCTGATCTTATTTGCCAAAATTATTGCCTCTTAGTCCTCTAACATACATGTTAACAATCTGAGTTTAACAGATACCTTTGGTCTAGTGTGTAATTTTGCACTTTGTTGAGGTATGGCCTCGATAGCCTAGCCAGGTTACATTTGAGTTTGGTCCACTGACCTACTAACCTGACTTTCCTGTTTAGCATATGCCAACTTGCCGGACATCTCGGATGTGGAATTGCCACTCTCTGGCAGCGATACCTCGAGCCTACCTGTGCCGGAGGACACGCAGGTAACATGGCTGATGTAGTTGACCTATAACCACATTGGCATGTTCGTGGGTAGTGGATGAAGCAACATGTCACATTTCCTTTCTTTGTTGTTTTTGCAGGAGGCGGAACCAGAACCCCAAGCTGGGACCTCTTCCCAAGTCCCATGTGGCCAAGCTTCCGAGGCTCAGACAAGGGTAAGTTGTATAGTGACTGTTTGGGCTAATTATTTTGAGGGGCATACCTGCATTGGTTCGGTTTGACTAAAATGTTGTTTTCTATTTTGTTAGGCTCAAACCACAGCAAGAGGAGGTGTGGCACCAACCAGTGCTGATTTTTATGAGCTAGGGGTCCGGATGCTGGAGGACTACAGTCGCCAACAGCCGCGTGATGGAACTAATGAGCGCATTGCGGCGTTGGAACAGCAGGTGCTGATGTGTCAGCAACAACATGAGGCCCAGCAGCGCCAGATCGACCTATTGATGCAGAACCTGCATCAAAACCAGCAACTTGGTCGGCTGGCCAATGCAATTGAAGATTCCATACACCAGCAGCAACAAGCGATCCAGCGGCAGGACCAAACGTTGTTGTTGATACAACAGCTCATACAACAGCAGTCTATATTTTTTACTGCACTGTTGTCCCCCAACACCGCCCCTAGCAATGACTCCCAACCTCCCCGGCCACCCAGCCAAGAATATTAATTTTGTTTGTTTTGGTTTGTGTAAATATATTTGCTTAACCCACCTCTAAATTGTGTTTTTCCTAAGACCTAGCTAATAACACAGTCAGGGATGAGTATCTTGATCTAGATATGTCAATGTATTTGTAAATTTAGGCCACACATTTGAGACCATAGCTTACTATGGTTAACACATGAAATGGCTCCAAAGGTATGGCTAAATTGACACACAAATGGGTTTTGAGACAGTTAAACTATGCTTTGCAAGGCACCACACTGTAATGATGTTCATCAAAAAATGTAATTAAAAAACAGGGCCAACAGGGCCAACATTGCCCAACAAAGGGCGTCAACAGGCCAGCCTTCCCCCCACCCTAACGACGCCGCCGGCGCCTCTTCTTGGCCAGCAGCATCAGCTTCAGGAGCCTGATCTCCCGCCACAGTCTGCGATGCTGGTTTTCACAAGCTGTAGAGATGTAGAAACAACAATTTATTAATAAATTGAATGTGACCTCAACAGACACAGATGTAGCAATGTAATGTCAGTGTGTCCAATTAGGTGACACTCACATTAACATTGTTGACCACTGTGCGCTTATTGGTTAACATGATATGAGTACTATTGACTGGCAGGAATGTGAACAACACATCCCAAGCATACATTTACTCTTAAAGTGTACCAACACCCACCGGTGATCGGCCCTGGAATCTATCAGATTCCCGGCCCGATCACCTCCCTCCCCGCGGGACATCCGAGATCGGGATGTCCCTCGGGGTGAAACCCCCCCAACACCCCAAAATCCCTACCTCAGTTTCGTTGGGGCACGGCCGCCGGGCCCTCCCTGGCGCCTCTCTAGACGTGTGCGTGCCTGCGCCGGCCGTCTGTGAATGGCCGGCGCAGGCACGCGCGCGTAAAAAGGGACGCGCGGGAGGCGGAGGAGGAGCCACTTTGCCGCGGCTTGTACGTTTGCTGGAGTAAAAGTGAGTTCAGGGGGTTGTCACACAGCGGTGACAATCAGGGGTGCCCCACCGTAGTGGACCAAGACCCAGGAAAGTCAAATTCCTGGTTGTTGTTCCACTTTAACTCTTGGGAAGCAAAGAAGGTATAAGTCCCAGTGTGTCCATTTTTGTGTTTAGTCACAGCCAAACATCAGGGCCTAAGTCCTAACGAGTACACGAGTTTGCCCTATAATGTTAGAGGTCCAGACCTAATACGGCCCATTTGGTTGTGTCTAAGGCAAAAATAGTCTCTATGTGGCCAAATGAAGAATGTGAGGCAACAATCAAGCATGCAGACAGGCATGTTGGGTTATTGTACAAACACATGGAATCTAGATGTGTGTGAAATTAACACATAGGTACATTTTAAATGCCTGCAGATGTGACTAGAAGACATAGGTTTCACAAGTCTTTAGGCATATGAAGTGGGATGTACTCACCATCGCAGCTGTGGCGGGGGCCCATGCTGCTGGCCGTCCCTGGAGCTGGGGTGGGGAGGAGGTTTTCTGGCTCCGTCTGCGTAGCAACATCTGTCAACAGAAAGCAAAAGACAAAAACACAATTAGTGGGCCAATGACACCTGACTATTTGACATCCATCTGGTTATTGAGTCTGAAAAATCAAAGGCTTGCATGGTTACATACAGGTTGTCCAAAATTAGCATATTTCCTGGTCCATGAGTTAATGTCAATTAGTTATGGTTGCAACATGTATCCCTAAAGATAATGTGCAAATAACATAGACAGTGCTATGTAAAGGACTCATTAGCAGTTGATTGGCTAATGTTACTAGTGTGCCACATGTTTTAGCGGGAACAACTTAACCCAAGAAAAGAAATGAGAACAACCATCATGGTGTGGGCAGAAACATAGGGGGGGTTGCCAGTTGGCTAGCACTGTAGTGGGGTTTGTGAGGTTAAGGTACATTATCAAACCAGCTGTGACAATGGACCAGGAAACATGTGTCTGTTAAAAGTGGGCCAATACACAGGATTGCAGCAATTCTGGGTTTTGGTCCGCTTTGGCAGAGCACCACAATTTGAGTGAGACAACGTACTCCGCCGCCGCTGCCTTCCACACATCACTCCTCCAGTGTGTGCGCACGCGCAGCCCATTAGGAAACAGAGCGCAGGCGCACACACATCTAGAGTGGCACACAGGAGGCTGGGACGGTGGCTTTTGCAACCCCCAAAGAGGTAAGGAGTTTGTGGGGTTTTTATTTGGGGGGGTGCCCTGGGTGAGGGATGTGATTTTTCAGGGAACCTTCGAGAATCCAAGCACTATCAATGTTTGTGGGTCCACTTTAATGAATGTCATAACATAGGGAATGTGATGGATAACAACAAACACTTACCACGACTATGCCCGTGGAGAATGCTTCTCCAAAAGGCCATGGAGGTGCCGCCTATATGATGCCCTGCAAATTAGAGAGGAATGGCAAGGGCTAAGTACAAATTGCAAGATGAAACCTGTCACAGACTAACAATGAAAAAAAGGACACTCACCAGGGGATGAACCGCCACTTGAAGCCCAGGGAGGGCTCTGAGGAGGAGGCGGGGAGCCTCGGCTCCTCACACTCTGGTCGGAAGATCCACCAGGCAAAGGGCCACCCTCCTCCCTCTCACTCCCTGCTCCTTCAGGGAGTGTGGGCGAGTCCATTTCTCCCACCCCACTTGGACTCCCCACTTGAGAGTGGCCCCTTGCCTGGTGAGAGTCCTCAGACTCAGAGTGTGAGGAGCTGAGGCTTGATCCTGCCAGCCCCCCAGCAGCACACTCCTCTGGGGCGTCATCCCCTTCCTCCCCTGGGTCCTCTAAATAGGACCGGCGGGAGGGACCCTCCCCCGATGACTCCCCCGAGTCCGCCTGCCTGGTTCGGGGGAGGAATCCCTTCCCACGTTTCCCCAGGGGAGGACGCTTATCTGTGTTGAGGGGGTGAAAGAAAATAATTAATATAAAGAGCACAAATGGACACAGCTTAGCAGATGATTCTGCAAAAAGTATAAACAGAGCATAAGCTTTAACTTACCTGATGCGTAGGCATCATATAGGCGGTACACGCCTTCAGGGTCCCGGCGCTTAAAGTCCGACCACTTTTGCTGAATCGCTCTGATCGAGAGCTCGGTGTGGAAGCGCCGGGACACTGTGGCCTTCACCTCCATGGCAATTCGTTTTTTTCCCCCACGGGCATAGTCGTACTGGGCCACGCAGAAGTCCTATGAAAAATGAAAAAAAAACACAAATCAATACATGACATCAGAACAATGGCATAAACAGTTATACAGAGACCAGAGCAAAGTGGACCCACACCCAGGATTATCACTATTCTGGGTTTGTGTGCACTTTGGTGGGCCACACCAATTGTGGGTGGTCCGCTGTCTGAAACCCCCTTGGAAGGCCACAAATACACCACTGAGGACGCTCCCACGTGACTGCGCCAGCCGAGCACAGCGCTCTGCGCCGCTGTGGTATGCGCATACAAGGCCGTTTGGACGTGCATACCAGCTCAGCTGGGTCTGCACGGCAAAGTACGCATGTGGCGTTTGACTCTAACAGGGAGTGCGCCTGCACACAAAATTTAAAAATGTCTTGCGCAGGGGTACACCCTGCTAGAGGTAAGCGCAAGAGGCATCCGCAGCTCACGCATGCACAGATGGGACGGGGCTGAGGTAATTTTTAGGGCCCTCCAGGGGGGGGCATCCCCGCAGGACATCCAGAATGGGGATGCCCCACGGGGAGTGATCCAATTTGGCCAGAAAAATAAGAAATTTCAGGGCCAATCCCCCCTGTGTGTTCTGCAACTTTAAGGCAAAAAATACACAAACCAAATACTCACTTTGACCACCTGGCCATTAACGCGGCTATCCACCCGGTTGCGCCTTTTCTTGGGCTGCCCAGGAGGGGAAGGGGTGGGAGGGGTGCTAGGTGGGGGAGGTGAGGTAGGTGGGGGAGGTGGGGGAGGGGTGGTGGGGTCGGAGTCGGAGGAGGAGCTGGGGAGGCGCATCACTCGCCGTCTGGGCAGCATTGTGGAAACGCTAAGGAGGAAACAGGAACCGGAAATGACCAAAGCGACATGGGAAAAATTAAAAAAAAAAAAAAAAACACTCCGCGCACCAGGAACAAGCTATTATCAGCTATGTGCAAGCTAAGTGGCGGAAAAACTAAAATGACGCTTGAAAACAAGCTATTGGCATAAGCGCTAGACATTTTTAGCTTTAGGTGGCGTTGAAACGCAAAGGAGGATACCGGACCCGGATATGACGCAAGCAACTGTGATTAAAAATTCAAAAACAAACATGCGCGCAACAGGGACAAGCTAATATCAGCTATGTGAAAGCTAAGTGGCGGAAAAACTTAAATGACGCTTGAAAACAAGCTATTGGCATAAGCGCAAGACATTTTTAGCTTTAGGTGGCTTTGAAACGCAAAGGAGGATACCGGAACCGGATATGACGCAAGCAACTGTGATTAAAAATTCAAAAACAAAGATGCGCGCAACAGGGACAAGCTAATATCAGCTATGTGCAAGCTAAGTGGCGGAAAAAAATAAAATGACGCTTGAAAACAAGCTAGGGCCCAAGGCGCCACGAATTATTAGCTTGATTTAGCAGGGGGTTCTACATACTGTAATGCATAGGTCCTTATAAAGCATACCCCGTTGTGCTTAAATATACAAATCTTATTCCTTCCTAAAGTCATCACAAAATCAAACTAGACAACTACATGATAATGTGGCACACATGAGAATGCATAACGGGTTGTTATGAGCTGGTACGACTGAATGTTAATCCTGCAATATGTGGCCAGGCACGCTTACAACTACAGTGTATTCATTTACAACGACTGGGGTCGCGGGAAGTGAATTCCTTGCAAATGGCAGAAGGGCACATGTATGAACAGCACAGCGCCGCACAACGCAGCGCAGCGAGGCACAGCGACGCTCGCGCCGCCACATAGCGAATTAAAACAGCGACTGCACAAACTCTGACCAACACAGATTCATCAAGGACAGGGCTGCCGAATAGCTTGGGCGCTGACAATTTCGAAGAGCGAACGTGACCGCCCAACCTGACAGGCTACAAAATAGCTTTACAAGCCCCGTTTGTGGTGAAAACAAGCGATTTTGATGCCAATGAGTTTGGGTAGAGGAGTTGCAATTCCCATGTCACTCACAACATTACATTGTCAAAAATAATAAAAACTTCAAAAACATAGAAATAACCAGCCAGATTAATAAAACATATCAATATAAACATGTGTTGAATTTTGTGCCAAAGAAAAGAACACAAAAAACACTAAAAACAATCATTGCAGCGTCTGCCATTGAAATGTATGGGAGAGCGGCAGGTAGCGCCAGGTCATACCTGTCGCTGTGATGGGATTAGCAGCGGCGCTGTTCGTTGCAGTCGGCTTCATGATGAATGCCGCGCTAGCCGTCGCTCTCGCCGGCGCTAGCCTCATTTTGCTTGATAAATGCGTCATTGTGACCGCCGCCGGGCGTACTGGAGTCGGTAGTCGCCGTTAGCTGCCGCTATCTGGCGCTCGTCGGACACTACCTGGCGATATCGCTTGATGAATAAGGGCCTAAGTGCACACCTTGCACTTTTTCAACTAAAACAACCCTTTACATTTGGAATAACCCCACAAACCATATATTCTCTGAAAGAACACACATTAAGCTTTCTAGGTGTACCCAGCTTGTTGTAGTGGGCGCATATTTCTGGAAGAATTTTTTGGTCGTGGGGTCCCCCCGCTTCAAGGGGAGGGACCCCAGGCTTTTTATTTATTTTTAAGGGTTCAAAAAATGATGTGGGGTCCCCCTTCCCTTTGGTGTCCCCCCAGCTCTGGAGGCTACAAGCCCACATAACCCAGCTGTTTAAACCTTGTGAACTGGTATAGTGGTCTCATGTACCAGTTCACAAAGGGTTAAATGTAAACACACACACACGCACAAAATAAAATATTTTATTATTTAATGTATTTTTAGTACTTACCTCTGATTGATCCCTGAGAACTGTGTCCCACACCGATCACTCTGGCTTCTCACATATGTACCCTCTCTTTTTTTTATTTTTAAAGGGTTAAACTCCTTAAAAATGGTATGGGGTCATCTCTTCCCAGTAAAATCAGCCCAGGCACCAGCTATGGAAGCTTGTAGACCATGGCACAGAGGCCAGCCACAGTGGACCTGGGCCATGAAGGCTACAAGCCCACATAATCCTAGCGGCTGCCCCCCCCCCCCCTTGGCCTTTTGGGAGGCAGGTAATGAGGGCAGGGGTTTAGTAGCAAGTCATCTGCTTGCCACAGGTGACTTGCCAGCTCCTCAAGCCTTGTGATCTGGTATAGGGATCTCATGGATCCATTATCACTTCACAAAGGGTCAAATGCAAAAAAAACACCCCACACTGTAGTGAAAATGTCATTTACTAAAATGTTTTTTTTCTTTACTTACCTCTGATCCTCTGTCCCACATGATCACAAGCATAGATGCTTATAGTGATCATTGCAGGGCAGGTGGGGGGGCAGGAAATCAGAGTCTCCTGACCCCCCCCCCCCCAAAACGCCCTGCACCAATCAATACTAGCATCTGTCATCACTGTCCGGAACCAGAAGCGATGAAAGTGTCAGCTACATGTAATGGAGATTCATGTCACAGGATAGGATCTCTGGGCACAATATGGTTTATTTTGCCGGACTAGGCAGACAGCTGCAGAGGACAAAAGGTGAGTATGATTTTTTTTTTATTAACCTGGCCAGAACTTTTAAAGTGTAATGGTGGGTTTACAGGAATAGATAAATTGACTGTTCGCTCAGCGAGTGAACAACCATACAAATCTTCAATCTTGTGCTCATAGCTAATTTTCTGATGATGATTTCTCATTCGATAATTGCTCCCTGTAAAAGGGGCATCAGCCCAGTCACAGCTAGAGAGTGTCACAGTGTTAAACCCAACTGGATATAAGCAAATAAAAAATGAAGCTTAACTGGCCAGTGCTGGCCACCTGCTCCCCTTCCGGAAGCAGTACTTACCACGTTATAAGCTGCCTTTCTAAATGTGACTTAGCCAGCATATTTAATACCCAAACCATGTTCAGCTATGGCCTGGAACAGGTGGCACAGGTGTCCAACTATATCTGGACTTCCACTGTAACAGTTTGTTTAATGGTAAGATTAATGAAAATAAAATGGGTCAGCAATCATGTTTTCTGTCTTAATTTTCCAATTATTTAATAACTGTTTAAGTTACATTATACTGCTGAATGTGCAGGTTAACAAGATCAAAGTCCTCCAGTGTACTCCTTGTCTTGTGATGGCTTAGCAGTGTTAAAGTAGGTGAAGATTAATGAGTTAGAAAATGATTTATTTTCACTTGTTTTCTTGCTTTCTTTAGCAATTTGTTCTTTCAATGAATATAGTTTCCTGATCTACTAAACCCTGGCAATTTATTTTAATTGCATGTTTCTGTAATTATATATATGCTGCTAACCATCATCAACGACGTCATACTTTTGTTTAAATATGTATTTTGGAAAACAATTAGAAATGCTAGTGATTAGTCTCCCAACATATACAGAAATTATTACAAATGAATTCATTATAAACAGTGTTAAGAAAAGTATATAAGAGGGGAGCTAGGAGGGTTATCAGATAACATGTCTTGGGTTCATGCTAAGGAACTGGAGGGTCAATTGAGGACCTTATATAAGAAGCGCTAACGCCACATAGTACCATGTAGCGTCAGGTGCACGCCGGGTGTAGTATGTGAAAACCACATATATGAAAGTTAAACTGGTGAGCGCCTCTAATAGCGTCATGTAGCGTCACATGTATAACTAGCGGTGGCTCAGTGTAAAGCACTGGCGCTGTATGTTCAGCAGTGCCACGTAGCACCTGGCACTCAATTGTGTTCTCCTATACAATTCAATGGTCTTTAATTTGTGTATAAAAAGAGTTTGGATCCACTTTTTCCGACTATTTTATCATATGATGATTATTTTGGCTCTCCTGGCCAGCAACCAAAGACTTATATTGTCATATATTTATTTATTTTATTTTTATCAGAATTGTATGTGCAGAACTGCCATTGCAGTGTCAGTGTTACAGTGTTGAAACAATGTAATTCCATGTGTTTTCACTCTGGTGCTGGTGTATATATGTTCAGAAACAGACATCTTTTATATTGCATCCGGCGCTCATCACTAGAGCTCCCAGTTTTATAGCGCCGACGCTGGCTTTGTGATTTTTTGGTCTTAAATATGGGCTTCAGTGTCGAGCGTCGGACGCTCTTAACTGGCGCTACCTATCGTTCGCTGCAGCATTGTCCTGTTGTTATATGTAGCATCGCCTTGGGTGGCTTTCCCTCGGAGCACTACATATGCATTGATTCAGGAAGAGCATTTCTACAGTGCCCTCCAGACATCACATTTATCAATGCTGGACAGGATACTACAGCGTCACTTGTTCAGTGCCAAAACTACATTCTAGCGTCAGACACCCGTTTGCAGAGTACTCTTGCATACGTTCTAAGCGTCACTACATAGACGCACAAATGCCAATACATGGCGCTAGTCTTAAATCAGCCTCCACATGTTTTTGTTCAGTTTTTTTCCCAGAATTCCAGAGAAGTTTCCTCACCTGGCTCTGAACTGAACCAATAGAGACACACACACAACACACACACAAAAATACCATACCATACCAACATTTGCCACTGCTGCTTCTGCTGCCTGCTGCCTTGGTGTGAGGGTTCCCTGGGACCTAGAGCAGCATTGCTTGACCCCACCTGGCTTTAATCATGTGGTTGAGGTTCCTATAAATGCATGTGCTTGGCCCCGTCCATGTTGTTGGATCATTGCATGGTCTCCTTGAAGCCTAGCCATGCTCTCCAACCCCCCTGCATTCTTCTGTGTCCTTGTGGGCCTTCAGGCCTTCCTGCCTCGAGAATTTGGGCTTATTGCCTTCTAGTTCTTGCTGGGCTTTCGGGCTTTCCTTAGCTTATGTCTTGTCTGTACTGGGGCTCATAGCCCTTCATAGTTCTGTCTCCGTCTGTACTGGGGCTGATAGCCCTTCATAGTTCTGTCTTGTCTGTACAGGGGCTCACAGCCCTTCATAGTTCTGTCTTGTCTGTACTGGGGCTGACAGCCCTTCATAAGTTATGTCTTGTCTGTACTGGGGCTCATAGCCCTTCATAGTTCTGTCTTGTCTGTACTGGGGCTCATAGCCCTTCATAAGTTATGTCTTGTCTGTACTGGGGCTCATAGCCCTTCATAGTTCTGTCTTGTCTGTACTGGGGCTCGTAGCCCTTCATAAGTTATGTCTTGTCTGTACTGGGGCTTCCAGCCTGTCATAGTTCTGTCTCTGTCTGTACTGGGGCTCACAGGCCTTCATAGGTCTGTCTCCGTCTGTACTGGGGCTCACAGCCCTTCATAAGTTATGTCTTGTCTGTACTGGGGCTCATAACCCTTCATAGGTCTGTCTTGTCTGTACTGGGGCTCATAGCCCTTCATAGTTCAGTCTTGTCTGTACTGGGGCTCACATCCCTTCATAGGTCTGTCTCCGTCTGTACTGGGGCTCACAGCCCTTCATAAGTTATGTCTTGCCTGTACTGGGGCTCACAGCCCTTCATAAGTTATGTCTTGTCTGTACTGGGGCTCACGGCCCTTCATAAGTTATGTCTTGTCTGTACTGGGGCTAATAGCCCTTCATAGTTCTGTCTTGTCTGTACTGGAGCTCATAGCCCTTCATAGGTCTGTCTCCGTCTGTACTGGGGCTCACAGCCCTTCATAAGTTATGTCTTGTCTTTACTGGGGCTCATAGCCCTTCATAGGTCTGTCTTGTCTGTACCGGGGCTCACAGCCCTTCATAAGTTATGTCTTGTCTATACTGGGGCTCATAGCCCTTCATAGTTCTGTCTCGTCTGTACTGGGGCTCATAGCCCTTCATAGTTCTGTCTTGTCTGTACTGGGGATCACATCCCTTGATAGGTCTGTCTCCGTCTGTACTGGGGCTCACAGCCCTTCATAAGTTATGTCTTGTCTGTACTGGGGCTCACAGCCCTTCATAAGTTATGTCTTGTCTGTACTGGGGCTCATAGCCCTTCGTAGTTCTGTCTTGTCTGGACTGGGGCTCATAGCCCTTCATAAGTTATGTCTTGTCTGTACTGGGGCTCACAGCCTTCATAAGTTATGTCTTGTCTGTACTGGGGCTCATAGCCCTTCATAGTTCTGTCTTGTCTGTACTGGGGCTCACATCCCTTCATAGGTCTGTCTCCGTCTGTACTGGGGCTCACAGCCCTTCATAAGTTATGTCTTGTCTGTACTGGGGCTCATAACCCTTCATAGGTCTGTCTTGTCTGTACTGGGGCTCATAGCCCTTCATAGTTCTGTCTTGTCTGTACTGGGGCTCACAGCCCTTCATAAGTTATGTCTTGTCTGTACTGGGGCTCACAGCCCTTCATAAGTTATGTCTTGTCTGTACTGGGGCTCACAGCCCTTCATAAGTTATGTCTTGTCTGTACTGGGGCTAATAGCCCTTCATAGTTCTGTTTTGTCTGTACTGGAGCTCATAGCCCTTCATAGGCCTGTCTCCGTCTGTACTGGGGCTCACAGCCCTTCATAAGTTATGTCTTGTCTGTACTGGGGCTCATAGCCCTTCATAGGTCTGTCTTGTCTGTACTGGGGCTCACAGCCCTTCATAAATTATGTCTTGTCTGTACTGAGGCTCATAGCCCTTCATAGTTCTGTCTTGTCTGTACTGGGGCTCATAGCCCTTCATAGTTCTGTCTTGTCTGTACTGGGGCTCACATCCCTTCATAGGTCTGTCTCCGTCTGTACTGGGGCTCACAGCCCTTCATAAGTTATGTCTTGTCTGTACTGGGGCTCACAGCCCTTCATAAGTTATGTCTTGTCTGTACTGGGGCTCATAGCCCTTCGTAGTTCTGTCTTGTCTGTACTGGGGCTCACATCCCTTCATAGGTCTGTCTCCGTCTGTACTGGGGCTCACAGCCCTTCATAAGTTATGTCTTGTCTGTACTGGGGCTCACAGCCCTTCATAAGTTATGTCTTGTCTGTACTGGGGCTCACAGCCCTTCGTAGTTCTGTCTTGTCTGTACTGGGGCTCACAGCCTGTCATAGTTCTGTAAACTTCTGTCTCTGTCTGTACTGGGGCTCACAGCCCTTCATAGTTCTGTCTTGTCTGTACTGGGGCTCACAGCCTGTCATAGTTCTGTCTCCGTCTGCACTGGGGCTCACAGCCCTTCATAAGTTATATCTTGCCTGTACTGGGGCTCACAGCCTGTCATAGTTCTGTCTCTGTACTGGGGCTTACTGCCCTTCATAGGTCTGTCTCCGTCTGTACTGGGGCTCATAGCCCTTCATAGTTCTGTCTTGTCTGTACTGGGGCTCACTTTCCTTCATAAGTTATGTCTTGTCTGTACTGGGGCTCACAGCTCTTCATAAGTTATGTCTTGTCTGTACTGGGGCTAATAGCCCTTCATAGTTCTGTCTTGTCTTTACTGGAGCTCATAGCCCTTCATAGGTCTGTCTCCCTCTTTACTGGGGCTCACAGCCCTTCATAAGTTATGTCTTGTCTGTACTGGGGCTCACAGCCCTTCATAAGTTATGTCTTGTCTGTACTGGGGCTCATAGCCCTTCATAGTTCTGTCTTGTCTGTATTGGAGCTCATAGCCCTTCATAGGTCTGTCTCCATCTGTACTGGGGCTCACAGCCCTTCAAAAGTTATGTCTTGTCTGTACTGGGGCTCACAGCCCTTCATAAGTTATGTCTTGTCTGTACTGGGGCTCATAGCCCTTCGTAGTTCTGTCTTGTCTGGACTGGGGCTCATAGCCCTTCATAAGTTATGTCTTGTCTGTACTGGGGCTCACAGCCTTCATAAGTTATGTCTTGTCTGTACTGGGGCTCATAGCCCTTCATAGTTCTGTCTTGTCTGTACTGGGGCTCACATCCCTTCATAGGTCTGTCTCCGTCTGTACTGGGGCTCACAGCCCTTCATAAGTTATGTCTTGTCTGTACTGGGACTCATAACCCTTCATAGGTCTGTCTTGTCTGTACTGGGGCTCATAGCCCTTCATAGTTTTGTCTTGTCTGTACTGGGGCTCACAGCCCTTCATAAGTTATGTCTTGTCTGTACTGGGGCTCACAGCCCTTCAAAAGTTATGTCTTGTCTGTACTGGGGCTCACAGCCCTTCATAAGTTATGTCTTGTCTGTACTGGGGCTAATAGCCCTTCATAGTTCTGTCTTGTCTGTACTGGAGCTCATAGCCCTTCATAGGCCTGTCTCCGTCTGTACTGGGGCTCACAGCCCTTCATAAGTTATGTCTTGTCTGTACTGGGGCTCATAGCCCTTCATAGGTCTGTCTTGTCTGTACTGGGGCTCACAGCCCTTCATAAATTATGTCTTGTCTGTACTGAGGCTCATAGCCCTTCATAGTTCTGTCTTGTCTGTACTGGGGCTCATAGCCCTTCATAGTTCTGTCTTGTCTGTACTGGGGCTCACATCCCTTCATAGGTCTGTCTCCGTCTGTACTGGGGCTCACAGCCCTTCATAAGTTATGTCTTGTCTGTACTGGGGCTCACAGCCCTTCATAAGTTATGTCTTGTCTGTACTGGGGCTCATAGCCCTTCGTAGTTCTGTCTTGTCTGTACTGGGGCTCACATCCCTTCATAGGTCTGTCTCCGTCTGTACTGGGGCTCACAGCCCTTCATAAGTTATGTCTTGTCTGTACTGGGGCTCACAGCCCTTCATAAGTTATGTCTTGTCTGTACTGGGGCTCATAGCCCTTCGTAGTTCTGTCTTGTCTGTACTGGGGCTCACAGCCTGTCATAGTTCTTTAAACTTCTGTCTCTGTCTGTACTGGGGCTCACAGCCCTTCATAGTTCTGTCTTGTCTGTACTGGGGCTCACAGCCCTTCATAAGTTATGTCTTGTCTGTACTGGGGCTCACAGCCTGTCATAGTTCTGTCTCTGTACTGGGGCTTACTGCCCTTCATAGGTCTGTCTCCGTCTGTACTGGGGCTCATAGCCCTTCATAGTTCTGTCTTGTCTGTACTGGGGCTCACTTTCCTTCATAAGTTATGTCTTGTCTGTACTGGGGCTCACAGCTCTTCATAAGTTATGTCTTGTCTGTACTGGGGCTAATAGCCCTTCATAGTTCTGTCTTGTCTTTACTGGAGCTCATAGCCCTTCATAGGTCTGTCTCCCTCTTTACTGGGGCTCACAGCCCTTCATAAGGTATGTCTTGTCTGTACTGGGGCTCACAGCCCTTTATAAGTTATGTCTTGTCTGTACTGGGGCTCATAGCCCTTCATAGTTCTGTCTTGTCTGTATTGGAGCTCATAGCCCTTCATAGGTCTGTCTCCATCTGTACTGGGGCTCACAGCCCTTCAAAAGTTATGTCTTGTCTGTACTGGGGCTCACAGCCCTTCATAAGTTATGTCTTGTCTGTACTGGGGCTCATAGCCCTTCATAGTTCTTTCTTGTCTGTACTGGAGCTCACAGCCCTTCATAGGTCTGTCTTGTCTGTACTGGGGCTAATATCCCTTCATAGGTCTGTCTTGTCTGTACTGGGGCTCATAGCCCTTCATAGGTCTGTCTTGTCTGTACTGGGGCTCATAGCCCTTCATAGGTCTGTCTTGTCTGTACTGGGGCTCACAGCCCTTCATAGGTCTGTCTTGTCTGTACTGGGGCTCACAGCCCTTCATAAGTTATGTCTTGTCTGTACTGGGGCTCACAGCCCTTCATAGGTCTGTCTTGTCTGTACTGGGGCTCATAGCCCTTCATAGGTCTGTCTTGTCTGTACCGGGGCTCACAGCCCTTCATAAGTTATGTCTTGTCTGTACTGGGGCTCATAGCCCTTCATAGTTCTGTCTCGTCTGTACTGGGGCTCATAGCCCTTCATAGTTCTGTCTTGTCTGTACTGGGGATCACATCCCTTGATAGGTCTGTCTCCGTCTGTACTGGGGCTCACAGCCCTTCATAAGTTATGTCTTGTCTGTACTGGGGCTCACAGCCCTTCATAAGTTATGTCTTGTCTGTACTGGGGCTCATAGCCCTTCGTAGTTCTGTCTTGTCTGTACTGGGGCTCACAGCCCTTCATAAGTTATGTCTTGTCTGTACTGGGGCTCATAGCCCTTCATAGTTCTGTCTTGTCTGTACTGGGGCTCACATCCCTTCATAGGTCTGTCTCCGTCTGTACTGGGGCTCACAGCCCTTCATAAGTTATGTCTTGTCTGTACTGGGGCTCATAACCCTTCATAGGCCTGTCTTGTCTGTACTGGGGCTCATAGAACTTCATAGTTCTGTCTTGTCTGTACTGGGGCTCACAGCCCTTCATAAGTTATGTCTTGTCTGTACTGGGGCTCACAGCCCTTCATAAGTTATGTCTTGTCTGTACTGGGGCTCACAGCCCTTCATAAGTTATGTCTTGTCTGTACTGGGGCTAATAGCCCTTCATAGTTCTGTCTTGTCTGTACTGGAGCTCATAGCCCTTCTTAGGCCTGTCTCCGTCTGTACTGGGGCTCACAGCCCTTCATAAGTTATGTCTTGTCTGTACTGGGGCTCATAGCCCTTCATAGGTCTGTCTTGTCTGTACTGGGGCTCACAGCCCTTCATAAATTATGTCTTGTCTGTACTGAGGCTCATAGCCCTTCATAGTTCTGTCTTGTCTGTACTGGGGCTCATAGCCCTTCATAGTTCTGTCTTGTCTGTACTGGGGCTCACATCCCTTCATAGGTCTGTCTCCGTCTGTACTGGGGCTCACAGCCCTTCATAAGTTATGTCTTGTCTGTACTGGGGCTCACAGCCCTTCATAAGTTATGTCTTGTCTGTACTGGGGCTCATAGCCCTTCGTAGTTCTGTCTTGTCTGTACTGGGGCTCACATCCCTTCATAGGTCTGTCTCCGTCTGTACTGGGGCTCACAGCCCTTCATAAGTTATGTCTTGTCTGTACTGGGGCTCACAGCCCTTCATAAGTTATGTCTTGTCTGTACTGGGGCTCATAGCCCTTCGTAGTTCTGTCTTGTCTGTACTGGGGCTCACAGCCTGTCATAGTTCTGTAAACTTCTGTCTCTGTCTGTACTGGGGCTCACAGCCCTTCATAGTTCTGTCTTGTCTGTACTGGGGCTCACAGCCTGTCATAGTTCTGTCTCCGTCTGCACTGGGGCTCACAGCCCTTCATAAGTTATGTCTTGTCTGTACTGGGGCTCACAGCCCTTCATAAGTTATGTCTTGTCTGTACTGGGGCTAATAGCCCTTCATAGTTCTGTCTTGTCTGTACTGGAGCTCATAGCCCTTCTTAGGCCTGTCTCCGTCTGTACTGGGGCTCACAGCCCTTCATAAGTTATGTCTTGTCTGTACTGGGGCTCATAGCCCTTCATAGGTCTGTCTTGTCTGTACTGGGGCTCACAGCCCTTCATAAATTATGTCTTGTCTGTACTGAGGCTCATAGCCCTTCATAGTTCTGTCTTGTCTGTACTGGGGCTCATAGCCCTTCATAGTTCTGTCTTGTCTGTACTGGGGCTCACATCCCTTCATAGGTCTGTCTCCGTCTGTACTGGGGCTCACAGCCCTTCATAAGTTATGTCTTGTCTGTACTGGGGCTCACAGCCCTTCATAAGTTATGTCTTGTCTGTACTGGGGCTCATAGCCCTTCGTAGTTCTGTCTTGTCTGTACTGGGGCTCACATCCCTTCATAGGTCTGTCTCCGTCTGTACTGGGGCTCACAGCCCTTCATAAGTTATGTCTTGTCTGTACTGGGACTCATAACCCTTCATAGGTCTGTCTTGTCTGTACTGGGGCTCATAGCCCTTCATAGTTTTGTCTTGTCTGTACTGGGGCTCACAGCCCTTCATAAGTTATGTCTTGTCTGTACTGGGGCTCACAGCCCTTCAAAAGTTATGTTTTGTCTGTACTGGGGCTCACAGCCCTTCATAAGTTATGTCTTGTCTGTACTGGGGCTAATAGCCCTTCATAGTTCTGTCTTGTCTGTACTGGAGCTCATAGCCCTTCATAGGCCTGTCTCCGTCTGTACTGGGGCTCACAGCCCTTCATAAGTTATGTCTTGTCTGTACTGGGGCTCATAGCCCTTCATAGGTCTGTCTTGTCTGTACTGGGGCTCACAGCCCTTCATAAATTATGTCTTGTCTGTACTGAGGCTCATAGCCCTTCATAGTTCTGTCTTGTCTGTACTGGGGCTCATAGCCCTTCATAGTTCTGTCTTGTCTGTACTGGGGCTCACATCCCTTCATAGGTCTGTCTCCGTCTGTACTGGGGCTCACAGCCCTTCATAAGTTATGTCTTGTCTGTACTGGGGCTCACAGCCCTTCATAAGTTATGTCTTGTCTGTACTGGGGCTCATAGCCCTTCGTAGTTCTGTCTTGTCTGTACTGGGGCTCACATCCCTTCATAGGTCTGTCTCCGTCTGTACTGGGGCTCACAGCCCTTCATAAGTTATGTCTTGTCTGTACTGGGGCTCACAGCCCTTCATAAGTTATGTCTTGTCTGTACTGGGGCTCATAGCCCTTCGTAGTTCTGTCTTGTCTGTACTGGGGCTCACAGCCTGTCATAGTTCTTTAAACTTCTGTCTCTGTCTGTACTGGGGCTCACAGCCCTTCATAGTTCTGTCTTGTCTGTACTGGGGCTCACAGCCTGTCATAGTTCTGTCTCCGTCTGCACTGGGGCTCACAGCCCTTCATAAGTTATGTCTTGTCTGTACTGGGGCTCACAGCCTGTCATAGTTCTGTCTCTGTACTGGGGCTTACTGCCCTTCATAGGTCTGTCTCCGTCTGTACTGGGGCTCATAGCCCTTCATAGTTCTGTCTTGTCTGTACTGGGGCTCACTTTCCTTCATAAGTTATGTCTTGTCTGTACTGGGGCTCACAGCTCTTCATAAGTTATGTCTTGTCTGTACTGGGGCTAATAGCCCTTCATAGTTCTGTCTTGTCTTTACTGGAGCTCATAGCCCTTCATAGGTCTGTCTCCCTCTTTACTGGGGCTCACAGCCCTTCATAAGGTATGTCTTGTCTGTACTGGGGCTCACAGCCCTTTATAAGTTATGTCTTGTCTGTACTGGGGCTCATAGCCCTTCATAGTTCTGTCTTGTCTGTATTGGAGCTCATAGCCCTTCATAGGTCTGTCTCCATCTGTACTGGGGCTCACAGCCCTTCAAAAGTCATGTCTTGTCTGTACTGGGGCTCACAGCCCTTCATAAGTTATGTCTTGTCTGTACTGGGGCTCATAGCCCTTCATAGTTCTTTCTTGTCTGTACTGGAGCTCACAGCCCTTCATAGGTCTGTCTTGTCTGTACTGGGGCTAATATCCCTTCATAGGTCTGTCTTGTCTGTACTGGGGCTCATAGCCCTTCATAGGTCTGTCTTGTCTGTACTGGGGCTCATAGCCCTTCATAGGTCTGTCTTGTCTGTACTGGGGCTCACAGCCCTTCATAGGTCTGTCTTGTCTGTACTGGGGCTCACAGCCCTTCATAAGTTATGTCTTGTCTGTACTGGGGCTCATAGCCCTTCATAGGTCTGTCTCCGTCTGTACTGGGGCTCACAGCCCTTCATAAGTTATGTCTTGTCTGTACTGGGGCTCACAGCCCTTCATAGTTCTGTCTCCGTCTGTACTGGGGCTCACAGCCCTTCATAAGTTATGTCTTGTCTGTACTGGGGCTCACAGCCCTTCATAAGTTATGTTTTGTCTGTACTGGGGCTCACAGCCCTTCATAGTTTTCTGTCTTTCTATTTGCTGTTTGTGCTGGGTCTTGTGCTTCACAGCTTGATCTGGTAACCCAGCTCCACCACAGCCTGCACTAGGGCCCAGCTCCGCCACAGCCTGCACTAGGGCCCAGCTCCACCACAGCCTGCACTGGGGCCCAGCTCCACCACAGCCTGCAATGGGGCCCAGCTTCATCACAGCATGCACTGGGCCCAGCTCTGCCACAGCCTGCACTAGGGCCCAGCTCCACCCCAGCCTGCACTGGGGCCCAGCTCCACCACAGCCTGCACAGAGGCCCAGCTCCACCACAGCCTGCACTAGGGCCCAGCTCCACCCCAGCCTGCACTGGGGCCCAGCTCCACCACAGCCTGCACAGAGGCCCAGCTCCACCACAGCCTGCACTGGGGCCCAGCTCCACCACAGCCTGCACTGGGGCCCAGCTCCACCACAGCCTGCACTGGGGCCCAGCTCTGTCACAGCCTGCACTGGGGCCCAGCTCCACCACAGCCTGCACTAGGGGCCCAGCTCCGCCACAACCTGCACTGGGGCCCAGCTCCACCACAGCATGCACTGGGGCCCAGCTCCGCCACAGCCTGCACTGGGGCCCAGCTCCACCACAACCTGCACTGGGGCCCAGCTCCACCACAGTCGTCACTGGGGCCCAGCTCTGCCATAGCCTGCACTGGGGCCCAGCTCCACCACAGCCTGCACTGGGGCCCAGCTCCGCCACAGCCTGCACTAGGGCCCAGCTCCACCACAACCTGCACTGGGGCCCAGCTCCACCACAGCATGCACTGGGGCCCAGCTCCACCACAGCCTGCACTAGGGCCCAGCTCCGCCACAACCTGCGCAGAGGCCCAGCTCCACCACAACCTGCTCTGGGGCTCAGTTCCACCACAACCTGCTCTGGGGCCCAGCTCCACCACAGCCTGCACTGGGGCCCAGCTCCGCCACAGCCTGCACTGGGGCCCAGCTCCACCACAACCTGCACTGGGGCCCAGCTCCTCCACAGCCTGCACAGGGGCAAAGTTAATTGTCTGTGTCTTATGTAAATTTTCCCTGTGTTTCCCATTCCCAAGTCTGCGACCACCAAAGGACTACCCGTGGCCTGTGCAACTCCAACTTAAGGAGCTCTGCTGAAGAACTGGGTGCATTACGGGCTCTCCGAGTACCGGACCACCCACGCCCCGGGTGGTTGGCAGCTTGCCTCTTTGCGCAGGTGGGTTCTCTGTCCTTTGTCCATCTTTTCCCAGTCAGCTACCCAGCTTCCTTCCTCCCCAGACAGTAAACCAGGAATTTCCCACACATACCTTGAATGCCCAGCGAAGTTATTCGTCTGGGCGTGCCATCTAGTAGTTGACCACTGGATATTGTTAGGGGGCAATCTGTTTAGGCCAGGGTGTAGATAAAACTTGGTCTCTATGAATGTAGAGTTCTGTGGCTTGCATACTTTAAACATGTTGAACATGTGAAGGGTCAGGGTATTTTGGAGACATCCTATTGTCCTTTTCCCTCGTTTGATTGACTTTTTTTTGCTCTTAGTTCCTGACTCTTTTTCTCTTTCATTTACCATTTTTTATTTGTTGTTTTGGTTCATTGTGAAGCTGGAGCCACTAATTGGCCTAGGATTATTATGCTTAAAGGGACACTCTCCTTGGGTTTCCTATCAGATGTCATATCAAAACTGCTGGCAGGTACAGGCTCTCTAGCTTACCTGCAGCCACTTCTACAACATTCACTGTCTTTGGGGCCCAATGTGAGCTCCATTATGGGTCCCACATTGCTTGCCAGATGTGTATACCATAATACAAGACCAGGCTCCAGACTCCTCATATGCCTACCTAACACCTGGAATTTGGAACTGTGGGGAACTCATAGAGACAGCTGGCCATAAGGACAATGCTAGAAGCCATAGGTGCAGTGGCAGACAAGCCCGATTTCCATTTGAGTTTTATTTTTTAGTATTTTTGATGGGGGTGGAAAAAAACCCTTGTTGGGGTAATAGTGTTTGGAATCACTGTATTAGCAAGCTGAATGAGGCTACACGATAGTAGCAATTCATGCTTTATATGATATTTGTGCTACATCAAAATGCTGTTTTGGATCTGTGGATGGATTTTTATATGTCACATGTTGTTTTCAATCTAAACAATTAAAACAGAAGACTGGGAACCTAAGCAAGCTATATGTGTTACCAGAAATCCTGGACATCTATCCATAATCGATTTATAAGATTTACCTCTTCTGTTTGTCTGTGAAGCAGTGATACCAAGAGGCCGATTCAGTAATAGCGCCAGGTAGCGACAGATGAGCGACTGAAGTATGGCGCTATGAGCGCCGCTAGCGTACGCGATTCGCTATAGCAGGCCTCCTCAGTCGCTACCTGGCATTGTTGTGAACAATGGCTACATTGGTGAATATGATTTTTCAGATCAGCTTTGTAGGCGCTGTCATTTTGACACACGCTATTCAACACAGCGCCTGCGCCTTGGTTTGCTGTTGCCTTGAAATCAATGTTAGTACCTTCAGTTGTAAACACATTGCAACATGTTTCTTTGGTGAATTTTGTTTTATTTTTAAATTTTTTGGGGTGAAAGTGACCAGTCCAGTGGTTTTTTTATCTTGGTGCCTAAAAAAGAAGAAAAATTGGAATTAGTATTTAGAATTAAATTTTTGGTTTCGCATCGCATTTATTGACATTTTTTTAATTTTCTTTGGGACAGTTTTTGCCAACTTGCACAACACCCCTAATTGTTATGTTGGTCAACTCCCCCCCCCCCCTTTAGAGTGGTTTGGCTCATCTTACACAGCCCTTAGAGTGGTTAGGGTCAGCTTACACAGCCCTTAGAGTGGTTTGGCTCATCTTACACAGCCCTTAGAGTGGTTTGGCTCACCTTACACAGCCCTTAGAGTGGTTTGGCTCATCTTACACACCCCTTATAGTGGTTTGGGTCATCTTACACAGCCCTTATAGTGGTTTGGCTCATCTTACACAGCCCTTAGAGTGTTTTGGGTCATCTTACACAGCCCTTATAGTGGTTTGGCTCATCTTACACAGCCCTTATAGTGGTTTGGCTCAGCTTACACAGCCCTTAGAGTGGTTTTGCTCATCTTACACAGCCCTTATAGTGGTTTGGCTCATCTTACACATCCCTTAGAGTGGTTTGGCTCATCTTACACACCCCTTATAGTGGTTTGGGTCATCTTACACAGCCCTTAGAGTGGTTTGGCTCATCTTACACACCCCTTATAGTGGTTTGGCTCATCTTACACACCCCTTATAGTGGTTTGGCTCATCTTACACACCCCTTATAGTGGTTTGGCTCATCTTACACACCCCTTATAGTGGTTTGGCTCATCTTACACACCCCTTATAGTGGTTTGGCTCATCTTACACAGCCCTTATAGTGGTTTGGCTCATCTTACACAGCCCTTAGAGTGGTTAGGGTCAGCTTACACAGCCCTTAGAGTAGTTTGTGACAAATTATGATTGTAGGCAACAAATTTTTCCCCTGTAGTGCAGTACTTGGATTAGAGTGAAGGGTAGTTAGCTTACCGCAAAAAACGAAGTGATCATGCTTTCCCTTAGCTCAAAGCCAGTCTGGGTGTCCTCACTCGTTTCTGCGGCCAAGTTGGGGATTTCGGGCACCAGTGCTGTTTCTTCAGGGGGTTGGATTCTGTGGCATATACAAAGATTGTGGAGCACACAGCATGCGAGGATAATCTTGGAGACCTTTTGTGGACTGTACAACATCTCTTGGGCGTGCCAAACACAGAAAGCGCGCTTTCAGCAGTCCAATGGTTCGTTCCACAATGCTTCTGGTTTTTGCGATGTGCTGCATTGTAGCGTTCTTGGGCAGAGGTCTGTGGGTTTCTGACCGGAGTCATCACCCACGTTCTCTGCCCGTATCCCTTGTCCGCTGTGGAAAAAACAAAATGAGAGAGACAGCAATTAGTACTAGTACATGTTTTTCTTTTCATTTTTAAAAATATAGCTTACTAGGCCACATAGTCGTGGCATGAGCCGGGGAAACCAGATCTCACGGCCCGCAGCTTCATGTCATGGTCACACACAACCATGATATTGATGGAGTGGAACTGCTTTCAGTTCCGATAATGCAGCTCCTGTGCACGGGGATGTAAATAGGGATCAGGTCACAAATAGCCAGTACTACCTGGAAAAATATGCGGCTCATTGTAGCCTGGCTGAGCCCGCTGAGGAGGGCAGAGGTTGCCTGGAAGGTCCCTCGTGCCAAACTATTAAGACTGGCACATAGGCGTACTATGCCTGGAATGGATCTGGTGCGTTTTGTTGATGGCTCGATTTTGTGCTTAATCTGATCATATAGGGACTGTAGTGCAGCACGATTCAGACGGAAGTGGCTCCTGATCTGCTCGTCACTTAAATCCCACACTGAAAGGCGGATGCCAAAGGATCTGGGTGCCCTAAGCCTCACAGCATCCTCCTCCATGGCCTCCTGCTCTTCCAGCATTCTCACACATCCCTGCACCCATAACCCATACATCACCCTCTTATCCATCTCACACTCAACAGATATACCAAAGAAGCAAAACAAATACAAAATCCACAAACACACCACACACACAAGCAAGCACACTCCTCACACACTCACTACAATGCAGCTCACCACAAAACCAGAAGTATAGTGGTCTGAACCACCAGACTGCTGAAAGTTTGCTTTCTAAGTTAGGCACAACCAAGAGGGGAGTTGCTGCACAGCCCACAAAAGGCCCCAAAATCAAGCCTCACTTGCTGTATGCTCCACAATATTTGCATATGCCAACAAAATCAATCTCCTAAAGAAACAGCACTGATGTCAGAAATCACCCAACAAGCCACAGAGAGTGAGGACCCAACCCAGCCAGACACTAAAATGAGCTAAGGGACAAAAACACCACACCACCACACCACAGCCTTTGCCACAGTGTAACAATACCAGAAGGTTGGCAAATCCAGCCATTTATACTTCACTTTGAAAAAGAACAGGTCCGCTTTGCCGCCTTTTGCGTTGCTCTGCTATTTCCTGTCTGCAATTAGCTGACCCAGGTGTGCGTGAAACGGATTGCGCATGCGCACGCTATTAGCGCTACTAGCGTACGTGAGCTGAAACTTGCGTGCATTAACGGACATGGCTGTAAATTCTGTGGTGGACCAATGAAAGGTAAGCTGCTCTTTATTTAAATAGCCGTTTGTAGAGCCACATGTCACAAGTGTTTAATATACATGAGTACATTGTTGTCTTTGGTTGTGTGTTGTTTGGTTAATGAGCTCTGTAATTAGTTAATTGCCTACCAAACATGGTTCAATCAGTGCAGTGGAGCTGTGGCTACAAGCACCTGGCCAGTATGTGTGAAGCAATTAAGTGGACCTGTTTGTGATTGGTTGGTAGAGCACATAAAAACTGCCCAACCCAAAAAGAGGGCGATGCCATTCTGTAGTCTGTATGCACGCTTGTGTGTTGTCTAGTGGTGTGTGTGCAGCTACAGGATGGAGCCAAATTCTGGACATCTGCCGGCCACAGCTGGCCCAAGTAGGAGTGTGTTGGGTGCTGTGCGCAGACCTCCCTTAAGGAAAAGGGCCCAGGCACAAGGTGAGCCTGCACCCAAGGCCAGCCGCCCATTTGCCAAGAGGGAGCCAGAATTTAATTTGGCTGAGAACAATACTCTTGTGGCCAAATGGGAGCTAATATTTGGCTCCCAAAGCCAGTCTATAGGCAAGCAAGAAAGGAACAAATTGTGGGATGCCATTGGGGAGGAGCTTACTAGCAGTGCTCAATACCCACGTAGTGGCCCATCCTGCAATAAACGCTTCTACACTTTGAGAAGGGCCCTTATGCAAAAGATGAAGCATGATCTTGATGTCGAGAGTGGGACCATCCAGGGTCCAAAGAGTACCTACAGGCCATATGAGGAGATGCTGAAGCCCAAAATTCCGCTGATTCGGCTGCAGGGTGTTGATGCTGGGGATGACACCACAGGTTGGACTGAAGGTACATATTTTCTGCATATTTTTTGCTGGTTATGTTAATGTATGTGATTTGCTTTGTCTCTTTCTGGCCAACTAACAGTAGGACCTGTGAAGTAGTACATTATACCTCATAAATGTTTTCCTTTCTTGTCTGTTGCTTTCTGCATAGGTGCACATGGTGCTGTCCCGAATTTGGCTGAGGACACCACAACTCCTGCCCTTCAACCAGCCTCAAGCCTAACCCAGTCTGCCATTGAAGGTATTTATCACTAATTTATGGCCTGGGTTGTTTTTGTACAAAATGGGTGTGGGAGCACCTCAAACAATAGCTTGTACCACTGTTGAGGATTACTAATATGGGCCTGCGGACTAATTTCACGCCCACTTTAACCCTCTCAGCAACTAACTAACAAGGCCCTAACATGTGTAGCTATGGGGGAAGCCAGAGATGTGTGGCCATATATCTGCATATACATGTGGAAGCCACACTGGCCTTGATTAGGGAATATTATTGCTTGAGCTGCTCACACACACCTTATTTCTTTTTTGGGTCCCGCACATTACCAATGGCTAAATGTATTCTTTTAATTTGCCTAGCTGCACCGCCATTGGCACTAGCATCTCTTTAGGAGCCAAGCTACTCTTTGGATGTCGGTAAGTGCATGTGTCAACCTTGCTTTAGCCACTTTAACACAAGTGCATGTCTTTCATTCCTCTTTTTTCTTTGTAGGCCAAGTGACTGCTTCATCTTTGGACACCACTTCCGATGTTGCAGGTCAACAGGACCCTGTTGGTGTGTATTGCCCAAAACAATGTATCCTTTATGCAGCTTATGTTACACTGGTTCTATTTGGTTAATCTAATAATCTACATGTTTGCTAGGTCAACTTGAAGATTGGTTTTTTTAGTGGATTTGCCATCCCCAGGCTCATTAGTAAACTGTTTAGAGTGATTGCAATGCATTTTTTGTGTATATTAAAAGACAAACATTCACCAGAGTAGTGTTAGGAATATTTAGAGACATTAATTGTGTTTTTTAGTTGGCCGGAATATCGGAAGTGGCTGTCCGGAAAGAGCCCTTCACGTTGAGGCTGCTAGAGATGAGGGTAAGTTGGTTTTGCTTGATTATCTTGTAAGGATATTTGCAAACCTTTTTTGGTAATTTAGTAGGCCAACTTGTGTTTAAACATGTTTTTTCAAGGGCAAAGCTCGAGTGAGGGCCAAACTCCGGACATCTGGGAGATTGCGGGTATGTGTAATTTGAGCAAAGTGTCTGTTATTGTTTGGCCCAATTATTGGCTCATCTTCCTCTTACATACATGTTAGCAATCTGAGTTTACAAGATCCCTTTTGGCTAGTGTGTAATCTGCAACTTTGTTGAGGTATGGCCTCGATAGTCTATCCATATTACATTTGAGTTTGGTCCACTGACCTACTAACATGACTTTCCTGTTTAGCATATGCCAGCTTGCCCCATCTGTCAGATGTGGATTTGCCCCTTTCTGGCAGCCAGACCCCGGAAATCCTTCGGCCGGACGGCACTGAGGTAAAATGGCTAATTTTGGGGAACAATAACTACAAATAATGGGTTGGTAGACACTTAAACTATGCTTGACAAGGCACAACACACTGTAATTAAAAAAATACAAAATATTTATTATTCCGCAAGGCGGGCAACAGGCCCAACATTCGGCCGCACAGCGGCTCAAAACATACCCCCCCACCCTAACGACGCCTCTTCAAGGCCAGCAGCATAAGGCGAAGACGCCGGATCGACTGCCACAGTCTGCGATGCTGGTTTTCACAAGCTGTAGAGAGTAGAAAAAACCATATTCAAAAGATAGAATGTGACCTCAACATACACAGATGTAGCAATGTAATGTAAAACTAAAATTAGCTGAAGCTCACATTCACATTGTTGGCCACTGTGCCCTTAGGTGTTACCATTATATGAGTACTAGTGGCTGCCTTAAATGTGGCCACAACATCCCAAGCATACATTTACTCCTAACTCTTGGGAATAAAATAAGGTCTAAGTCCCAGTGTGGACATTTATTTGTTTAGTTACAGCCAAACATCCTAACGATTAAACTGGTTGGGCCAAGCATATTAGAGGTCACCACCTTAGTAGGCCAATTTTGTTTGCAAGAAACCACAATTTTACACTATGTGGCCAAAACAAGAATGGGAGCCAACAATCAAGCATGCAGACATGCATTTAGGATTGTTGAACAAACACATGTAACCTAGATGTGTGTTTATGTCTCCAGAATTTACTATAAGACATAGGGGTCACAAGTCTTTAGGCATATGAAGTGGGATGTACTCACCATCGCAGCTGTGGCTGGATGGTCACCGGCTCCGTCTGCGTGGCAACATCTGTCAGGAGAAAGCAAAAGAGAAAACCAAAATTTGTGGGCCAATGACACATGACTATTTGACAGCCATCTGGTTATGGAGTCTGCCAAAACAAATGCTTGCATGGTTACACACATGTTGTCCGACATTAGCATATTTCATGGTCCATGAGTTCATGTAAATTATTTATGGTTGCAACATGGACACATAAAGATAATGTGCCAATAACCTTGACAGTGCAATGGTAAGGCCTAATTTGCAGTTGAGTGTAGAATCTTACTAGTGTGCAACATGTGTTAGCCGGAACAACTTACAAAAATAACACATTTGCTAGCCCCCATCATGGTGTGGGCTGAAACATAGGGGTGGTTGCCAGTTGGATTGCACTGTAGTGGGGTTTGTGATGTTAATGTACATTAGAAAACCAGCTTGTACTATGGACCATGAAACATGTGTATGTTAAAAGTGGACCAAGACCCAGGATTTATACTATCCTGTGTTTTGGTCCACTTTGGCAGGGCACACCAATCGGAGAGAGAGCCCGTCCGCCGCCTTCCGCGCGTCACTCCTCCAGTGCGTGCGCCCGCGCAGGCCATTCTTAAACGGAGAGCGCTGGCGCACACACATCTAGAGGGGCACGCAGGAGGCTGCGGCGGTGGCTTCTGCCACCCCCAATGAGGTAAGGAGTTTGTGGGCTTTTGGGGGGGGGCCCGCGGTAAGGGAGGTGATTGGGCAGGGAAGCTTATAGATTCCCAGCCCAATCAACAATGGGTGTTGGTCCACTTCAAGGAATGTCATAACATATGGAATGTGAGGGATAACAACAAACACTTACCATGACTATGCCCGTGGAGAAGGCGTTGCCAAAAGCTCCTGGAGGTGCCGCCTATATGATGCGCTGCAAATTAGAGAGGAATGGCAAGGGCTAAGTACAAATGGCCATATGTAACCTGTCACAGACTAACACTGACTAAATCTGCACTCACCAGGGCATGAGCTGCCACTTGAAGC
This sequence comes from Gastrophryne carolinensis, assembly GCA_027917425.1. Taxonomy (NCBI): domain Eukaryota; kingdom Metazoa; phylum Chordata; class Amphibia; order Anura; family Microhylidae; genus Gastrophryne; species Gastrophryne carolinensis. Next base: position 524,445,978 of record CM051234.1, read on the forward strand.
CCAGGGAGGGCTCTGAGGAGGAGGCGTGGAGCCTCGGCTCCTCACACTCTGATCCAAAGATCCCCCACCCAAAGGGCCACCCTCCTCCCTCTCACTCCCTGCTCCTTCAGGGAGTGTGGGAGAGTCCACAGCTTCCACCCCACTTGGACTCCCCACTTGAGAGTGGCCCCTTGGCTGGTGAGACTCCTCAGAGTCAGAGTGTGAGGAGCTGAGGCTCGATCCTGCCAGCCCCCCAGCAGCACACTCCTCTGGGGCGTCATCCCCTTCCTCCCCTGGGTCCTCTAAATAGGACCCTCGAGAGGGACCCTCCCCCGATGACTCCCCCTGTCTCGTTCGGGGGAGGAATCCCTTCCCACGTTTCCCCAGGGGAGGACGCTTATCTGTGTTGAGGGGGTGAATAAAAAAAATTACAAGTACTACCCAAAATGGACACAGCTTAGAATATTATTTCCCAAAAAGTATAAACATAGCATAAACTTCCACTTACCTGAAGCGTACGCATCATATAGGCGGTACACGCCTTCAGGGTCCCGGCGCTTAAAGTCCGACCACTTCTGCATAATCGATCTCACACTGAGGCTGGTGTGGAAGCGCCGGGACACTGTTGCCTTCACCTCCAGGGCAATGCGCTTCTTGACCCCACTGGCATAGTCATATTGGTGGATGCAGAAATCCTATGAGAAATGACAAAAAAAAAAGTTATCAATACATGACATCAGACCAATGGACTAAACATTTATACTGAGAACAGATTAAACATATAATCCAAGGAAAACATACTCACTTTCACCACCTGGCCGTCTACGCGGCTATCCACCCTTTTCCGCTTGGCTGGCCCAGGGGGGGGGGGTGGGGGTTAGGTGGGGGAGGTGAGGTAGGTGGGGGAGGTGGGGGAGGGGTGGGGGGGCCAGAGTCAGAGGAGGAGCTGGGGAGGCGCAGCACACGTCTCCTGGGCAGCATGGTGGAAACGCAAAGGAGGAAACCGGAAGTGGATATGACGAAAGCGACACAAAAAAAAAAAAAACTGCTCCGCGCACTAGGAAGAAGCTAATATCCGCTACGTTCAAGCTAAGTGGTGGTTATAGGAGATTTACGCATTACAACAAGCTATTGGCCAAGACGCAATTAATTATTAGCTTGATTTAGCTGGGAAACGCAAAGGAGCAAACCGGAAGTAGATATGACGAAAGCGAAAAAAAACACGCTCCGTGCACTAGGAACCAGCTAATGTCCGCTACGTGCAAGCTAAGTGGCGGTAATAGGAGATTTACGCATTACAACAAGTGTAGACATGTCACTGGAGAAGTGATCGAGGGGGTGTACATTTCACCTAGGTTACTACGCTGGGTGAGATGGTAAGTCCAGGATTGATTTGTTTCCCAGCAGTGATATGCTGCTGAGGTGTTGTTTAAATTTTGCCAGGGCCTGGATTTATATGGAATGGCAGGTAGGTTTGGTAGAGGGACCTGTCATTCCACACCTCCCCGATCCAGTTTGGGTTTTGAATCAGGTGAGCTCTGATCCTAATTAGCCTGGGAGGTAAAAGCTCTGCAGAGACTGCAGGCTATTGCTCTCAGCCTGAAATGAACAGCCTGTGTGTGTGTGTGTGTGTGAAGGAAGCTGCGAACGCAGCCACTGCTGGAGCTAAAAACTCACCCTGCGATGTCCAGGCGAACGCTGTATTTTGAAAGTGTCAGCTAGGTGAGAAGAACCTGCTAGTAAGCGCCCAGACGGGCTAGGTCTTTATTTTGTTTTGTACACTAAAGAAGCACGCTGCTGCTGTATGTTTTGTTTACTGGACTGTTTATGCCATGAATAAACGCCAAGACCTGCTTTTATAACACCTAAGTCTGTCGTGAACTGTGTCCAAACACACCATCCCCCGGGAAGATCCCTACAATTGGTGGAGGATGCGGGCAAAACGGTTGCTAGGGGCAACGGTGTGGACAGACTTGGCTACAGCTGCCTATGTCTTGGGTGAAAGCTGCAACTACACTCCAAGAACAGTCGGGCAACATGGAGGAGATGCTGAAGCAGTTTATGCAAGTAAGTTTGCAACAACAACAGGCCCAGATAGAGGCTAATAGACGCCATGAACAGACCATGGCTGCCCAACAACAACTTATTGAACACCTGATTGCAAAACAAGAGGCGCCTGTGGTTGCTAACCCCCACACAGTGGTGCGAGCCGCTCCAGAGACTTTTGATGTGAAAAGAGCTGTGCAGCGAGCGCTGCAAAAGATGACTGCTGAGGATGATGTTGAGGCCTTCCTAACTGGGTTTGAGCGTGCGGCTGAGCGAGAGAAGTTACCCGTCGCTGAGTGGGCAGAGGTAATTGCGCCCTATTTAACAGGGGAACCTCAAAAGGCCTACTATGACCTCAGTGAGCAAGAGGTTAAGGACTATACTCGGCTAAAAGCGGAGATACTTGCCCGGCTAGGCGTTACTACTGCGGTCCGTGCCAGGAGGGTACGCAACTGGAGCTACAGTTTGGACAAATCGGCGAGGTCCCAGATGTATGACCTGATCCATTTGGCGAGGAAGTGGTTGGAGCCAGACACTTCTACTCCTGCACAGATCCTAGAGAGGGTTGTGATGGACCGCTACCTCCGAGCACTTCCTGCTGACCTGCAACGCTGGGTGGGACAAGGTGACCCTAAGAATGCAAACGAACTTGTCAACCTTGTGGAGAGATTCCAGGCGACTGAGGACTACCTCCGTGATGTTTCTGCAGCCCCCTCACCTCCCCGGAGTGCCAGATCTGTGCCATCAGCTGGTAAGAGACTTCCATCTATTGGGGGAGTGTGGAGGGGTGCTGAGGGAGGAAAAAGGGCTCAAGTGGTGTCTCAGGGGCAAAAGACTGGAGATGGTCCCGGGTGGCTAAGTAGCCCTAAAAAGGACTCCTGGCCAAGGAGAACAGGCTCTATCCAGTGCTGGAGATGCCATGAGACGGGACACGTGTCTGCCCATTGCCCTCTTACCACTGAGCCCATGGACTGTGAGGTTAGTCGGCGTCAGTCGCTATTTGCGGAACCATCTTGTGTTGCAGTTCCTGGACTAGAGACTGAACCGCAAATCTGCGACATTACAATTAATGACTTTCCTGTTAAGGCGTTGCTGGACTCAGGAAGCCTCGTAACCTTGGTGCATGCCAGCCTGGTGGCTGGGGACTTTGAGTGTAAAAAGCATATGAGTGTTGTTTGTATACATGGGGATACAAAAGTGTACCCTATAGTGCTGGCTGAAGTCGGGACTAAACAAGGCACCGTACAATATGAAGTGGGTGTGGTTAAAAATCTCATGCACAACGTAATACTGGGGCGCGATTTTCCACTATTCTGGGCTCTCTGGGGAAAAAGAAAATCCCCCGAAAGGAGTGAGGAAACTCCTAAGGTTGTTGCGTTACCCCCTGTAAATGATAAAAGTGTGCAGGATGAAAATAATTGTTTTCCTTTGCAGGTCCTGGCTGGAGAGGAGGAGGCTCCTCCCACTGAGCAAAATATACCCGACTTAGAGGTGTCTAGGGATAATTTTGGGACTGCACAGTTACAGGACCCCACTCTCAAAAATGCGAGAGAGCAGGTTGCTGTCATGAATGGGGTACCTCAGGAACCAGATGCTGAGAAAAGATTTCCACATTTTTCTGTGACTAATGATCTTTTCTATAGAGTCACTAAGGTTAAGGATGAGATTGTGGAACAGCTTCTGGTGCCTAAGCCGTACCGGCGTCAGGTGCTGGACATGGCACATAACCATGTTCTTGGGGGACACTTGGGGACTGACAAAACGCAGGAGAGGGTTCTCCAGAGGTTCTACTGGCCGGCGATATATGGTGATATTAAAAAGTACTGCGAGTCGTGCCCCACATGTCAGCTTAGTGCCCCAGTGTCACATTTTCGCAGTCCTTTGGTTTCGCTCCCTATTATAGAGGTGCCTTTTGAGCGTATAGCCATGGATTTAGTGGGTCCCATTGTAAAGTCCGCTAGAGGACACCAATATATTCTGGTGGTCATGGATTATGCGACCCGCTATCCTGAAGCTGTGCCCTTAAGAAACACCGCATCTAAAACAATTGCACGTGAGTTGTTTTATATGTTCTCTAGGACTGGAATCCCCAAAGAAATCCTAACTGACCAAGGTACACCCTTTATGTCAAAGGTGATGAAGGAGTTATGCAAACTATTTAAAATCTCACCCATCCGTACCTCTGTATACCACCCCCAGACGGACGGATTGGTGGAGAGATTTAACAAAACTTTGAAACATATGCTGAAAAAAGTGGTGGAAAAAGATGGCCGTGACTGGGATCATTTGTTACCCTACCTCATGTTTGCTATTAGGGAAGTGCCCCAAGCGTCCACAGGGTTCTCACCATTCGAGTTGGTCTATGGTCGTCACCCTAGGGGTCTACTGGACATTGCAAAAGAGACATGGGAGAGCGAGTCCACCCCATACAAGAGCGTTATTGAGCATGTAGCACAAATGCAGGACCGTATAGCCGCTGTAATGCCCCTAGTAAGGGAACACCTCCAGAGGGCGCAAGAGGCCCAAAGTAGAATTTACAACCGGTCTGCAAGAATCAGGACATTTAACCCAGGCGATAGGGTCCTTATACTAGTTCCCACTGTTGAGAGTAAATTCCTGGCGAAGTGGCAAGGTCCCTATGAAATTGTGGAAAAGGTCAGTGAGGTGAACTACAAGGTGCACCAACCAGGTAGAAGGAAGCCTTTCCAAGTTTACCACGTAAACTTGATTAAGCCCTGGAAAGACAGGGAATCCTTGGGGGCGACAAATACTGTTAGTAATTTGTCACAACCAATCCCTCCAGTCAAGGTTGGTGATACCCTATCAGTGTCACAGAAACAGGAGGCTCAGGAATTTTTACAGAAAAACAAAGACAAGTTTTCTGACCTTCCAGGGCGTACACACCTCGTCTGTCATCACATTGAAACTGAGCCTAGAAGCAGAGTAAACCTCAAGCCCTATAGGATCCCAGAAGCCCGTAGGGAAGCCGTATCTGCCGAGGTAAAGCGTATGCTTGATCTGGGAGTAATTGAGGTGTCACAGAGTGAATGGTCCAGCCCGATTGTATTAATCCCAAAGCCTAATGGAACTTGGAGGTTCTGTAACGATTTCAGAAAGTTGAATGAGATCTCAAAATTCGATGCCTATCCTATGCCCAGGGTAGATGAGTTGATTGAGAAGTTGGGTAATGCCAGATACATAACCACCCTCGATCTCACAAAGGGCTATTGGCAGATTCCACTTACTAATGAGGCTAAAGAGAAAACTGCATTCTCCACCCCTGATGGGCTATTCCAGTATGTAGTGATGCCGTTCGGGTTACATGGAGCACCTGCGACTTTCCAGAGGTTGATGGACTTGATTTTGCGACCACATCGTGATTACTCAGCTGCCTACCTCGATGATGTGGTCATTTTTAGCCCTGATTGGGAAAGTCACCTCTGTAAGGTACAGGCTGTATTGGATACCATAAGTGATGCGGGGTTGACCATAAATGCCGAGAAGTGTGCAATAGCCCTAGAAGAGGCCAAGTATCTGGGCTACATTATTGGAAGAGGGTTGATTAAGCCACAGCTTAATAAAGTGGAGGCAATACAGAATTGGCCTAGACCCCTGACAAAGAAACAGGTCAGAGCTTTCCTTGGTATTACGGGCTATTACCGTAGATTTGTGCCGAACTTTGCCTCAGTTGCTGCTCCCCTAACTGACTTGACCAAGGGCGGAAAGAGAGCCATGATCACGTGGACTCCAGAGGCCGAGAAGGCTTTCCAAAGCCTTAAATCTGCCTTGTGCCAACAACCTGTGTTAGTTACCCCCGATTTCAGGCGAGAATTTCTGGTCCAGACAGATGCTTCTAACACAGGCTTAGGTGCAGTACTCTCACAAGTAGTAAATGGTGAGGAGCATCCGGTGATGTACTTGAGTAGAAAGCTAACCCCGGCCGAAAAAAATTATGCCATTGTGGAGCGAGAATGTTTGGCAGTGAAGTGGGCCCTCGAATCCCTAAAATATTACTTGCTAGGAAGGAAATTCAAGTTAGTGACAGACCATGCCCCCCTAACATGGATGAAGTTAAATAAGGAGAGAAACGCAAGAGTGACTAGATGGTTTCTGTCCCTACAAAACTTTAATTTCACTGTGGAACACAGGCCAGGGAAATTACAGGCAAATGCTGACGCATTGTCGAGGGTACATTGTCTGTGGGGACAAAATGCTCAGCCCTCCGGTCTGAAGAAGAGGGGGGGGATATGTAGACATGTCACTGGAGAAGTGATCGAGGGGGTGTACATTTCACCTAGGTTACTACGCTGGGTGAGATGGTAAGTCCAGGATTGATTTGTTTCCCAGCAGTGATATGCTGCTGAGGTGTTGTTTAAATTTTGCCGGGCCTGGATTTATATGGAATGGCAGGTAGGTTTGGTAGAGGGACCTGTCATTCCACACCTCCCCGATCCAGTTTGGGTTTTGAATCAGGTGAGCTCTGATCCTAATTAGCCTGGGAGGTAAAAGCTCTGCAGAGACTGCAGGCTATTGCTCTCAGCCTGAAATGAACAGCCTGTGTGTGTGTGTGTGTGTGAAGGAAGCTGCGAACGCAGCCACTGCTGGAGCTAAAAACTCACCCTGCGATGTCCAGGCGAACGCTGTATTTTGAAAGTGTCAGCTAGGTGAGAAGAACCTGCTAGTAAGCGCCCAGACGGGCTAGGTCTTTATTTTGTTTTGTACACTAAAGAAGCACGCTGCTGCTGTATGTTTTGTTTACTGGACTGTTTATGCCATGAATAAACGCCAAGACCTGCTTTTATAACACCTAAGTCTGTCGTGAACTGTGTCCAAACACACCATCCCCCGGGAAGATCCCTACACAAGCTATTGGCCAAGACGCAATTAATTATTAGCTTGATTTAGCTGGGTGTTCAATATCCTGTAATGCATAGGTCAGAGCAAAAACAGAGCTGGTTGCTTACAAATAACAATCTGATTCCTTAATAAAATAATAACACAATATAACTATCCAACAACATGATAATGTGGCAAACAGGAGAATGCATAACGGGTTGTTATGAGCTTTTACGCCTGAAAAAATCCTGCAGAATGTGGACATATGCACGCTCAGAACTACAGTGTATTCATTAAGAACGACTGGGGTCGCTGCAAGTGAATTCAGGGAAAAATGCAGAAAGGCACATGTATGAACAGCACAGCACAGCGCAGCACAGCGACGCTAGCGCCGGCACATAGCGAATCACAACAGCGACTGCACAAACACTGACCACCACAGATTCAACAAGGACAGGGCTGCCGAATAGCTTGGGCGCTGACAATTTCAATGAGCGAACGTGAGCGCCAACCATGACTGACTAAAAAGTAGCTTTACAAGCCATGTGTGTTGTGAAAGCAAGCTAATTTGAGGCTAATGTGTTTTGTGGGAGGAGATGAATTTTATATTTCACTCACAACATTCCAGTGTAAAAATTACATCTTTCACCAAAAAATCATTAAAAACAAGACAGATTAATCAAACATATCCTAAACAACATGTGTTTAATTTTTGGCAAAAGACAAGAACACAAAAAACACTTAAAAAAAACATTGCAGTGTCTGCCATTGAAATGTATGGGAGAGCGCCAGGTAGCGAAAGGTCTGACCTGGCGCTGGGCTGGGATTAGCAGCGGCACTGATCGTTGCAGTCGGCTATGTGATGAATCCCGCGCTAGCTGCCGCTTTCGCCGGCGCTAGCCTCATTTAGCGTGATAAATGCGTGATTGTGTTCGCAGCCTGGCGTTCTGGAGTCGGTAGCCGCCGATAGCTGGCGATACCTGGCGCTAGTGAGGCACTACCTGGCGCTATCCCTTGATAAATAAGGCCCCAAGTGGACATCAAGCTCCACTCTGATGCTACTTATTGCCACTGGAGAAGAAGTGGGGGGGGGGGCATAAAGCACTGCAGACAAGTCACTGCTCCAGTAGGATGTGCCAGGTGGGCATATCAACAAGATGCAGGAGTGAAACAGTGAAGCATCTTGAGGTGACCTCATTGCTGGCAGATACGCTTGCCTTTTTTGGCCAATATAGGACCTCCACCCTCCCAGAGAACTCTGTATTAGTAAGGGGGTATGTGGGATAATTGCAAAAAAAGGTGTGGGAAACCCTGTTCTAGAAAAGCAGTCACAGATATTGGTGAAGAAGTTAGAGGAAACCTGTTTTATTTAACTAGAAAACAAATATAGTAATAATATTACTAATGCAGTTGCATTGTGTAAATTATAAATCATATCACATCTTTACTAAAGACAGATACCGAATAAATAATACATTTTATCGTTTTTTTGTTGAAATTATTTTGAAATGATCCCATTTATATATTGCAAACCAGGTTTTACTTATTCATGTTTTCTCATTTCCATTCTGCAAGAGTATTTTATATTCATACTTAGTAATTACATGTACATATCTAATATTGCAAATGGAATTCTTCACATGCAAAGTCAGCACTCTTTTATCCTTCACTGAGCCATTAACTTCAATTTTCATACTTGTCTTTTGCATGCCAATCTTTAACTTCTCAACTTGGGAAAGTGACAAGTGATAAAGACAGGTGACACATAATATGTTATATGCTTAAGTGTGTTATTCTCCATCTTATTCTGCCAAAAGGGCACACAGATTGTACCTGTTATTAGCCAAAGTCATGAAATTATTGATCCTGATCACTAGACAGGATAAAAATAGAGACAAATAAAGAATATTGCATTGTGCTTATAGTTGTGATTTTGATGGAAAAAAAAGAAAACCCAATTTTGCAGTGCACACTTTTACGCCAGTCAGGGGTTGTTTCACACATCTGGGCATCCCAACAAAAGGGATATCACTGACCCTAGAGACTTAAGGACTTCAGGCTGGTGGTTGCTCCTCTTTAAGAAAGCGCGATAAAGTGTAACTGTGTGAGCTGTGACCAGTCCCTATTTAATGTTTGCACCACAAATAACACACTAATTTAAAGGGACAAATTCTAAATAACTCTTGTGGCTCATAGGAGCAGCCATGATAGGATTGCTGCTTCATTGTCTTTTATGAGACAAAGCACTTTCTCCTTCCTTGTCATCTCAACAGAAATAAATGGTGTGGCAGTTGCAGTAATCTTATCATGGCAGCTCCCTTGACCCACAGAAGTTATTTAGACTGGCCTTCTCTTTAAAGTGGACCAAAACCCTTGAAAAGCCTTCCTGTGCCCCCTTACCCCAGACAATGATGTAGGCTTGGCAGTGGCTCGATTTAAAAAAGAATGTGTTTTAGCCTTCGTAGTCAAGCCTGCTGGATGCAACACTAGTTTTTATCTAGTCTGTGGCCCACAAGAGTTATTTAGAATGGACTTCTCTTTAAAGTGGACCAAAACCCTTGAAAAGTCTTCCTGTGCCCCCCCCCCCCCCGCCACCCCAAGCAATGATGTAGGCTTGGCAATGGCTTGGTTTAGAACAGAACATTTTCATTTTCATCTAGTCTGTGGCACGCTCCTGCACCCAGCCTGAATGGTTAGGAGTTGGAATGTGCATCAGCTAAACATAAACTAGGGGATGCGGCCAAGGCCGCAACAATGCTGTGGAAGCTCCGGGAGAGGTGAGTTATGTGGGTTTTTCAGGGGTTTCACACAGCAGGGCATCCCAATTTGAGTTTAAACCCACTTTAAGGCAAACTTAACGAACTTCCTGTACTGCTCTGATGGTGGCCTTGGACCAGCTATTCGGGCTCTTTGGCGGATCCTCTGGTGGGCACGTCCGATACTGTGTTCAGATCTTTACCTCATCAAATACTTTGGCCTCACTGATGAAGCTATATTCCATAGTCTACGGAAAACATATCTGTAATATCATAAGAAAACCAATAAAATACTTAAATAAACTAAAAGCTTAAAAAAAAAAGAATGCACATAGCCATTTGCGGGCCTGATCCCTGTGGGATAGGTGTCCGCTTTGCGCACTACAGTTGACCTCCAACTTACCTTTGCACATTCATTACCAATAAACATTGCATAATTATCTGGAAAAAGTAATACACTTCACACTTCAACTCTGGTTCTGTTCTAACAACCTACAAAGCTGCTTAGTATATACTAGTTGTGACCCAACCTTTCATTTACATTAGGGGTGCTCAACCTTTTGAGGCGTGTGGGCCACTTAAAGCAGAAGTCCAGTCATAGATTAACCCCCCTTACCATGCCCACCTCCCCTGGCCCTGAGGCTAGACAGGGGAGGTTTACACAGAAAAAAACTCTTACCTCACCCTCAGTCCAGCGACGTTCTTCTGGCGATCCAGGTCCTGGAAGCAGCCAACTGGGCACAGAGGGCAGTGGCGTGTTATCTAGAGGTGCTATTTTCAACAAAGTTCATTGTTCTGCCAAGAAATTAGGTAGGGCCTTTAAAAGAGGATAATACTGAGGGTCAATATTTGGGCTGCACCTTCTTGGCAGAACAATTACGAAGGAATATATATTCTGCCTCTGGTAGAACCTTTGATGAAGATAGCACTCCCAGATAACACCCGACCAATGCACAATAGGCCCTTAGAATTTGCAGACTTGGATAAGTGGATTTCACTTATTTATTATGTAAATAGATAAATGGACCCACTGAGACTGTATTGACCAAGGAGCCACAAACACCTAAAACTGACCCTGTCCATGTGTTTTATACATATTTTTATTGTTTATATTTCATACAGTGTTGGAATGGGAAGCCTGGGACCCACTAGTGAAACTGACTGTGGGTGCCCACCCCACACTTAGATGAGAGTATCACTGGCTTACATTCAAGACTCATGCACAGAAACATTATGTCAAACAGTGTTGTCTTTGTGTGTGCACATGGGATGCCACAAAAAAGCTATCCATTGTTCAGGCTAGGGTGAAGGGTCTCAAAGGGGTCCCTGGGACCAAAGTATTCCCTCAATGTGGGCCAGCCTGAGCCCTATGTTCTTCCACTATAACACCCTATTATCACATTAATATTTTACAATCACAGATGCTACCAATGTAGATTGTGGAAACTCGGGATGGTCGGACTCCCAGGCATAGGTCCAATATTAGGATGTGAGCAGACAACTTTGTTTTTGTGAGCTGGTAATTTTATTATAATTGAATGAAATTATATATTTTAGGATTGCTTAAAAAATGTCACATTTTGACCTTTGCTACATATTTTACACTAATAACAAGTTAATCATTTTGGAATTTTGACTTGAAAAAATAGTTAAACTAAAAATTGAAAAGGGAATTATTGGGCAAAACCACTATGCATAAAAACACGCTGGTGTTCACAGATCTCCATCAGGTTTCACTACCATAAGGGTAAATGTAGCTAGCTTGTGCGTACTTGCCCTAACAAGTCAGGTATGGTTTTATAAATACTGCTTAGGCTTGCAAATGCCAGCAGCTGATAGCTTGGAACAAACTCCCAGCAGAGGTGGTGGGAAAATAATTTCCACAAAGATATTTGCGAAAAAACATCAGGAAATCAACTGCAATCAGATGATAAAGGATACATGGAAATACCTGTTGCGATTGATCAATGAACGAGAATTTGTTACGTGGTCAAGAGTCATGTTGTTTTGGCTTGAACAAAAGTTCTCATTCGTTGCATGACAGGTGAAAACAGAAATCAACATCAGATATGGCGTGGAGTGCACAGAAAAAGTGATCTCACAAATGACCACACTTAACAACAATGAGCAGACAAATCTTGCACATCTGAATTCAAAACGTAGGCTTACATACAAGATATGTTCCTTTGCTAAACTATCAATATCTGTTCATGGAAATGAGCCATAAGTTGCTTTAAATATGCCTGGGATAAGCATACATCTGTCCTAAAATAAAGAGAGCATATACACATAAAGGCAGACTAGTTGGACCATGTAATGTCTTTCTGCTGTCAACCTTATATTTTTCTATGGATACAGGTGAAGGGTTTGGTCAATCAGGCCCCTTGTGTCTATGCCCACTCACCAAGGAACTTATTTCCGCTCATTATTGAGGTCCCCAGTCCAAGCTATTAAAACACAGGGAAAGGACATGTTCCCCTTTGTGAGTCAGAACATAAGCAGAAAATATACTATACTATTTTGGTGAAAAATCAATTATTTTTTTTAACATATACATTTACTTCATGACAGCATGAGTAAGCCTTTCTCAGGTTTATTATGTTTGCCTTCATTTTACAGCATTACCAGAAACAAGGGGGAGATACGCAATTAAGGGAGCATAGAGTACTTATAATAACAAGAGAAATTAAAATGCAAAATAGTCTTGTGAACGAAGCTGTTAAATGCTTTCATGAGGAATGAGTTGGCTCAGTGCCAGCTACTAGTTTGCAGCTGAATAAGGGCTGTATCTGAATCACATGGAGGGGTTACTGGGCTATTGTGGGAAGAAATTGTGTGCTTGTCAGAGCTCAGGATATGTTGCCCTGAATCAGTGATTTTTTTTAGCAGGGATGAGTGAACTGCTTGAATAGTCAAGAACAGAGCATTCAGGGACTTTGTTGTTTCCTTTAAAATACAATAGCTTTTTTTACTGGGTGGAATCTTGCTTGTCTAGTGGAGTGCTAGGGCACTTAAAATGAGCAAAGCTGAACAATACAATGAATAGACTGGAATGCTTAAAAAGGTGTTTGAGGGATTGGCAAGTAAAAAGGCAAATCCGAGCAATGCATATGATTCATTTATTTATTTATGAGACTGATTTCCTTGGCATATATCCACACAAATGCTATATTTCCTGTCCTGTCATAATGGGCTAAAAAAAAAGGTCTGCCCTTGGGTTCATGTTTTTCAAGCTCAAGTCAAGCCAAAACAAATTCAGTACATAACAAATCCTCACCTCTTCCCTTGCACAAGACATCACTTATCTTAATGCCATTTGACCATGCCAGTTTACAGCTTCCCTCTACATGCCCCCCCCCCCCCCCCCCCCGAGCTATACAATCAATGCAGGACATGGCTTTGACAACACGTTATAGTAAATATGCTGCCAAATGTTGGCACTAGCTGGCTAAAAACTATTATACAAAATAGTTATGTGTCAAAAATGTTTAATCTAGGCTTGGACTAAACTCTTCAGGTGTTAAAATTCAGGAAACAAAAATTGATAGGGATTAAGTGGTCTGTATATTTTGGAACTGCTACAGTACCTATTTTGCCATTCTGGAGAAATAAGGGATTACATTTTAGGCTGTAATCTCTCTTTGAAGTTGCCTAAAGTACTATGTTCATGATTCTGTAGTAGTACTAATGCCCTTATTCATCAAGCGATAGCGCCAGGCCAGTGTCTGACGAGCGCCATGTCCCGCCAGCTAACGTCTGCTACCGACTCAAGTACGCCCGGCGTCGGCCACAATGACGCATTTATCAAGCTAAATGAGGCTAGCGCCGGCGAGAGCGACGGCAAGCGCGGCATTCATCATGAAGCCGACTGCAACGAACAGCGCCGCTGCTAATCCCATCACAGCGACAGGTATGACCTGGCGCTACCTGCCGCTCTCCCATACATTTCAATGGCAGACGCTGCAATGATTGTTTTAAGTGGTTTTTGTGTTCTTTTCTTTGGCACAAAATTCAACACATGTTTATAGTGATATGTTTTATTAATCTGGCTGGTTATTTTTATGTTTTTGAAGTTTTTATTATTTTTGACAATGTAATGTTGTGAGTGACATGGGAATTGCATCTCCTCCAACCAAACTCATTGGCATCAAAATCGCTTGTTTTCACCACAAACGGGGCTTGTAAAGCTATTTTGTAGCCTGTCAGGTTGGGCGGTCACGTTCGCTCTTCGAAATTGTCAGCGCCCAAGCTATTCGGCAGCCCTGTCCTTGATGAATCTGTGTTGGTCAGAGTTTGTGCAGTCGCTGTTTTAATTCGCTATGTGGCGGCGCGAGCGTCGCTGCGCTGCGTTGTGCGGCGCTGTGCTGTTCATACATGTGCCCTTCTGCCATTTGCAAGGAATTCACTTCCCGCGACCCCAGTCGTTGTTAATGAATACACTGTAGTTGTGAGCGTGCCTGGCCACATATTGCAGGATTAACATTCAGTCGTACCAGCTCATAACAACCCGTTATGAATTTTCATGTGTGCCACATTATCATGTAGTTGTCTAGGTTGATTTTGTGATGACTTTAGGAAGGAATAAGATTTGTATATTTAAGCACAACTTGGTTTGCTTTATAAGGACCTATGCATTACAGTATGTAGAACCCCCTGCTAAATCAAGCTAATAATTCGTGGCGCCTTGGGCCCTAGCTTGTTTTCAAGCGTCATTTTATTTTTTCCGCCACTTAGCTTGCACATAGCTGATATTAGCTTGTCCCTGTTGCGCGCATCTTTGTTTTTGAATTTTTAATCACAGTTGCTTGCGTCATATCCGGTTCCGGTATCCTCCTTTGCGTTTCAAAGCCACCTAAAGCTAAAATGTCTAGCGCTTATGCCAATAGCTTGTTTTCAAGCGTCATTTTATTTTTTCCGCCACTTAGCTTGCACATAGCTGATATTAGCTTGTCCCTGTTGCGCGCATCTTTGTTTTTGAATTTTTAATCACAGTTGCTTGCGTCATATCCGGTTCCGGTATCCTCCTTTGCGTTTCAAAGCCACCTAAAGCTAAAAATGTCTAGCGCTTATGCCAATAGCTTGTTTTCAAGCGTCATTTTATTTTTTCCGCCACTTGCACATAGCTGATAATAGCTTGTTCCTGGTGCGCGGAGCGTTTTTTTTTTTTTTTTTTTCCATGTCGCTTTGGTCATTTCCGGGTTCCTGTTTCCTCCTTAGCGTTTCCACAATGCTGCCAAGACGCAGAGTCATGCGCCTCCCCAGCTCCTCCTCCGACTCCGACCCCACCACCCCTCCCCCACCTCCCCCACCTACCTCACCTCCCCCACCTAGCACCCCTCCCACCCCTTCCCCTCCTGGCCATGGAAAGAAAAGGCGCTTCCGGGTGGATAGCCGCGTTAATGGCCAGGTGGTCAAAGTGAGTATTTGGTTTGTGTATTTTTGGCTTAAAGTTGCAGAACACACAGGGGGGATTGGCCCTGAAATTTCTAATTTTTCAGGCCCAATTGGATCACTCCCCGTGGGGCATCCCCATTCTGGATGTCCTGCAGGGATGCCCCCCCCTGGAGGGCCATAAAAATTACCTCAGCCCCGTCCCATCTGTGCATGCGTGAGCTGCGGATGCCTCTTGCGCTTACCTCTAGCAGGGTGTACCCCTGCGCAAGACATTTGTTAATGTTGTGTGCAGGCGCACTCCCTGTTAGAGTCAAACGCCACATGCGTACTTTGCCGCGCAGACCCAGCTGAGCTGGTATGCACGTCCAAACGGCCTTGTATGCGCATACCACAGCGGCGCAGAGTGCTGTGCTCGGCTGGCGCAGTCACGTGGGAGCGTCCTCAGTGGTGTATTTGTGGCCTTCCAAGGGGGTTTCAGACAGCGGACCACCCACAATTGGTGTGGGCCACCAAAGTGCACACAAACCCAGAATAGTGATAATCCTGGGTGTGGGTCCACTTTGCTCGGGTCTCTGTATAACTGTTTATGCGATTGTTCTGATGTCATGTATTGATTTGTGTTTTTTTTTCATTTCTCATAGGACTTCTGCGTGAAACAGTACGACTATGCCCGTGGGGGAAAAAAACGAATTGCCATGGAGGTGAAGGCCACAGTGTCCTGGCGCTTCCACACCGAGCTCTCCATCCGAGCTATACAGCAGAAGTGGTCGGACTTTAAGCGCCGGGACCCTGAAGGCGTGTACCACCTATATGATGCCTACGCATCAGGTAAGTTAAAGCTTATGCTATGTTTATACTTTTTGCCGAATCATCTGCTAAGCTGTGTCCATTTGTGCTCTTTATATTAATTATTTTCTTTCACCCCCTCAACACAGATAAGCGTCCTCCCCTGGGGAAACGTGGGAAGGGATTCCTCCCCCGAACCAGGCAGGCGGACTCGGGGGAGTCATCGGGGGAGGGTCCCTCCCGCGGGTCCTATTTAGAGGACCCAGGGGAGGAAGGGGATGACGCCCCAGAGGAGTGTGCTGCTGGGGGGCTGGCAGGATCAAGCCTCAGCTCCTCACACTCTGAGTCTGAGGAGTCTCACCAGGCAAGGGGCCACTCTCAAGTGGGGAGTCCAAGTGGGGTGGTAGAAATGGACTCGCCCACACTCCCTGAAGGAGCAGGGAGTGAGAGGGAGGAGGGTGGCCCTTTGCCTGGTGGATCTTCCGACCAGAGTGTGAGGAGCCGAGGCTCCCCGCCTCCTCCTCAGAGCCCTCCCTGGGCTTCAAGTGGCGGTTCATCCCCTGGTGAGTGTCCTTTTTTTAATTGTTAGTCTGTGACAGGTTTCATTTTGCAATTTGTACTTAGCCCTTGCCATTCCTCTCTAATTTGCAGGGCATCATATAGGCGGCACCTCCATGGCCTTTTGGAGAAGCATTCTCCACGGGCATAGTCGTGGTAAGTGTTTGTTGTTATCCATCACATTCCCTATGTTATGACATTCATTAAAGTGGACCCACAAACATTGTTGATAGTGCTTTGATTCTCGAAGGTTCCCTGAAAAATCACATCCCTCACCCAGGGCACCCCCCAAAAAAAAAACCCCACAAACTCCTTACCTCTTTGGGGGTTGCAGAAGCCACCGTCCCAGCCTCCTGTGTGCCACTCTAGATGTGTGTGCGCCTGCGCTCTGTTTCCTAATGGGCTGCGCGTGCGCACACACTGGAGGAGTGATGTGCGGAAGGCAGCGGCGGCGGCGGACGTTGTCTCACTCAAATTGTGGTGTCTTGGCCCACTTTTAACAGACACATGTTTCCTGGTCCATTGTCACAGCTGGTTTGATAATGTACCTTAACCTCACAAACCCCACTACAGTGCTAGCCAACTGGCAACCACCCCTATGTTTCTGGCCACACCATGATGGGTGTTCTCATTTCTTTTCTTGGGTTAAGTTGTTCCCGCTAACACATGTTGCACACTAGTAACATTAGCCAATCAACTGCTAATGAGTCCTTTACATAGCACTGTCTATGTTATTTGCACATTATCTTTAGGGATACATGTTGCAACCATAACTAATTGACATTAACTCATGGACCAGGAAATATGCTAATTTTGGTCAACCTGTATGTAACCATGCAAGCCTTTGATTTTTCAGACTCCATAACCAGATGGATGTCAAATAGTCAGGTGTCATTGGCCCACTAATTGTGTTTTTGTCTTTTGCTTTCTGTTGACAGATGTTGCTACGCAGACGGAGCCAGAAAACCTCCTCCCCACCCCAGCTCCAGGGACGGCCAGCAGCATGGGCCCCCGCCACAGCTGCGATGGTGAGTACATCCCACTTCATATGCCTAAAGACTTGTGAAACCTATGTCTTCTAGTCACATCTGCAGACATTTAAAATGTACCTATGTGTTAATTTCACACACATGTAGATTCCATGTGTTTGTACAATAATCCAACATGCCTGTCTGCATGCTTGATTGTTGCCTCACATTCTTCATTTGGCCACATAGAGACTATTTGTGCCTTAGACACAACCAAATGGGCCGTATTAGGTCTGGACCTCTAACATTATAGGGCAAACTCGTTTACTCGTTCGGACTTAGGCCCTGATGTTTGGCTGTGACTAAACACATAAATGGACACACTGGGACTTATACCTTCTTTGCTTCCCAAGAGTTAAAGTGGAACAACAACCAGGATTTTGACTTTCCTGGGTCTTGGTCCACTACGGTGGGGCACCACTGATCGTCACCGCTGTGTGACAACCCCCTGAACTCACTTTTCCTCCAGTCAACGTACAAGCCGCGGCAAAGTGGCTCCTCCTCCGCCTCCCGCGCGTCCCTTTTTACGCGCGCGTGCCTGCGCCGGCCATTCACAGACGGCCGGCGCAGGCACGCACACGTCTAGAGGGGCGCCAGGGAGGGCCCGGCGGCCGTGCCCCACCGAAACTGAGGTAGGGATTTTGGGGTGTTGGGGGGGTTTCACCCCGAGGGACATCCCGATCTCGGATGTCCCGCGGGGAGGGAGGTGATCGGGCCGGGAATCTGATAGATTCCAGGGCCGATCACCGGTGGGTGTTGGTACACTTTAAGAGTAAATGTATGCTTGGGATGTGTTGTTCACATTCCTGCCAGTCAATAGTACTCATATCATGTTAACAAATAAGCGCACAGTGGCCAACAATGTAAATGTGAGTGTCACCTAATTGGACACACTGACATTACATTGCTACATCTGTGTCTGTTGAGGTCACATTCAATTTATTAATAAATTGTTGTTTCTACATCTCTACAGCTTGTAAAAACCAGCATCGCAGACTGTGGCGGGAGATCAGGCTCCTGAAGCTGATGCTGCTGGCCAAGAAGAGGCGCCGGCGGCGTCGTTAGGGTGGGGGGAAGGCTGGCCTGTTGACGCCCTTTGTTGGGCAATGTTGGCCCTGTTGGCCATGTTTTAAAATTAAAATTTTTGATTCACATCATTACAGTGTGGTGCCTTGCAAAGCATAGTTTAACTGTCTCTAAACCCATTTGTGTGTCAATTTAGCCATACCTTTGGAGCCATTTCATGTGTTAACTATAGTAAGCTATGGTCTCAAATGTGTGGCCTAAATTGACAAATACATTGACATATCTAGATCAAGATACTCATCCCTGACTGTGTTATTAGCTAGGTCTTAGGAAAAACACAATTTAGAGGTGGGTTAAGCCAATATATTTACAGAAACAAAAACAAACAAAATTAATATTCTTGGCTGGGTGGCCGGGGAGGTTGGGAGTCATTGCTAGGGGCGGTGTTGGGGGACAACAGTGCAGTAAAAAATATAGACTGCTGTTGTATGAGCTGTTGTATCAACAACAAAGTTTGGTCCTGCCGCTGTATCGCTTGTTGCTGCTGCTGTATAGATTCTTCAATTGCATTGGCCAGCCGACCAAGTTGCTAGTTTTGCTGAAGGTTATGCATCAACAGGTCGATCTGGCGCTGCTGGGCCTCATGTTGTTGCTGACACATCAGCACCTGCTGTTCCAACGCCGCAATGCGCTCATTAGTTCCATCACGCGGCTGTTGGCGACTGTAGTCCTCCAGCATCCGGACCCCTAGCTGGTAAAAATCGGCACTGGTTGGTGCAACACCTCCTCTTGCTGGGGTTTGAGGCTAACAAAATAGAAAACAACATTTTAGACAAACAGAAACAATGCATGTCTGCCCCTCAAAATAATTTGCCCAAACAGTCACTATACAACTTACCCTTGTCTGAGCCTCGGAAGCTTGGCCACATGGGACTTGGGAAGAGGTCCCAGCTTGGGGTTCTGGTTCCGCCTCCTGCCAAAACGACAAAGAAAGGAAATGTGACATGTTGCTTCATCCACTACCCACGAACATGCCAATGTGGTTATAGGTCGTCTAAATCAGCCATGTTACCTGCGTGTCGTCCGCCACAGGTAGGCTCGAGGTATCGCTGCCAGAGAGGGGCAATTCTACATCAGAGATGTCCGGCAAGTTGGCATATGCTAAACAGGAAAGTCAGGTTAGTAGGTCAGTGGACCAAACTCAAATGTTACCTGGCTAGGCTATCGAGGCCATACCTTAACAAAGTGCAAAATTACACACTAGACCAAAGGTATCTGTTAAACTCAGATTGTTAACATGTATGTTAGAGGACTAAGAGGCATTAATTTTTGCAAATAAGATCAGACACATTGCTTAAATTACACATACCCGCAATATCCCAGATGTCTGGAGTGGGGCCCTCACTCGAGCTTGGACCTTTAAAATACATGTGGACACACAAGTTGCCAGAAGCAAGTGCCACAAAAGTAGAGCCAAAATACAGACTAGAGCAAGGCAAAACAACTTACCCTCATCTCTGGCAGCCTGAACTTGAGGGGCCCTTTCTGGACAGCCACTTCCGATATTCGGGTCAACTAAAAAACACAAGTAATGGCTCTAAATATTCATCAAACTACTACGGTGAATGTTTGTCCAAAAATATGTCCGCCAAAATACATTGCTATCACTCCAAGAACTATTAGACTGACCCTGGGGAGGGAATAAGCACTCCCAAGAGGCATCTTCAAGTTGACAGAGCAAACATGTAGATTATTAGACTAACCAAATCGAACCAGTGTAACAGAAACAGCATAAAGGATACATTATGTATTGCTATACACACCAACAGGGTCCTGTTGACCTGCAACATCGGAAGTGGGGTCCAAAGATGAACCAGTCACTTGGCCTACCAATAAAAAAGAGGAATGAGACACATGCACTTGGGTTAAAGTGGATAAAGCAAGGTGGACACATGCACTTACCGACATCCAAAGAGTAGCTTGGCTCCTGAGGAGATGCTGGGGCCAATGGCGTGGGAGCTAGGCAAAAATCAAGCAAACATTGAGCCATTGTTAATGTGCGTGGAAAAATACAACATGCATTAAGGTGTGTGTGAGCAGCTCATTCACTAATATTCACTAATCAAGGCCAGTGTGGCTTCCACATTTATATGCAGATATATTGGCCACACATCTCTGGCTTCAAACATATCTACACATGTTAGGGCCTTGTTAGTTAGTTGCTGTGAGTGTTAAAGTGGGCGTGAAATTAGGCCGCAGGTCCATATTATTAATACTCCACAGTGCCCCACTCGATTGTTGGAGCTGCTCCCACACCCATTTGTTCCCCAAACAACCAGCACCGAAATTAGTGGTAAATACCTTCAATGGCAGACTGGGTTAGGCTTGAGGTTGGTTGAAGGGCAGGAGTTTGTGTGTCCTGAGGCACATCCCGGACAGCAGCATGTGCACCTATGCAGAAAGCAACAGACAGGAAAGTAAAAAATGTATGAGCTCTAATGTACTACTTCACAGGTCCTACTGTTAGTTGTTCAGAAAGAGAAAATGCTAATCACATACATTAACAGTAGCTTTTATAAAAAGGCAGAAAATATGTACCTTCAGTCCAACCTGTGGTGTCATCCCCAGGATCCACACCCTGCAGCCGAGCCAGTGGAATTTTGGCCTTCAGCATCTCCTCATACGGCCTGTAGGTACTCTTTGGAGCCTGGATGGTCCCACTGTCCACATCAAGATCGTGATTCATCTTTTTCATAAGGGCCCCTCTCAAAGTGTAGAAGCGTTTCCTGCAGGATGGGCCACTACGTGGGTGTTGAGCAGTGCTACTAAGCTCCACACCAATGGCATCCCACAGTTTGCTTCTTTCTTGTTTGCCTATGGACTTGCTTTGGGAGCTAAAGAGTAGCTCCCATTTAGCAAGTGTAAGGCGCACAAGATGATTATTCTCCGCCAAAATTAAATTCAGGCTCCCTCTTGGCACCTGGGCGCTTAGCCTGGGGTGCTGCCCCACCTTCAGGCTGGGCCCTTTTCCGTAAGGGAGGTCTGCGCACAGCACCCACCAAACTCCTACTTGGGCCTGCTGTGGCCGGCAGATGTCCTGTATTTGGCTCCATCCTGTAGCTGCACACACACACAAATACACACCCAACAAGCACGCATGCAGACTACAGAATGGCATCGCAATCTCTTTGGGTTGGGCAGGTTTTATGTGCTCTACCAGCCAATCACAAACCAGTCCACTTAATTGATTCACACATACAGCCCAGTTCCTTCTAGCCACACCTCCACTGCACTGACTGAAGCATGTGTGTTAGCCAATTAACTCATTACAGACCTCATTAACCAAACAACACACACCGAAATACAACAATGACAATTGTGACATGTGGCTAGCCTAACGGCTATTTAAATAAACAGCAGCTTACCTTTCATTGGCCCACCACTGAATTTTCGCCCATGTCCATTAATGCACGCAAGTTTCGGCTCACGTACGCTAGTAGCGCTACTAGCGTGCGCGTGCGCACTCCGTTTCACGCACACCTGGGTCGGCTAATTGGCGCCCGGAAATAGCAGAGCAACGCAAAAGGCGGCAAAGCGGACCTGTCCTTTTTGAAAGAGAAGTATAAATGGAAGGAATTTGCAAGCTTCTGGTATTCTTACACTGTGGCAAAGGCTGTGGTGTGGTGCGGTGCTTGCTTGCTTCCCTTAGCTCATTTGAGCCTCTGTCTGGGTTCTGTCCTCACTCTCTGTGGCTTGTTGGGTGATTTCTGACATCAGTGCTGTTTCTTTAGGAGCTTGTTTTTGGTGGCATATGCAAATATTGTGGAGCATACAGCAAGTGAGGCTTGATTTTGGGGCCTTTTGTGGGCTGTGCAGCAACTCCCCTCTTGGTTGTGCCTAACTTAGAAAGCTGTTTTTCAGCAGGCTGGTGGTTTGGACCACTATAGTTCTGGTTTTGTGGTGAGCTGCATTGTAGCGGGTGTGTGTGGAGTGTGATTGTTTGTGTGTGTGTGGTGTGTTTGTGGTTTTTGTTTTTTTGATTTTGTATATCTCTTGAGTGTGTGTGATGGATAAGAGGGTGATGTATGGTGTCTGGGTGGATAGATGTATGTGTATGCTGAAAGAGCAGGAGGAAAGGGAGCGGGGTGTTGTGAGGCTTAGGGCACCCCGCTCCTTTGCAATCCGCCTTTCAGTATGGGACTTAAGTGACGAGCAGATCAGGAGCCGCTTCCGTCTGAATCGTGCTGCACTACAGTCCCTATATGATCAGATTAAGCACAAAATCGAGCCATCCACCAAACGCACTCAATCCATTCCAGGCATAGTACGCCTGTGTGCCACGCTGAATATTTTGGCACGAGGGACCTTCCAGGCAACCTCCGCCCTCCTCAGCGGGATAAGCCAGGCTACTATGAGCCGCATACTAATCCAGGTAGTTCTGGCGATTTGTGATTTAATCCCAATTTACATCAAGTTTCCTGAGGATGAGGAAGAGGTTGCCAAAATAAAACATGCTTTCTATCTGATGGGAGGGATCCCGAATGTGCTAGGGTGCGTTGATGGTACACATATCCCTTTCCGCCCTCCCCGTGCACAGGAGCTGTATTACAGAAACCGAAAGCAATTTCATTCCATTAACATCATGGTTGTCTGTGACCCAGACATGAGGCTGCGGGCGGTGAGATCGGGGTTCCCCGGCTCATGCCACGATTCTTACGTCTTGCAGCGGACAGTCCTGTGCCGGAAGTTTGAGAACAACGAAATGCCAGCTGGCTGGCTACTGGGTAAAAAATTAACCATGTCAATGTATTTTGAATCAAATATGTGGCCTAGTAAGCCAAATTATAAAAAAAAAAAAAAAAAACATGTACTAGTACTAATTGCTGTCTCTCTCCTTGTGTTTTTTCTACAGCGGATAAGGGATATGGGCAGAGAACGTGGGTCATGACTCCGGTCAGGAGCCCACGGACCTCTGCCCATGAACGCTACAATGCAGCACATCGCAAGACCAGAAGCATTGTGGAAAGAACCATCGGCCTGCTGAAAGCACGCTTTCTCTGTTTGGCACGGCCAGGAGGAGAGATGCTCTACAGCCCACAGAAGGTCTCCAAGATCATCTTTGCCTGCTGTGTGCTCCATAACATTTGCATATGTCACCGAATTCAAGCCCCCGAGGAGACAGCACTGGTGCCAGAAATCCCCAACCTGCCCGCAGGAAGAAGTGAGGACACCCAGACTGGCGATGAGCTAAGGGAAAGGATGATCACTTCCTTTTTTGTGGTAAGCTAACTACCCTTCACTCTAATCCAAGTACTGCACTACTGGGTAAATGTATTTGACCTTGATCAAAATGAGAAAAAAAACACTCTAAGGGGGGTGTAAGATGAGCCAAACCACGCTAAGGGGGGTGTAAGATGACCCAAACCACTCTAAGGGGGGTGTAAGATGACCCAAACCACTCTAAGGGGGGTGTAAGATGACACAAACCACTCTAAGGGGGGTGTAAGATGACCCAAACCACTCAAAGGGGGGTGTAAGATGACCCAAACCACTCTAAGGGGTGTGTAAGATGACCCAAACCACTCTAAGGGGGGGTGTAAGATGAGCCAAACCACTCTAAGGGGGGTGTAAGATGACCCAAACCACTCTAAGGGGGGGTGTAAGATGACCCAAACCACTCTAAGGGGGGGTGTAAGATGACCCAAACCATTGTAAGGGGGGTGTAAGATGACCCAAACCATTGTAAGGGGGGTGTAAGATGACCCAAACCACTCTAAGGGGGGGTGTAAGATGACCCAAACCACTCTAAGGGGGGTGTAAGATGACCCAAACCATTGTAAGGGGGGTGTAAGATGACCCAAACCATTCTAAGGGGGGTGTAAGATGACCCAAACCACTCTAAGGGGTGTGTAAGATGACCCAAACCACTCTAAGGGGGGGTGTAAGATGACCCAAACCATTGTAAGGGGGGTGTAAGATGACCCAAACCACTCTAAGGGGGGGTGTAAGATGACCCAAACCACTCTAAGGGGGGGTGTAAGATGACCCAAACCATTGTAAGGGGGGTGTAAGATGACCCAAACCATTCTAAGGGGGGTGTAAGATGACCCAAACCACTCTAAGGGGGGTGTAAGATGACCCAAACCACTCTAAGGGGGGGGTGTAAGATGCCAATGTTGGTTATCAATTAATGCAATTTTTTTTTTTCAGCGAAAACACAAATTTAAAGATATATACTAACTGCACTTTTTTAAATTTTTCAGGCACCCCGAGATGCACCGTGATCACTCATTTCATTTTCCCAAACTTTACTGAACTTTCCTTTGATTTCTAATTTCTGTTGGATTTTTCATTTTCATTTTCATTTCTGTTTTAATTTTAGTTCATTTTTAGTGTAAAAATAAAAAAAAATATATATATATATATATACATGTGGCTATGTGTTTAATTCTGTTGTAATTTTCCTTTTCATTCTAATTCCTGTTTTAATTTTCCTTTTCTTTCTCATTTCTTGTTTAATTTTCCTTTTCTTTCTCATTTCTGGTTTAATTTTCCTTTTCTTTCTCATTTCTGGTTTAATTTTCCTTTTCTTTCTCATTTCTGTTTTTCTTTTCCTTTTCTTTCTCATTTCTGTTTTTCTTTTCCTTTTCTTTCTCATTTCTGTTTTTATTTTCCTTTTCTTTCTCATTTCTTGTTTAATTTTCCTTTTCTTTCTCATTTCTGTTTTAATTTTCCTTTTCTTTCTCATTTCTGGTTTAATTTTCCTTTTCTTTCTCATTTCTGTTTTTATTTTCCTTTTCTTTCTCATTTCTTGTTTAATTTTCCTTTTCTTTCTCATTTCTGGTTTAATTTTCCTTTTCTTTCTCATTTCTGGTTTAATTTTCCTTTTCTTTCTCATTTCTGTTTTTATTTTCCTTTTCTTTCTCATTTCTTGTTTAATTTTCCTTTTCTTTCTCATTTCTGTTTTTATTTTCCTTTTCATTCTCATTGGTGGTTTAATTGTATTTCCTTTTTCTTTAAAAAATAAAAAACAAATAAAATACATGTGGCTATGTGTTTAATTATGTTTTAATTTTCCTTTACATTCTAATATCTGTTTTAATTTTATTTCCTTTTCAACACAAAATAAAAACTAAAAAAAGTAAAGAAACATGTTGCAATGTGTTTTATTCTGAAGGTACTTGATTCCCAGCCCACAGCAAAGCAAAGCGCAGGCGCTGTGTTGAATAGCGTCGTCAAACTGACTGACAGTGCCTACAAAGGTGAGGTCAAACATCATATTCAGCAATGTAGGCGTTGTTCCCAACAACGCCAGGTAGCGACTGAGGAGGCCTGCTATAGCGAATCGCTACCGCCCGCGGCTGACGCTAGCGGCGCTCATAGCGCCATACTTCAGTCGCTCATCTGTCGCTACCTGGCGCTATTGATGAATCGGCCTCCCCGATTCCTGAACCAAGCTGCTTAGCCTAATAAGAATGGTGAAAATAGTGTTTACATACCACGTACTCTATTTTCTATTTTAGTAACCTGAATTTACCCTTAAAATAATGATGTTACATATTTTTTTTTTAGTAAACACAAATAAATATGTGGATACTTTTGGTACTTATGGTTTGAAAACCTGTCACATATGTAAACCATACAAAGCAGTTTCTTGTAGGTTGTTAGGTTTTTGATGGCTGTAAGTGCACTGACCCTTGGCTGATTGTGTATTGCAAAGTATCTATTGTTCTCCCAATGTGTGCACCACGCAAAAAAAAAAAAAAAAAAGTCAATCGGTGTCATGTTAAGGAAAGTGTACAATGGGTGCACATTTGGGTAGGCAATGCAACCTGCATCTTGGTGAGCATTTTAACTTTAACACACCAAAAAAAAGGTAATACAAATTATTTGTTCTACGTTTTCTAAAAAAAAAACACCTTTACCTGCAAATGGGCATTTTTACAGGTGAGGTTTTTCAATGAGTTAAGGACAATTTTTTTATGCTTTTGGAATTAACAGCACCCTATGGGGTATCCTTAGAGGACCAACACCCAGGGGTCATCGGCCCGGAAATCTATAAGATTCCCGGGCCGATCACCTCCCACCCCGCGGGACATCCGAGATCGGGATGTCCCGCGGGGTGAAACCCCCCAGAAACCCCCAAAACATCTTACCTGATCCGCCGCCGCTTCCGCCGCCGCCGCCTCCCGCGCGCCCCTCCAGACGTGCGCGCGCCCGTGCCGGCCCTCTGTGAATGGCCGGCGGGGGCGCGCGCGCGTCGAGAGTGACGCGCGGGAGGCGGCGGCGGCGGAAGCGGCTTGGACGTTCCTGATCCCCGCCTGGACGTTGGCGGGGATTGGCTGCGGCGTTCACGTGGGAGCGTTGAGAGGTGAGTTTTTGGGGGTTTCTGGGGGGTTTCACACAGCGGGGCACCCCCGATCGGGGTGCCCCGCCGAAGTGGACCAAAACCCAGGATAGTCAAAATCCTGGGTGTTGGTCCACTTTAAGAATTTGCATTTTTTTCTGTATACCCCATATGGTGCTGTTGTTCCCAAACATTCACAAAATTGTCTTCACATCATTGGAAAATTGATGTATCTCACCTGTAAAAATGCCCCATCACATGGTTAGAATTTTCATGCTTGTTCAAGTACAAAAGCTCAGTCAGATGTAAACTTCAGTT
Organism: Gastrophryne carolinensis; assembly: GCA_027917425.1. Classification (NCBI taxonomy): domain Eukaryota; kingdom Metazoa; phylum Chordata; class Amphibia; order Anura; family Microhylidae; genus Gastrophryne; species Gastrophryne carolinensis. Next base: position 524,473,052 of record CM051234.1, read on the forward strand.
CACACATGGAAGCACACCCGAACTTTAAAATTTAAGCTGAATGATCTCAGGCATGGTTAACCTTTTGAAAAATGTGGGATACTTTAATGATTAGGTAACCTCCTGCTAGGCCACACTTACATCATATCGGAGTACCCACAGTTATCACACAAACTTTATTAAAATGATCCTATAACCAGAAAGAATGTTTTTGTTGTCACATTTTGTCCACAGCTCAGTGTCCCAAAACAGCCAGTGTTTCTTTTTTTTACTAAAGCCACTGCCAAATATTCATAAAAATGGGGACTGGATATGGTAGCCATATTGCTCCCTGGACATGCAGCAGTGTCCCCTGGTGATTTCCAGCAAGATACATAAAATTAAACACAGCTCAGCATTGGGGTGTCAGTCTTATAAGTTATATTAACAGCAATAAATCTTAGAGCACTGCAAACTAAAGTGTCATCATGTGGTAGCTTAGATTGTAACTGGATGAATTATCATACAGCTGCCATTCAGAAATCATATTGCTTCCTGTTTTCATGACTATTGGGCAAAGGCTTTAGTTAAAATAAGAAACACAGCGCAGCAGTTTTTGGGGCACTGGGCTGGGGATAGGAGGTGACAACATAGATTTCCTTTCTGGGTGTAGGACAAAAGGGAATATTTACACTCTTATGTCCTTCTACCATATTACCACATTCATATGTAACATTCTCCACATGCTAGCCATGCTGATTGCCTTAATTCTCCAATTATATGGGTCCTATATTTTTATCTATTTATTACTAGCTCCATATCTTAACCGTATTTCCAATCCAAACTCATCTAAACTCCCACCAAAGCTAAGCACACAATTCATATAAAAATAGCTTATTATTGTGCAAGAGATTTCTCCCAATATTGGTTGTGATGTTGTACAATAGATTTTCTTATTGACATCTGGGCTTGGAATACTGCTGACAATAACTGTCACTATGTTTCTCCTAGATGCAGCTGGCACCTCTAATTACTAGTGTCCAGCCCCTACATCACTGTGTTTGCAACAACCTGTCCTTGTTGAGGCAAAAAAAAAAAAAATACTAACCTTTTCTCTAAAAATGTACTGATCAACGAAATCAAGCATCTAGCCAGGCAGCATTTTCTACTTCCTCCAGAGCTGAATTATGCCCCTTCGCATTGCCTACTCCATTTATTGCTATGCAGAGGTGTAGTGATTGGGTCGCCCAATTGCAATGAACAGAGTGGATGTACAAAGTGGTGTAAATGGGAATCGGTAGGGAATGGAGACCAGCACTGCATGACAAGGTGCTCAATTTCAGCGATCACAGTTCTAATTCCTAGGTTGACAAAAGGCGATTATAGTTCTTTTTTTGTTTTAACTTTAAATTTCAGTTCCAGTTTCCCCCACAAAGTGTGCATATGTCTTACCCCATTTCTTCTCCCTATTTATGTTGGTTTCACCTTCTATCTCTGAAACCTGCCTACTGTTTGAGGTCATGAGTGACTTCATACTGCTTCAGAGGCCACATGCATAATAAGTGCACGGCCATTATTATGTGACAATGCAGAGTTATTAGGCTTCATTAACCTATTATCTGGGGAATGTTAGACACATTAGTTATCATTTTATTTTTCGCCAAGTACTTTATACAAATAGAAATTTTCTTGACACGTAATCCAGTGGTCATTTGCAAATCAGGGGTGAACAGGAATATGACATGAAAAGGTACATTTATATATTATGTATTTACACATTGGCTAGGTAATGCATAGGACTTTAGATATTCATAGCTCAAAAGGTGTCATTGCTGGAAATGGAAGCTATTTATTTTATGTAGATGAATGCTAAGTTTTATGATAAGCCCTCAGCTGGACTTTTCTTTATTTTCTGTTTGTGTCTGACAGTGGCTTCGCACTGGGGCTTCCACGGTACCAGCTTTTAGACAGGGGTGTAGCAGGCTTTGAACTGTGTCTTCTTACTAGTCAATGGGGACAGAAGTTTCACATGCTGCAGGTATTTAGTAATTGTATGGCTTGTGGGGAGAAACTGTTCGTATACCTAGAGGTCCGGGTTTAGTTGAGCTCTTGGTATGCTGCCTTAAGGTAGTATCTGGAAGGACCTATGACCTGGGTATGGACACATGTAGGAAACACTTGTTTAGGATTTGCCATTCAGTTTGACTATTTTTTTAGGTGACAATCCAAAAAGCTGTCAATAATGCACTCTTGATAGTAAGAACTTTCAATGGGTATGTTGAGCAACAATATTTAATTGGCCATTGCCTGGTCAGGCAATAATTGCAGCTCCTACATACTCTTAAGCGGTAAGCGGTATATCTGTCATCACGTCCTCTTCTGTTAAAGACACTGTCAGACTTATAATAGTTCAGCTGTGGCACTGATTGTTAGATGAGCAAAAGATTAGATCTCACATGGGTGGCTGGTTTAACAGCTGAGAGTGCTTTAGCTGTCTCAGGTTTGTGTTTATGGTCTTGTCCTAATTGTTCTTAGCTGTATAAAAGCAGCCTCTAAAGAGAAAACAACTGGGGGGAGGGTAGTTTTGCTTCTGCACTCCTGCTGGCTACTATAAAATAATTATATTTTCCATTTACCTAAATACAAAAACTGAATTATAATATGAATCGAGACAGGGTGTGCTGTGATATTTTTTTCTTGCTGTAAAGAGCAGAACGAGTGCTTTGTAAGTGTACAGTATGTTATAATGAATTAATAAATAGCAGATTAGTCATTTGGGTGGAGGGGGGAAGTAAAGACATTAGTATATAGTGGGTTTAAATGGTGGCAAATTCTTACTGTAGTGAAGGGAAATGTGTTTCTGTGTCATTTCCTCACACTCAAGACTAATGTAGCTAATAACCTTTTAGATGCCGGTTTGCAGACAAATTACATAGCAGCAATTACCAGATACATTACAAGAATGGTCAGCACTTGAGATGTAATTAGCGCTGGCAGCTGTAAGGTCAAGTAAAGGTAGTTTTGTAACAACAATATGCCAGCACAAATTACTTTTATTTAAACCTAAATTATGTTCTGTAAACTGCCTAACCTAATGATAAATAAATAATTCACCCACGTTGGCAAGCTGCATTCGGTATAATTACAGGATCAGCTGTAAGTTTTTGCCAGAGATTGCTCTGACAAGCTATATCACTTGTAATTATGTATGGAGACTGAAGGATAAATATAATTTCTCAATGATATCCAATTATTTTATGCATCCTGGGATACACTAGCTGAGGGGCAACATAAGTATAAGCATAGGCCCTTACAGCTGACAGAATTCAGGGCTGGATGATTCTGTGTCATAAGGGCAATTTAGGATCTCTCATGTGTTTAGTTCTATTTAAGCTCGACATGGACCTCTCCCTAAGGTGGCTTTCTCCTCTGTTATTGTTCATAGTGACAGTCATCACTGAAGTCTTCAAATGTGCACTCTACATGCTGCCCTCTCTGTTGAAAATGTAGTATCTACAAGTTTTTCTCTGAATAAAACTTTATTTATAAATTTAAATTAAAACTTTATACATTTAGATCACCTTTGGACAAATGTAAAAAATATCAAATAGTGTTTGAGAACAAATTTAGGGTTAGAGGTAATCTCTGCAATCGAACAAAAGGGGTTTTAGTTCTGGTGATATATTAATAATGCTTAAACAACTGGGAGCTTGAAGCACTGATCTGCTAGTAGATGGCTTAGTGTGATGACTAAACACCCACATCTGTTTAGCTCCATTCAGTTCCAAAATGGATTGGCCAAGTCTTTCAGTCTATCATCTGAAGTCTTTGCTCAAAAGTCCCCTGGGGCTGGATTAAAGCCAGTTAGACCAGAGTGAGTGTGCAATGTCTATAAAACACAAAAACAATGTAACAGTTAACTCCTATGTAGCTGAAATGCTGAACTAAAAAAAAAAATCTTATTGCCAAGTTTAGATCACGAGCAATGTTTGTGACTTGGGGAGACCATCCTTTGACCTTCTAGCTGCATTCTACCCCAATATTCATTCTTGCCTGCCAGAACTGCATCTTTCATGTACTGTAGCTAGCCAGACACAATTGAGCCCCAACATTTGTACTCCACAGGCAGTGCAAGCAGAACAAAAAAGCCCATACTCCCCTAGTCCCAAGATTAGGTCCCTGGCATACAAACCTGACCTCCAATTATGAGCGAACCTTCGCATTTAGTGGTTGTCTCCCGTCTCGGTTACAGTTTTTATTGCATGTCTACTCTATTGAATGGGGACTGGGAGCTTGCACAGGGAAGGAAATGCATTTTTGCACCTACCAAAATAAGCATCACCTATTTTTTTTTTTTTCAACCCCAGCTCCTACCTCAGCGTCGGGGGGCGCTCAAATAAATATAGGGTTACTTTGAAATGCAGCAGAAAATAGAATGTACAGTAAAAAATCGATCTGACACCTGCCTCTTTCATGACTAGTCAATTGTTTCGGCTTTTGCAGTCCATATCCAATCTACAAATGTAGACAACTCATTGTAAGTGTAAGGAAGGGTATAAAATTTGCACAAATAATGAAGGGTAATTTTAACCTTAGCATTGAATTATGTTATCTGTCTTTTGAACTTGAACCATAATGATCCCAGGATGTGGAGCCAGCAATATTCACACCTAAAGATGCATTCCAGTAAAATGGCAAAACCCATATCCCCAAAAGCTGAATGCAATTGTTAAAAACTATCAATACTAAACTAACTTTACCAGTTAATCCCTTCAAATGGCAATGAATACCTATGAGAGAGGGAAGGGTAGCTGGATACCAAAATTGTTGATAGAGTTGCATTAGAGGAATGGGCGGCATATAAATCCCCTAACTAAAAGCTGCAACATTCCTATCAATAATACTTTAATATTCTAACATATTGCCATATATTCCTAAAGGAGATCACCCTAAAACCTCTACTGACTGTTCTGCTGACAAAGGGGAGGGCCCAATCCATAAAGTCCAGGCTGGCTAATAAAAGGGTGAACTCCGAGAGACAGAAAAAAAAAATGAAAAATACACAGTCCAGGCTATTTTAGAAATGGTAATGTTAAAAATATTGCAAAAATATGCAAAATATTGCCAAAAACAAATATATATGTGTGTGTGTGTGTGTGTGTGTGTGTGTGTGTTTGTTTCTATTCCTACAAATCTTTTGCACATTGCTCTAAGGATTTTGCATCACGCTAAAATTTTTAAGTATCTGGGGTCTGTAATCTAATAATAGACTCAACAATTTTATTCTTGTCAGTGTTCAGGGATTTTGCAGTTTAAAAAAATGAACAGATAGGAAATGAGAAAGAATGAATCAGAGCTATTTTTCTTTCTCCTTTCGCTTTGGTCTCCTAAGCCTTTCCTGGAGTCAATGTAAAATGTAATTGCTCTTTTGACCTCTATCTTCTCTCTCCCTGGGTCTAAAGAAGAGCTACATTGGTTGATTATTGCAGGAATGAAAGGCACTTTGACCTTGTCGACCAAATGACTTGGTGCTTTCAATGTTGCCTATTATGCTGAAGGCAAGCAGCTCTTACAGAAACTGGAATCTACAGGAGCTCTTCTGTCTGGGCAACCTGCCAGAAAAGGCTTCATCATCAGCAATTCAGCCATAGCCAAACAGCTTGGGCAGTTAAGGAAACAGGGGAAAAACATATCAAAACACTGTTCACACAGAACACAAAAAGCTTTCAGATGTTGATCACAGATTGCGGCAAAATTTGATGGTTCATACCTCTGAACACAACAATGTATGAAAACCATGCTAATAACAAATAAATTATCCCATTTTAAGAACTAGGACAAAGCCAGCATTAAGCCAGGAAGAGAAAAATGAACACATGAATGTTTATATTGTAGACTAATGGACTGATAAAACTCCTGCTATCTGTTATTAACCTTCAAAGCATTAAAGGCATATAGATTTAATGCTAAACCATCTTAGATTAGTAGCTGATGTATTATATGTGTAGTATACACATACACACACTCTATCCACAGTGCATTTGCAGCATTAGGGACGTGAAAAGCTGTTACAAATCCTCTTTCTATTACTGGCAAAGATGAGTCTTTTTTACTGAGTAACCAATACGCAAGCTTAGCAATGCTTTTTAAAACATCCCACCAGAAGAAAAGCAATGTACACAAACACCTGGTACAATGCTTCAGAAACCCTACCATAGGGAATAAAAGGCACATTTTCTGCCCTGTAACATTGGAATTTCAGTGTGTACAGCTTCTTCTCAATATGGAATATTTTGGGATATTTAGAGAAATCATTTTTTTTAATTTTCTGCTCACCTTCAGCTGTAGGCATGCCCCTAGGCTAAAGGTAAAGTGGGGATGTGGCCATGGTCCAGGGATACAGTATGAGATTGCGAGTGTAATGGCTGTCTTGAAGACTCTAGGGAGGTGGTATTTTGACCACCCTGGGTTTTGGTCCACTTTCCCAGTTGCCCTGCTGTGTTAACCCCCACAGATTGCCCTAAAAACGTAACTTTCCCCCATTCCCAGGGTGTATCTGTGGACTCTAGTCCAAACAGCACTGTATGCCATACATTTTAATGCACGGCATAAAACTCATTTTAGAAGAGAGCCTGGCATAGAGAAGTGGGAGCAGACAAATCCCTGGTCTCCCTGTGGTCTGTGGCTCACACAGCGCATATGAATGGCTAGATGCAGTAGGACATCAAGCCACAAGAAGGCTGGGAATGCGGTCCAGGGATGCGGCCTGCAAATGCAGTGTGGGAGTCCCAGAAAAGTGGGCATTCACAGGGGGGGTTCACACCGTGGGACCAGGCTTTATTTGTGAGAATGTAACACACACTCCATGTAGATGCTCTATGGGATTCCTAAATTTGAGGAGGTTGTGGTGCTCTGGGCCAGTTATATGGAGAGGGTCCGGCAGAGGACAGGGTTTTCCCTCAGGTACAAGGTGAATGGTCCAGTGTGAACTGAGAGACAGCTGTAGGTCCTCCTAAAATTTGAAAGTATGCAAGAATGCAAACACAGACTCGTTTAATGGAATACTCCCTTTTATTGAGGGACGCACCAAACAAAGTTTCCCTGGCACATCACAGGGGCTCCACCATGTGGCTTGGTCCTCACTAGGCATCCCCTTCAGGGAATCTTCACCAGAAATGTGACCCCTGCCTCAAGTTTGGTTCAATGGGGGAAATCTAAAATTCTGTGTTAGTCAAGGGATTCCAGTGAGTAATTCTCCTGGGGAATCTCTTCCATTCCACACCCAATTCTGAGATCCTGAGTCAGACGTTCTTCATCCATTCACTAGCTAAAGGGACACCAGACTCTGAGCTTTCTCTGTCCAAGCACAGGCTCATATTCTTTCAGTGGGGTCCCACCCCGAAGTCTCCAGCCAGTGCTCATAAAGGATGGCACTTGGTCTATCATCTCCGCTGACTCATCACCTGTACAGCATCCAGAGGGCGATTCTGCAGTAGATGAGTACTACATGTTTTCTGTCTGGCAAGGCTCTATTCCCATGCCCATATACGTGTCTTGCCCGCAACCCCACAACACAGAGCAGCTGTGCTCCAATCAGCTTCTTTGACTGTGCAAATCCATTAGTGGCTAAAGAAGCTGAATAGGAGCTTAGCCAAATTTGCGATTGGCCCCATATCCTCCTCATCCCTCTATAAATATTGTGGTCACACCAGCCATTTCGTTATGGCAGCCATGTCCCCACCCAAATGTAGAGCTATATTGGCAATGCCGCCGCTGGCTTCACATTTGTCATGTAATCACCAGCAAGAAATGTATAACAGGCAATCAGCGGGGGGTATTAAACTAGAAACTAATGTGTTATAGATGCTAGGTCTGATCTGAGTCCACTTTAAATATATATATATATATATATATATATATATATATATATATATGGAATTCCTTGTAGCAGATAGCCCTTTACAGACAATTGAATTAAATACATTAGGCAGGCTTAAGTTATTGCAGTAGGGTATAAAACTCTTTATTCAACAGGAGCACTGAACATGGAGCCATATCAAGGCTCCACTTGATGGAATTCCTAACATGATGAGGAAGAGTGGGGCAATTAAAGAGGAACAAAATCCAGGTTATTCATTATCCTTAGTTTTGTTCCTCCTCCCTGAGGCATCTGCATTCGGGATGCCCTGCTGCATGCTGCAAATCCCACATAAACTCACCATTTCAGCAATTCCATGGCACATACACAGGCCACCAGCCAATCACCAGCTCACATTCCATTCATCTTTTGCTATGATGCTCTGAGGTCAGATTGGCAAGAGAAGCTGGAGGGCATGTCACTGGCAGCTCCCCCTTTCCTCCACATACCCATATCAACCAATCAGAAATACCTGCGGCAAGTATGCTTCTTAGAGGTAAGTGTCTATGTGCACATGTGCCATAGGATTGCCGTTGAGGTGAATATACCAGGCAATTCTCAGGGATACATACAGTGGGGCATCCTAATTTGGGATGCCACTCAAAGTGGGAGACTACAAACCCTAGGGCAGGGGTACTCAACTACTTTCAGTGGAGGTCCACTTAACAGGGTCTGCCATGGGATGAAGGTCCGGGGGGGGGGGGGAAGCTCATTGCTCAGGTCTCCCTTTCCAGCATGTTGTTAGCTGAAGAGCTTGCACTCTACACAGAAGGGCGAGAAGCGGGAAGTAAATGACAGGTGGGTGGGGGGACAGGAAAGCTCATTGCTCAGGTTGGCTGAGGAGCTTGCACTCTACACATGAAGTAAATGGGGGACAGGAATCTCACCTCCTTGCACTTTCTCGGCCACTGGCCCGGTTCTCCAGCAGCTCGATGAACTGGTCCCGGGTAATGGCCTCCTCGCCCCGGGCCAGCCGCTCCTCCAGCCAGCGCAGCAGTGTATTCTGATGCCGGGACACCACTGACTCCGGGGCCGCCACCTCCCTCAGGCAGACCACCTCTTCCCAGAGTCAGGCCTGTTCTAGCAGCACCGGCGGTGGGGGCGGCAGCAGTGCGAGTGGACATGACGGGCGTCCAGGTGTGTGCAGCGGGCTCTGCTTGCCGCCCGAAGCCTCCGCCAGCTCCGCGCTCTCGGCTCCTTCCTCCTCCCGCGCCTCTTCGTCTCCACTCCTCCCCCCCCCCCGCCTACGAGGCCCGAGCCGCTTCCACCTTCCCCGGCCTGGCCACACCCATGTGCCCGCCCCCAGCTCTGACAGCCCCGGCCGGCAATTGTCACCGGCACCGCCGGATCCCGGGCTGATGTGGCCTTGCCATGTGCCGGCCTACCGGGATTCTGCCCGGTATGCCCTATGGCCAGCCCGCCCCTGGCTCCAGGGACACTACACCAGCCCTGGGCAGCGACCCGGACAAATGGCGTCTGCGGTCCGGATTCGGACCGCGGTCCGCCATTTGAGTACCCCTGCCCTAGGGTCTTATAAACTCTAGGCCAGTGGTTGCTCTTCTCTAAGGATATTGTTGGGTCAGGTTTGATGGATTTGTTGAGTGATAGGGATGGATGCGAAGAATGGGAGGAGGGTGCAGAGTCTTCCAATAGCCTAATCATTTTAGACACTCTGCTGTTCTGCTATTTGTTACCTTTAACCTTTGATAGTGCACAGAGTAGTTGTATTCTACTTGAAAATATCATAATGTACTCTTTTCAGTTTGCTGTATCTCCTGGGCAGGAATCGGTGTCTACTGATAAACATGTGGTACTGTTGTAACCAGGAAAAATTGAGCTTTTACACGCCATATGATTTTCTTGAAAATCGTACAATTTTTATTTTAAAAAAGTGACTATATATATATATATATTTATATATATATATATATATATATATATATATATATATATATATATCACCCAAAAATGTACAAATATTACAAACATGACATTTCAAGTTAAAGCCCAGACTCTGCCCCAAAAAATTCCAAAAAAATATATAATGTCCCTGAAAATTCCTGGAAATTCACATTAACTATGCATGTTGGATATTGTTCTGTTCAGGGGACCTTGCCATTTCAGATTCTTGTTTGCATGTTGATATTTTAGGAAACCCTGTGCAACCAATAAATTCCTTGAGGGTTTGTGTCCACAAAACTGTGTCCATGGCAACAAGCCCGGTATGCCTAGAAAGCTTGAGTTGTGTACTATATGTTGTGGGGAGTATTTCAAATGTACATGGTTGTGTTTCTTGAGAAACTGCAAGGTGCGCATAGTAGTTGTACTTTTTTTAAAAGTCTCCTAAAGTGATGTTTCAGTTTGGGATTTCTCCTGGGCAGGAAGGGATATTTACTATATACATATGTGGTAGTATTGTGATCAGGGGTAATGGGGATTTTTCACACAATATGGTTTTCTTGAAAAACATTTTAAAGAAAGCTACAAACCTGAATACTGAAGCATTGTCAGCAGTTACATTTTCTCCAGCATTGCCTTAAAGCTGAAACTCCACCTCACCTATTTTTTTCCTGGTAGCTTCCATTTTGGGGCTTTCTTTCCCAGCATTCCAGCCGTGGTGCTGACTGGATTCAAGTAACATAACCCACAATGAACAGCAGCAGGAAACACAGCAGCACTTCCTCTTTAAAAAATGTAAATTAATTTTTATGTCCAATCTGAGTTGCCTTGGGGAGGGAGGTATATGAGCACCTATACTTGTAAGGGTGTCCATCTGGTTTAACTGATTCAGGAACTGTGTTTTATTTTCATGCAAACAGAATGTTACTGGGGGCAACAGGAGTGTCAGTGTTGTGCAATGAGTGTACACATGCGCAGATCGGAGGGCTGTCCTAATTACACAGCACCCTGGGAAATGTGCCCACAGTGGTTGTCTGTCCTGAACTCGATGACCGGGGAGCAGTTAGGGTTTAGTTGCCTTGCCCAATGGCACTTCAGTCATGTTTCATGGCTGGGAATTGTACCTGCAGAGCTCTGGTCACAAGGCCTATTTCCTACCTCTAAGCCATGACTGCCCCACAGGTGTGGCTATTGTAGTGCACATGTTTATCAAAAAAACAAAGCTGCTGATAATAACATGTGTAGAGATCATTGTAAAAAGGTGACCCAGAAGCATTCCCCAAATCAACATTTCAATGCAATAAATAGAAACTTTGTCCCACTCAGCAGATTGAGCAGACTGAGTGGAGCTCTGATAGTGAGTATCTCTCTAATGCAGGGCTCACAAGGGGTAGGTTAATTCAGCTTAGTTCCCCTGTGGATCAGGATGCTTCCTGGCACAAAGCAGCAAATAAGGCTTTAGGCCTGTCCAGGGGAAAAAAAAACACACTACTCACCCTGCAGCACTTCAATTCTAGTTGGATAGTATAAAACGTCCCAGGATCCGTTAAAATGCTAAGCCCATTTTGTTATGCAGTTTTAGGCTTATCAGTACTCAAAATTCTACCAGCAAAGTCTACAAATGAAAGCAACTTGTTATGTCTGAATATCTTCCCAGTCTGATTCTTGCTGTGCTGCAGAGAGAGGAACTAACAAGAACAAAACAGACTCTGTTATTTGATATTCTTTGTCAGCACAAGCCTGTCTTGTAGAAACCCAGGGGGTAAGGCATTGACTCAACACATTGCTATGTAAATAAAATGTACCAGAGGTCTATTTTCTGAGTCACAGCAGTGGTTTGAATGCTTAGAACACACTGCAATTATACTTTAAAAAGACAAGGAAAAGTGTAATAGAGAGTGTTACACAAGAACTGGCTGAACAGAAAGGGCATACTGATCATTAAACAACTGGCCAACAACATTTTAACTTTTATTTTAATTATTTTAACGAACCTCCGGTCAAAAAATCAAAGCTTAGTGAATTGCTCCCCTAAAGCCCCCCTCTGGCAATCAGTGACATAAGCTTATTGAGAGGGATTAACAACATGCAGATGTTTGGAATAACAGGCAGATTCTGCACTCTTAAACATACATGGCAGTGGCCATCTTGCCACACACACGAGAAACCTGCTTCTGAAAAAACTAATCCCTCAGTAATAATTTGCTCATAGCTCTGTGTGATCATTTCTTATTTCTTGCCGGATGTAGTAAGCCTTCAGCTGTAATGACTATCAGGTGTGTGGCAAGATGGCCGCTCCCATGTGATTCAAGAGTGAATAATCAGTATGCCATTCCACAACATCTGCATGGCGAAAATCCCTTTCAAACTGTTTATGCCACTGATCAAAAGAGAGGAAGCAATTTACTAAACTTTAGTTCTTTGACTGGAGGTCCATTTGAAACTCATCTTGTCACCAAGTCAGACATAGAGTTAATTCTGAGCCTCGCGAGATTGCAATCTCGTCCATATTTTTAGATTAAAACCCCACTCTCCCCTTTTTTTTAAAAGCACTTAAGCTGTGGTGGGCAGGCCCTGCACTGCAAGTTACAAGCCCTTATGCACTTTGGTATGGGTTCGGGGTCCTTCCACTCCCTCCGATGCCACAAATGGGGGTGGGGTAATATGGCGAGTTACCAGCATGTCACCCATCGATGCTGCCAGCTCCCTACCATGGAGAACAGGTATAGGGGTGCCCTGGACTCATTTACCAGTTGACCCCCAAGTGTATGTGTAAAAACAGACACATTTTTTTTCAATATTTAACCACTCATGGGTTCCTGTCCTCTTTATGTTCTCCAGCATCTGGTGGTGTCCTCTTCCAATCCTGCTGGCGTTTCTTCTCTACCACGGTGCTCTTTGCTGACTCTTTTGAGCTCTCTTTTGTGCCCCCTCCGCCGTCTTTTTGGGGCAATATGGGCCATTGATGGCCAGCACCGCCACCTAGATCACTGGGGACACAAGCCCAACCAAGAGAAGGACTGAGCTCGGGGGGGGGGGGGGAGCCACCCTTTATACTAAGAGGTGTGGCCATGGAATCTCCCTAGTGTCACTAATTATACAACAGAAGAGGAGGGCAATCCCCTCTGGGGCTTTTAAATCAGGATTTTAGGCTACGACTCTAAATCAACCCCATAGTACGATTTTAACAGGGTATTAGTTCTGGGGTGTTTCCTCCCCTGCTGTCGTGACAGGTGAGACGGGGCATTTTGATGTACATACCCTAATGGACTGCCCATGGGGGAGTGGGAGTGTATTTCCCTGTTATGGTTTGGTATGAGCACAGTGTGCTTGGAGAAGAAAGGAGGGGCTCAAAACCATCATGATGTGTGTCTGATGTTGCTAGTTATCGCTTTTAGGCGTCTATGATGGATTTATAACTTTCATAACAGAGTCATTCATTTTATTGATTCATGGATTATCTTATTTGCCATGCTCAGACCAGTATTGGATGGGGTAAGTTGCTGTTGCTTCAACACATTGATAACTGTTAAAAACAAAAAGCACATGTCCTGCATTCCACCTAAGATGGTATAAGCAGACTGTAGGCTCAGTCTCTGCATGCTGCCCACGATGGGCTGGCAGCATGCGTCCAGCTTCACTCTGCTGCAGAGGATTTGGTGCAGTAGCATGTTGGGACCGTGGCAGATTATGTTCCAGGGGGGTCAGTTGTGAAGGTCCCATCAAGGTGGCATCCTCCTCCATCTCCTGGATTTTCTCCATCAGTGTGTGGGTCTGTTGGGACATGTGCAAAAAAAGGTTACGTTTGGTCCCTAAATATATTAGTTATGCAAATTTGTCATGTTCATTCACATGCATCAGCAGAATCATCAAAATACACTTACCATATATATCTGCTCCTGGCTCCTAGGCAGCACGGAACTTGACAGCGTGGTCCGACTGGATGAGGCTTCCACACTTGCTGCGGGTTGATGCTGGGCTGTATTGTAAATAAAAAGGCACGTAAACACCCAAATATCCATTGATGATCTGGATTACTACATATGCTTCACTAAAACACGTGGGCAAGCAGGAATGGCAACTCCCCCAATGGTCCAAGGTGACCTTCACTATGAATGTCATTATCAGTTATATGTATGCCTCACCCTTTACATACACATTGGTCACTTTAAATAATACAAACATGCATGTACTGCATGTTATGAGGCTTCACACATCCCTAAAGGGCCATGAGGGACCCACACTCAGCTTGCAAATAGCATTTGACTTAAGAGTATGCTGGTGGGCATTCTTCCTATGTAGACCTTTCCCTGACCCCAGATCAAGTATTTGAGACCAAAGCACAGCTAAAACCCAAGTGGCCTAAAGACAAAGAAAGAAGTGTTGGATATGATTGAGTAGAATCACATAACAGGCAGTGCTTTGCTAATATTAAGACTTCGATAGTGACCATAAATACTCTGCAAGGTCGTGTATGGCCTGGTAAATTTGAATTTGAAAATGAACATTCCGCAGACATTACACACCCTGCTAAAACTGTAACCTCCCCTACAAGCCACTCCCTAGGTGCATGTGTTCAGATATGCCTGTGAGCCTCATTATACGCGTTTAAAACATTTCACATACACACTAACATTACTAACCTGCAATAATAGTAGGGATGTCCGTGTCCCGTACCCTGAGTGGCCCTCTAATGCCACGGGATACTTCAGGTCAGAAATTTTGTGCTGAATCTGCTCCACATCTTTAAGCTCCTCCCCCGCTGCATTGACCTGTCTGGTGAGCTCCTCCAAGATTTAATTGTTTCACATTTTGCTTGTAGACTTTGGTTTATGCCCATATAGCTCGTCATAATGTAGGGTCAGCCCAATTGCCAATGCCAGAGTTTGGGCCTCACCAAACCTGCCACTCAACTGTCCTCGCCGCAATGTCCGGCCTATTGCTCGCTGTTTGGGCTCATCTCTGGATGTAGGCAATTCAGGGGACATTCTGGGCTGGCTCTGTTGTGTTGAAATGTTGGACAGGTGGCTGGATAAAGAATGGAGTGGACTTGGAAATGGACTAGGGGTCCTTGCCTGGGTGGCCGCTAAACTTGCGACGTGGATGTGGCATATGGATAGTTGCTTGCCATCTGTGCCGGTGGCAAATGTGACCGAGGAGGAGAGGGTGTGCTTGTGGGTGTGGTGTTTCTGGCCCTGTGCCTCTTTGTATCCATGCCCCTTGGTGTGTTTCCCACGTGGTTCTGGAGATGCTGAGCTGGCTATGCTTGGCCTTCTGGGTCTGTGGCTTTTGCTCTTTCCATGCGTATGGGTGTGTTTTCCACATGGCTTGCTACATGCAGAGCTGGCTGGGCTGGTTCTTCTGGGCCTGTGGCTCTTGGTAGTTTCATGGGCGCGTTTCCCACGTGGCTCAGGAGATGCTGAGCTTGGTGGGCTGGGGCTTCTGGGCCTGTGGCTTTTACTGGCCTTGCCAGTGGAGCGTTCTTTTAGAACGAATGTGCTAGGCCGGGGAGGAGGGGATTGTGTTTTTGGGGGCTGGGGCTTCTCACCCGCTTAGTGGCCTTTTTTGCGGGTGTACCTGCCTGCTTGGTTGTGGTCTTCTTCTTCGCCGCTGCCTCCTTTGCTTTGCTGGTTGTTTTGGGCTTAGCGGACTTGGTGGGTATTGTCGCCTTGGCCTGGCCACTGTGGCTGCGCGTTTTCCGCACCTCCGGCGTTGGTATTTGTGACCGAGTGGTCGGCCGTTAAGAAGCCTCCTCACGCCGCTGTGGCATTTTGCTGCTGGCCTCATTGCCTGGTTTAGCCTTCTCGACTGTTTTTTTAGCTGGCATGTTGAGACTCTCAAAGAGAATGAGCTGTGTGTCCAGGACCCTTCAAATACTAATGCCTGGGTATGACGCATATGCGTTAGCGTACGCGTGCGTACGGCCGTTCATCCGGCAGTGCGGAACCCGGAAACCACTGGGGCATTAATTATCTGCTGCAGACAAGAAGAAAGATGGCACCCACAATCTTCACCCGCCAACAAGAAGAGCTGACTATGCTCGTAAGTGTATTGTAATGACTTTGATTTGCCATCTAAATGCATGCCTAAAGGAATCGCAGGAAGAAACAGTTATTTGTAAAAGTTTGTAAAACTCCATGGCAAACAGAAGTTAGTGCGCACATGTGCGAACCAACTCACTAACATCTAGAAGGATAGTTTGAGGCTCGAAATGTACCTGGGAATGTCATTTAGTCGACTGATCTAATTGTGACAGATATTTGTATGCAGTTTGATCTAAAAAATATGTTTATTTTGTGTTTTTTTAGACGATGCTTCAGCGCAGGTACGACTACCTGCCCAACTCTTTTGAGAAGAGGACCGTCGCCCTGGAGATCGTTTCCAGGATCCAGCACGAGACGGACACCACCTTCACCCACACGCAGATCATGCAGCATTGGTCGGACCTGAAACGGCTCCACATGCCCCGGGTGAGGCGATTTTTCGGGCTCCATTTCCCAAGTAAGTACATAGCGATTGAATGCTAGATGTAACTAATACAAAAGGTAGGCCTTTATTTATAATTGCTTTTCTTTTCTAGTGCTGGAAATGGAGTATTGAATCCAACGCACCCGGAGGCACACAGGCCGACCAGTGCTGCATGATTCTGCAGCACACAGTGAAGGTGGTGGATCTCCAGGGCGACGGTCCTACCCCTCCTCTGTAGGGGCCTCCGACCAGCCCCTGGACCTCTCAACAGAGGAGGGGCGTCATGGCGTGGGCAGGGAGTTGTACCAAGCGACGGAGCCCTTAGCCTCGGGTATGTGACTTTCAATGTAACCGCAAACACATACATGCTATTTAAACAAAAGCTGATTCCCTTAATCTCTTTTTCTAGATGATTCATTAGCGGGTGAAGGATCTGGAGCAGGGACTGGAGCAGATCAAGCCCAGGAGGCACATGGAGGTGGGTGATGTCACAGACACATTCAAATTGTCATTTGCTTGCTGCTGACTCAGACATTAGAAGTGACCCTATTTGACATGTCTCTACAGCCTCAAATTCCCAGCAGTGGCAGGTCCCAGAACCCAGGGTGGTCCCCGACGCAGACGTTGGCCACCAACGAAGTAAGCTGTAATGTCATTCTTTTGAGTATGTGGTAATTGACATGATCACCAAGATACCTAAAGCCATAGTCAATGGCATTAGCATAATGACATATGCCCTCTTCCTTAGATTAATTTTGTAGCATAATAACATATGCCCTCTTCCTTAGATTAATTACTTAGCATAATAACATATGCCCTCTTCCTTAGATTAATTACTTAGCAAAATGACATATGCCCTCTTCCTTAGATTAATTACGTAGCATAATGACATATGCCCTCTTCCTTAGATTAATTACTTAGCATAATGACATATGGCGTCATGAGTTAGCTTGCCACCTAAAAAACATTCCATCCACAGCTGAGAAACATGTATTTGCCAACAAATAATGTTTGTTTCTTTTTTTATACAGAGACCACACGTGCCAGAGTGGCAGAAATGAGTGAAAGGGTCCTTCAGTTGGTGACCGGCATGCAGGAGCTGCATGACTCGTTGGGGACCACAGAAGACTAATGTTCTGGGTCCTGCCATTGCTTTGTATATAGTTTTTAACGTTGATATTTTTTAAAATTTAACATTTTTATATTTTGTAAATATAAAAAATAAAAAATAAAAAAAAGTTATACATTTTTATGATAACAATTTTTTTAAAAAAGCCATAAAAAATGGCACTTTGGATTAAACCCCCCCAAAAAACAAAAACTGTTTCAGTGTCATTTTATTTTCAAAATACTTAGAGATGAAGATTCACATGACCGCCAAGTGATTTGGGTAAGTTTTAGGGGTGAGAAATGGAAGAAGAACCTAACCGCGAAGTGATTTGGGTAAGTTTTAGGGGTGAGAAATGGAAGAAGAATGAGACCGCGAAGTGATTTGGGTAAGTTTTAGGGGTCAGAAATGGAAGAAGAACCTAACCGCAAAGTGATTTGGGTAAGTTTTAGGGATTAGAAATGGAAGAAGAATGAAAGCGCAAAGTGATTTAGCTAAGCATTGTAGCACAAGTGAGTGAACCAAATATGTAGGCGAGCACTTTAATGAGTTAAGTTTGTAGTGCGCAGGCGTAAGATCGTAAGGTTTTCCTTCTGGACGATAATTTCTTGTAAAAGGAAAACAGAATCTAATGGGAAACGTAAAGGATTCGTGGGAGGAGACGATGGAAAAAGGGCAAAAACGAAAGCCGACGTTGTAACATGAGAAAAGAAAATGGAAAACGAAAGCTGGAAAATGACATTCTCGTTGGCATACAAACGGACGAAGACTTTACAGAAGGCTTGCAATGCATGCATAGAATCGCTCGCACACTCATACGAGAGTGGGAACATTTCATAAAAAAACAGATCGACACAAAAACGAAAGTCTTTTTTTGTCTCGCTGAATCAACCCTATGGTGTTTATTCACTGGTGTGTCCACTGAGTGTAATTCAAGTGTAAAGTCACTAATGACCACTATAAGCACTATTACTATTAAAAGCATCCCATTTAACATGAAAGCTGACTGTGGGTTGTTTTTTTATATGTTTTGGTAATTTTTTTTGGCATTTTTGGTTAGATCCAATATTTATCTGAAGAAGAATAGCCTGACTTTTTATTTTTTAACTGTATTTTTTCAGGTTTAACTGTTTTACAAAATTCGGCTTTTAAAAGCATCCCATTTAATTTTGGTAGTTTTTAAGGCATTTTTGGTTACATCCAATGTTTATTTAATGATGAATAATCTGACTTTTTATTTTTTTATCATATTTTTCAGGTTTAGCTGTTTTACTAAATTTGGCTTTCAAAAGCTTCCCATTTAACCTGGAAACTGTCCACACATTTATTTTTTATTTGTTTTTGTTTTTTTTCAGGCATTTTACGTTAGATACAATTTGTATCTGTGCCGCCATTTGGATGCAGAGGGGATGTCATTGCTGATGTTAAAGAAGGGAAGAGGCCTAAAGAGGATTTTCCTATGCCACTTCCTCTAGGCCCCTCCCTTTTTGCGATGTCAAAAGTGATGTGGGGAGATTCCAGAGAGGAGCCACCTCTTAATTTAAAAGCCACTCCTCAGTGGCTGATTATGGTGTCCCCCCAGACAGGAGCCAAGATGAACAGAAAGAAATGCCACCAGAGCATCCTTAGATGCCCCAGTGGCATACAGTTAAAGGTGCCTGTGATGAAGCCCAGAGGGGGGATTTAAGTATAGGTTAATTAAGGTTAATAATGTTTTTTGTGGGTTGTTTTTGTCTTTTTTACGTTAGATACTATTTGTATCTGTGCCGCCATTTGGATGAGGGGGGGGGGGTCTCATTGCTGATGTTAAAGAGGAGAAGGACCTAAAGGGGATTTTCCTATGCCACCTCCTCTAGGCCCCTCCCTTTTTGCGATGCCATAAGTGATGTGGGGAGATTCCAGAGAGGCCCCACCTCTTAATATAAAAGCCACTCCCCAGGGGCTCATTATGGTGTCCCCAGGCAGGAGACAAGATGAACAGAAAGAAACTTAGATTTACCCCTATACCAGTTCATACTCTATTATCAGCACCACCAATTGCCAGGGTAGTGAAAATGAGCCTGGCAATCCATAGCATGAGCTGGTGTGGGACACCAGACCTGTGCTATAGGGCATAAGGGCATAACATGTTTTTTTTTTAATGTGTGGGGTTCCCCCCTCTAAGCATTACCAACCTGGACAACCAAACATAGGGGCTTTTGAATCCAGCTCAAGGGCCATACAGCTGCCCCCTGGCCCTGACCATTACAAACCCTACAGCCCAGGTCTGGTGCCCATCACCAGCCCATGCTATGGACCGCCGGGCTCAGTGCAGCATGCGCTATTTTAGCAGGCATTTGCAACTTCCAATGTGATATATCAATAAATGTTGCTTGAATATGTCACTGTCCGTATAACATTCTACCAAATCTTTGGATTCAAAAGGCATCCTATTGTGCAGTATCTAGTTGAAAATTATATTATTATTCATTATCAGCATGGATTTATGAGGAATTGCTTCTGTCAAACAAACCTGATCAGCATTTATGAAGTAAGTTCACGACTGGACCAGGGTGAGTCATTGCATGTCACATATCTTGACTTTTCCAAAGCAGTTGACACTGTGCTACATAAAAACCTGGTACAAAAGAGGAGAATGCTTGGACCAGGGGAAAACGTGTGTAATTGGCTTAATGATAGGAAACAGAGGATGGCTGTCAAAGGTACCTACTGGGATTGGGTCACTGTTACTGTCAGTTTTGGACCCAGTGCTATTTAATATATATAATAATGAAATTGGGAATGGTTTAAACAGTAAGGTATCAATCTTTGCCGATTAAAAGTAATTAACACAAAAGAGAACAGCAGTCAGCTACAAATAGGTTTAGAAAAACTGGTAGCATGGGCTGTAAAATGGCAAATACAGATCAAATAAATGTAAGGTCATGCACATAGGAAGAAGCAATTTGTGCCATGTTTACAAGCTAAATAAGGAAATGCTTGGTAAACTTACAATGGAAATCTTGGGGTTTTAGTTACCAATAAACTTAAATGTAGTGCCCAGTGCCAGGCGGCAGTTGTCAAGGCAACAGGATCATGCTGTGCATCAAGAGGGGAATAGGTGCCATGACTAGAGCATCATTTTACCCCTCTATAGTCACTGGTCCGACCCTATATGGAATATTGGGTACAGTTCTGGGCAGCAGAACTGGAGCGCGTTCAAATGTGTGAAACTAAATTAATAAATGTTTGTAAAATAGACACCTAAGGGGTGATATAATAACTATGTATACATATATTCAGAGGCAATACATAGTGCTTTCCCACAATCTTTTTATCCCCCAGAGTTTAACCATAACGTGAGGGAATCCACTAAGATTTGAGTAAAGGTGCTTCCACCACCGACAAAAGGAGGGTATTCTTCCCCGCCATCTCTGCCAGATGAGGTAGTAATGAGGGAATAAACTATAGGATGGTCCTTGCATGTAATAACATTACCAGTTATGGCTACTAGACCACTGGAAGGAGATCTTCTTTTCTATACAGGCTGAACTGGATGGACTAACATCTTAATTCAGCCTTACATACTATGTTACTATTTAGGTTGTATGTTCAGTTCTCTGAGAAGCAAAGCAAATACTCAACCCACAAGCAGTACTTTTTGGATGACTTAGCCATCCTACCTTCTCCCCTTTTGCCTGCAATAGATATGGCAATTACTCCAAAGTCCCAAATTGCCGGAAAGGATTTGAGTGTCAGAACCAGCAGTCGTCAGATTGCCATGACCCAGTGGCCGGAATTTAAACATGCCATTGAGCAAATTTTGTGGTGCTCACCTTGTGTATGTAGAGAGATCTGAAGGAGCCCAGGAACAGAATACCAAAACGAGGTTTAAAATATTTTTGTGACAATTTTTGTAGTTAGCAATTAAAAATCAAATCAGAATAATAATCATATGCATCTGTTGGTAAGAATGAGCTGCAGGAATCAATTTACAATAATTCGCCTGTATTGATTACTCTTCCTAATCCAATAAACTCATAAAAGTTGTGGAATTTTCTATCAGACCTCAGATCATGAGTTGGCCATAATGGCACGAGGCCACTCTGCTTTCCTTTTAATTACTTCCACGCCATCTGTTGAACTAAAGCAGCTCGCTATTCAAAGCTAGTTGCCACTCTTTCCAGCTTCAAGGAGCATGTGCAGATAACAAGGCAAGGCAGGGAAACCCATTATCCTCTTTGGGGACCTCGGCTGAGTTTTTCACACCATTATACACCTATGACCAACCAGAACCCGAGATTGCTTCAAATACTGGTGGTGTCAGAGGGCAAGTGATACCACAGGAGCAAGTGAAAGGTAAGCAGGAGTGCCTCATACCCTTATGGAACCCTGATCTGAAGTCTGTTTTCACATATAATAGATTTTGCTTATCTTTAGTTTTTATATTTTAGGGTATTAAGCAGAATTTTCCAGAATTCACCCCACTGGTGCAAATGAGAGTAGTGCAAAATATAAGTTATTTTTTCTGCGTATTGCTGCAATGATAATGTTTTAGTAAATGTGTTTCTTACAATGCTGCAACATACGCCACTGTAGAAAGAAAATTCTAAATTATATGTTCACGATTCTAATTTTCACCAATGGGGTGTTTTCTGGCAGATAGTTCTTGATAAATCATGCCCTTTGTACTTAATCATTTTAGTAAGCCATGTTTTTCATTTAGATTTTATATATGTTTGCTGTATCTAATTTTATTTTAATGGTGAAGAGCAGATAATTTGGTATAACTATATAAGAAGTGTCTTCTAAAGTAAATACATATCAATCATTATAAACAAAATAAAAATAATGAAAGTATTCATGCCTTTTAAAAAATGACCAATTATTACCAGTTCCACTCTATATTTATTGCAGCTTGCTTACTTCAAACATAAGATCCGACCACTCCACACCAATCTCAGATATATTATATACATTTAAACCTTGATAGTGCTCTTAGTAGTTTTTTTATTTCAGTGTTTTATTTAGAAATGTCATAAAATGCTCTTTTCAGTTTGGGGTGTCTCCTGGGCAGGAACAGGGGTCCGATATGTGATACCGTTGAAATCGGTAGGAATGGAAATTTTACCGGAAATATCATTTTCTAGAGAAACATTACTTTTTATTAATAAAAGCACTAGAACATTTTAAAAATATTGTTTTATTTTTTTCACATGCTTCACCCAAAGATTAAGAGAAAGGCAAACTCTGCTGAAACATACAATGTATAATTTTCCTGGAAATTCCCAGGATTGGTCCACTTTCCTGGGCAATCTGTTGGGAAACCACCCAGATTGCCCTAAAAATGTACTTTTCTGTATTAATGTATTAATGTATGGCACACAGCTCTGTTTAGAACAGAGCATCGGCATAGTGAAACAGGAGTGGCTTCATCCCGGCCTCCCTGCAGTCTGTGCCACAATCCTGCCCCCAGGCTATCTGTAAGGCTGGGTGCAGAGAGCAGTTCAATCCTGAGATACCAGAGATGTGGCTGCTGTCCGCGAATGTGGTGTGGGTATGCTGGAAAGGTAAGTATTTGCAGGGCAATTCTGGTGGGTAGTTTACTGAGCAGGGCAATCCAAATTTGGATGTGCCGTGGAGGTTCTTAATCGCCCAACTCTTTTAAACTCCTAGGACGGCCCTAAGGTGATTGCTCTTATTTAAGGCCTTTTGTCTCTATGCTTGCTTTCTGTACTTGGATTTTTCCATTTACACCTCAATCAAGTTTGGATTAAGATTACAATTTTCCAATTGTTTGCGACTATTGGTATTAAGAGATTTAGGAAGATAATCAGGTTAGTTTTGCCATTGTTTTGCTTTGGTGGAAGCAGGTTTACATTGATGACTAACACGGTGTAACAACTTGGCTTTGGTGGAAAAGTCGACATCAGAGGTCATCATTGTATATATAAAGAATCTAGAAAAGGTAACGCCCATCCTGGACATGTAAAAATAGCAGAGGGATCAAACAGTATGTCCACAATGTTTGCAGTCAAGTCTTTAAACTGAGCAATATCATTCAGTTTAGTTATTGTCTATATGGTTTTTATTGCATGCATATATGCAGATTTATAGCAATATCTTGTAACTAACCTGATCACATAAAAGGACTAACATCCAAGGAGAGATATGTTTGTAAAGGTTCTCGTTCATCCAGGTAATGGTATATCTGTAGCAATAAATTAATGCAACTGGACTTGCTGTGTTTTTTCTTGAAAACGTTTTGATAGTCAGATGACTAGCAAAGCATCTTTAAGAAAGTCCAGTTGCCTTGATTTATTGCTACAGATATATTCAAGGAAATATTTTTACATTATTCCCATGCCTTTTTCTTCCCACAGTGAATAGCTAGCTAAACTTGAAGTGTGTATCCTCCCTTTCTGCCTTTCTACTCCATTGTGTTTTCTCCACTACAATCAGTGTCCTATGTCTAGTGTTTGATAAGGACTTGTAGCATGCAAACAGGGAGTAATTGATCTCTTTTCCATTCCCAGCCTTTGATGAAAACAAAGTCTTTATTTAACCTACTTATTGCCTGCTAGCCGTTCAGTGGTACATTTTTTTAAGATAAAAAATATGACACATACATCACACAAACAGCTCATTGAAACCACTAGACTATTTTAAGAGTTTAACACATAACCTCTCTATGACGAATGTGAACAGTGATAACATTGTCCTTGCTTGCTGGCACCCTTCCCCCCACACATACACACATTCTTCTACAGATAATTTCTTTTTCAGACAGTTAAAGTGCTACTCCAGCCCCTTCCTACAAAAAAAACATAACCCCTGCTCTGCACCCTCCAAATAGCCATCCTGCTAATGTAATAAGAGAGAAAAATAGACACTTGATTCTGAGTGAAGGTGTCTTTTTTTCTTTTATAAATCATTTAGTATCATGTTTATTTATTCATTTTTCTCGTCCTTTAGGGGGTCCGGAAATAATCACAAAACTAGATATGTTAGAAAACGCAAGGGCGCACAACAAAACCTGGCTTAATGGGCACAATGTATTTTTAATGTGGAAGGCTGCATTTATAAGAATTTTAAAAATACTCAAAAAGTCCTGCCTGGCTCTGGATGAAGTTGGTATGAGTAACTATACAGTGTAAAGATATGAAACCTTCTTTTTTTTAGGAATGTGACGAAACTGTAATGCTGCAACAGTGCGTCTAATTATTGAAGGTTTCAATTACTCTAATAATAGGGTGGAGGGAAGAAACTATTATCCCCTATTTAATATTACTTGCCTTAAGCAAGAAGTTACTCCTGCAAAGAACAAAGATAAAACCTTCATATGGCTGAAATGGTCTCTATTCACAGCTACCAAAAGAGCTGATCTCAGTGACTGATTGGCCATTTTATCTTATTTTCTTAGACTCTCTGCTGACTGGGTTAGCTCCACATCCCTGACAAATGGCTGATGTTATTTAAAGAATAATAGCAGGATTCAGGAAATTACAGACTTGTCAGGCTGACCTATGTTCCATGTACATTGCTAAGAAAAAATAATAGCAGTGTCACTGAATAATGACATTACATAATAACATCGCCCGATAAAAGATTTGTCCCATTAAGCTAACTTCAACTGTTTTTTTCTTGAAAGTCTCTTGGATTTTCAAAATTCTGTCAGTCTTTAGATTTTGCTAAAGTATTTAGGACTCATATTAATGGTTTTTGAGATTTTTTAACCAGGGATACTTTATAAATAGGATAGTAAAATGGGTCAAGAGCTATAGAGATAGTTAGACATTTAAAATAGGCTAAAGTCAACAGGGCGTCACAAGGTTAAGTATTAAGTCTGACTCTGTTTAACCTTTTTTAATGATGTTATGCAGAATTATCAAAATCCAGAAGTAACATGTTATAGAAAGAACCGAACCATCAATTTAGGCCCCTTTCACACCTTCCTGTTTGTGTCGTGTTGGAGATGCAGCCACCTTCTTTGGGTTCTTCCACCAGGTTCTTGCTGGAGCAGAGGGCTTAAGTTGGCTATTACAAGTGTCAGATCAAAGGAGGATACTGGGTCCCACCTGCTCCTGCTTCTGGTGTTGCCGCTACCTCCACCACCTCTGCCAGTTTTCTCAATGAGCCCAGTGCTCCTTCCTTCACCGCTGCCTCCTCCTCTTTCTTCTGATGCCACCGCCGCCAGCACCAGAAGCCCATGCTGTCACTGCCGTTTTTCCAGGGGTACAGTGCAGTGCAGGGTGGCATGGAGTGCTACGGCTGTGCTATGGCTGTGCTGCACAGCAAAGGAGGCACAGCACAGCACACAGGCACACACATGTTTTTGAAATGCGCAATGTGAACATAGTCAAGCCAGAAAAATATTATAGTAAATAGAATCAAGGAAGTCCAACCTCTGACAATGCCTTCCTAGCTGCTGACCTAGTTTTGGGAATTAAAAATAACAGCAGAAGCTTACTTTAACAGTTAAGACCATCCATTTCACTACGGATTGCTGGCAGCCACTAGGAGACTGCCCGTCTGGCTATGATTGAATGGCTAGTTAGGCAACCAGTGGCGCAGCAGGGCCCAGAACTTGGAAGCATTGCTCTAGGTGTGGCAGTATGGTAACTTTTATTTGTAAGTGTTAATATCAGCATTTAGGTCCAGTGGAGGCTGGACTTCAGCTTTATATTTACCTATATTTTGTATATATTTGAGCAAAATTTGTCCACCTCTGTTTTAAACTTCAAAAAGGTACTTCATGTTAAATCATATAGAGGAAATGGGGAGAAATGTTCTAGCTCAACAAGATAGAACTAACAAATAATAGTGAATGAAAATACATAATATAAAGTTACTTGCATTTGATTGAAATCGCTATTTTCTTTCTAAATGTTACAAAACAAATGACCATTTGTGAGAGTAGAGATAAGAGATAGCCTCTGAGTTACAGCCTTATTTTATTTGTTGATTTAATTTATTTTCATTCAGCTCAGTAACCGATTTTTTGGCAAACTTTGTGAAAGTCATGGCAACTCGGGATTTGTTAAAAAAGTTAAAGCATTCACTTGGATTACCACGATTAGAGAAATGTCTGGCCAGTTTCCATTAATTAGAGTATATGAATTTACGTGTTTTTGCCACTTCTGATTCTTCTCTTCTTTACTTATCAAGCCTTGAAAACAAGATAACTTTTTAAATGCCAGAACATCTCTATATAGAAACCTTATTATGTGGAGCACAAGCGAAGGGATCCCAGTCAGTGGTGACTAACATATATGAAGTTTAAATTATGCCGCCATTAATGTGTAATATAAACCACATGATATAAATGCTGATGGTGGACCCAGATAAAGACACAATTAAATAATGAGTTAATGCTAATGAAAAAATGATGGAATCAATGTGCTAATAAAGTGAGTTCAGTGTGCGGCCTTATCTAAGGGTTTTGGGGATTAGTCTAGGATCTCCTGTGTGTATATTGTAGGTTTCATGTTTTCCTTATGGCCGGCACCTACTCATAAATTACATTGCGGTGCACCTTCCAAAAACGTTTGTAGATTTCTATGAGCCCTAGATTGGACAACCTCGTTGTCCTCAGACGGATTGGTGCACGCCCTCATCATGGCTATCAATTTCGATACGGTAGAAAATGAATGGTCCAGAAAGCTGGCCACACTTAAGAACCATACTTTCCCTGGGCCCTGTGAATCCACAGATGATAGACATACACAGGAAGCACTATTTAAAGCTATCAAAAGGACCAGACGTGACTATCTACGTACCTGGTGGAACATTAATAGCCTTCAGTTATACAAGGATATGGAGATTATCCCACGGGGATTGAGGGTTCAAATTTTCCCGGCCTGGGAAGTTTCTCCCGACTTCAGACATAAATGGGAAAAAATCCTCCATACATGCTCCATGTCTTTGATAGATATGTTAATCAATGAAGACAAATTACATTTAGAAACTATTAAAATCCGACTACAGGAGTTATATGCTCAAATGAATCTCCTCAAGATTCAGGAGCAGGTAACTGCCTTCATTGACAGCCTCTCTAAAGAATTAGAGAAATATGAAACGGAGGTCATGAACAACAAAAAAGACAAATTGAATAGGGACAGGAGGGATGTTGACTTAGGCAAGGTATACAAATGGAGACACCATGGTAATGCAAGAGACTACTCCAAGGGACAACGTCATTACCAACATGATAGGAATACAGGGGACAACACTTCCACCACCCATTCCAGGAGATATAGAACCGCCTCGGCCACTCCCTCCATTTCTAGTAGGTCCTCGGATCGATCCACCATTGACTTGAGTTTTTTAGAGGAGGGCCCCACACGAGGACCAGGCGGGGGGGGGGGGCACAAGAGAAGTACCAGACGACAGAGACAGAGAAATGGAATACAGGGAACACCGCCGTCTGCGCCCCCGGGAGATCAAACGGAGGCGGGTGCAATCACCACGGCGAACAACACACGGGCGCCTAACACGGAACTAGAAGTCATTAATTTGACTGACACTCCTTTGACTGAGTTGCAACACTCAGTATTAGCTAGGGGTTTACATTTTTCCCCCACAGCTAATATTGATAAGTTTGAGGTGATCAAAGATTTATTTTTGTATTGTAGACGCCTATCCCTGAAATGCCACTTCTCTAACTCCGATCCAATTCCAACGGATACTGCACTTGATGCCCAGGAACAACTCGCATTACGGGACTTGGCTGCCTTAATTGAGGAACAGTAACCTGCTCAACAGACCCTTGGACTTAGAAAACCCTCAACATATACACCACCATGGATAAACACGCCGGCGATCCAAATCTTTTTTGAGACGGTGAGTCATGATATTAGGGCATTGACACCCAATAGAACTAGGAAAAATCTCACTAAAGAGGAATGGGTGGCCCTCCAAGATCTACAAAAACGGGAGGACATCATTATCAAGGAAGCTGACAAGGGAGGGAACATTGTTGTTCTCCCCTGACAGTATTATCTTGATGAGGCACAGAGACAGCTCGCTTATGGAAATACCTATCAAAGGTTGAGTTGTAATCCCCTAAACGAATACAAACGGGAATATGATACTTTATTGGAGGATGCTTTTGCTAATTGTGTCATTAATCATACCTTGTTTCAGTTCTTGAAGGTGGAGCATCCCCGAGTTGCAACGTTTTACATGTTGCCGAAAGTACATAAGAACATCTCGAAGCCCCCTGGACGCCCCATTGTATCAGGTATGGGGAGCCTAACTGAGTACGCATGTGCATATGTAGATAATCTGTTACAGCCCCATGTACTCACCTTGAATTCGTATGTGCGGGACACGACTGACATTCTGAATCGAGTTAATTCCCTCCACATTCCAGAGAACACCTTACTGGTTACGTGCGATGTGGAGGCTCTCTATACAAACATCTCGCATGAGATGGCTGTATACGTAGCTCAGTATTTTTTGGATATGGAATCCATAGATAGAAGACGACAACATGAATTCACCATCAAGGTCTTGAATTTTATATTGACACATAACTTCTTTGTGTTCAATGACCGCTACTATAAACAGATTAGGGGCGTGGCTATGGGGGCTAAATGCGCTCCTTCGGTCGCTAACTTGTTTTTTGGATGGTGGGAGTGCGAGGTGGTTTGGGGTGGGTCGACG
The DNA here is from genome assembly GCA_027917425.1 of Gastrophryne carolinensis. Taxonomy (NCBI): domain Eukaryota; kingdom Metazoa; phylum Chordata; class Amphibia; order Anura; family Microhylidae; genus Gastrophryne; species Gastrophryne carolinensis. Next base: position 524,502,049 of record CM051234.1, read on the forward strand.
GACCTGTACCAGCCCCATATTTTGGGCTGGTACAGGTTCATCGACGACATCCTGCTCCTCTGGCAGGGCCCCACACAACTATGTGAGGAATTCATTTCCATCTTAAATGATAACTCATTAAATATTCACCTCACATACACGATCTCGACCAAAAGAGTTGAATTTTTGGCTTTGGTATTGCAGGTTGGAGCCGATGGATGTATATCCACTCACTTACACAGAAAACCTACTTCCACCAATGGATTGCTGAATTTTTCAAGCTTTCACCAAAAAAAGCTAAAGGAAGGCATCCCCGTTGGACAAATGTTGCGACTGAGGAGGAATTGCTCGGATGACGTTCGCTTTCAAGAAGAAATCAAGGATATGACAGGCCGCTTCCAAAGAAGGGGATACCCAAAGCCAGTTATCGACCGGGCAGCCAGGAGGGCTATACAGACACCTAGGGACCAGTTGCTAACTTACAAAACGAAGAAAAATGATAACGAGGTAAGGTTCATTACCAATTATAACAACGATTGGAATAGAATCAGGAACATTTTAAATGCCTATTGTTCAGTACTTCGTTCAGATCCAAGATTGGACACTTGGACTAAGAGGGGCCCCTTATTGACAGCGAGGAGGGCTCCCAACTTGAGAGACAGACTCTGCAGCAGTCATTACACTGCTCCCCCCACCTGGCTACGGGACCAACCAGGAGCCAAAAGTAGTCCCTGTGGCAATTGTTCTATATGTCCGCTTGTGAAGAAGACCAATGCTATACTTGACTTGCACACACGAAGGGACATAAAACTTAAGAAACATCTAAACTGTAGATCTCAGGGAGTGGTGTATGTGATTAGGTGCCCATGTCCTAAATACTATGTGGGGGAAACTGCCAATGCTGTCAAGGTAAGAATACAGAAACACCTATCCACCATTAGGTTGGCAGCACGAGATGAGGAGAATGGACAGAGGCTAACTCCCGTAGCGTCACATTTCCTCCACTTCCATCAGAGTAATGTGTCAGGGATCCAGATTTTCTTTGTAGACCAGGTCCGTTTGGGAATTAGGGGTGGCAATTTAAAAAGGAGATTGGAGCAACAGGAGTCTCGGTGGATACACACCTTGAGGACACAGGCGCCTTATGGCATCAACGAGGACTTTGGGTTCTCATCTTTTTTAGTTCGTGACTAAGTATAGAATTGCTGTTTTTATTTTCTCTTGTCTTACTTCTCTTTTTTCTCTCAAGCAAAAGAGGTTTCACTTTTTTCTAATAGTCGCTTTGTTTTCACCCGGTTATGATTATTAATTTTGTTATTTTCATACCATTATTATCTCTTTAATCTCTTCACTTTTCACATGGTGTTTTACGCACTATTGAGCCTTTATTGATTCTTGCGTACACGTGTCACTTTTGATTGGGGACTGTTATTTCCCTCCTCTCTTAAGGATGTCCGTGCTCTCCACAGCATATGTTCCACTGCAGGTCACTAACCTGATTTCTCCTTCTGCTTATTAATTAGCACATCACAGTCTCCTGATGTACGATCTTACGCCCCATACATGTGTTTCGGACGATGTGGGGTCTTTTCGAAGGAGGCGGGGTCCCATATTGGAATACCATCACCGTGGATAATGGATAATGATAACCAATCCCCTGGTGGACCTCATGACGATACATCAAGGAGAAATTGGAAGGACCCTAACATTCAGACATTTGTATTCTGAGGGCTCCTGCGGTTGTACGGCCTTGATTCGGGGATGCATTTCACCAATGGATCTATCCAGAGGGAACTACATCTGAAAATTGGCTATATCACCAGTCTTGGATCGACCTCTGTGGCATCAACTCCAGATTGGGCCACATATGATGGACCACCTGTTCGTGGGCCCCTCTGCATAATATCTTGCTTAACTGGACATCTTTTTGGGACTCCTAATATTTTTAATATCTTTAATATTTTTGACAATAAACTACAGTCTAATACACATTGGGTACAATTGCCTTTATGCCCTCTGACCAATAGATGTATACACATGCCTTCACTCTTTGGCATGTGATTTATTCCCATTTTCTCACTTTTTTCAGGCCTTCAATCATAGCACTTTGTCTTCTAATGAGGTTCTGAGACTCCACTCCAGGAGCCCAGTCTATTATATGGCCATGGGACCATGTGGTCTCTCCATTCCCTTTTATCTCATTGTAATATGGGTTTGAGATGTATTAGGTATTTCCTTTTACAATCCATTAAGATAATACTTCGCATATTTACAATCCATTAAGATAATACTTCGCATCTTAGTAAATAGGATGGCCCTATTAGGCGCCCTTTATATGTCCCATGTGACTCTGGCATTATGCATAGCATTTTTGGTATGACTCTGTATAATTTAGGTTAGCTTTGGGCAATGCATTTTACTTGCCTGTCTATATTCATTACTATGCATAACACCATGAGCGTGCCATACCTGACATACTCAAATATGGGCAGTTTGTTCATTTACCTCTGCCCCTTGACATTGTCCAGTCAGCAATCGGGGACAGGATTGATAGCCTCTGGCATCTGTGTGATCAGTACCACAATGCCTTATATACACTCCATTCATATCCAATATGTGATTTTTGACTTGTTTATTCGTTATATAATATGACACGTAGGACTAGTAATTGATGTTGATGTTGTGGTCTCTCCCCCCCCCCCTCCCCGAATACTCACCTTCCACGGTCCGCTCCGGGTATTCCCCCGGCAGCTGGGTGGACGGGGAGTGCTCGCGCGCGGTGCGTGTGGCCGGGCGCGCGGCGGGCAGGCGCCTCCTACTGCAGGGGAGTGCGCCCGCCCTGCCGCGCGCCCGGCCGCGCGCCCGCGGTGGGGGGCGCTTCCTGACTTGCGACCGGTGCTGACGCCGGCTGCGTGGCGTCTGATGTGTTGCCCTTACGGCCACTTCCATTGGCCGGGCGGGGTGCACGTGCGGACGGTGACGTGGCGGCGTCGCATTGGCCAGCGTCTCTATCATCGGGGTATTTAAGGAGGGGTGAGGACGGCAGCCGACACACCCTGGCGAAGTGTCTTGGCGACACACAACGCGTCGGTGGCGGCTGCGGCGGGGGATCCCTGGTGACATGGTGATGTAATTTAAGGTTTATTTATTTTTGTATGCTGCTATATGACGTTATTTATCATTAATCGTTTGGTGGCCCAGCTGGGCTCAACTTCATGTAAGCCTGTTGTTTGCATATATCTTGTTCATTACATGGTACTCACTGCTGTTTAGTGTCCTTGGGCTACACACACAGCTCATAATACAATATTGTAGATTTTTTGCACATATCACACGCTTGGGATTTATTTATACACAGCAAATGCACCTAGCACTTTTTTGTTTTTTTGTTTTTTCTTGCACATTAAGAGTTTAAGTAGTTATCAACTCACTTTATTAGCACATTGATTCCATCATTTTTTCATTAGCATTAACTCATTATTTAATTGTGTCTTTATCTGGGTCCACATCAGCATTTATATCATGTGGTTTATATTACACATTAATGGCGGCATCATTTAAACTTCATATATGTTAGTCACCACTGACTGGGATCCCTTCGCTTGTGTTTTTTGTGTTTTTTAAATTGTATGTGTTTAGATTAGTGTCTTTTTTATGTACATTATATCTATTAAAATTATATATTTTTTACATTCAGTATGCAGCCTTATCTAAGGGTTTTGGGGATTAGTCTAGGATCTCCTGTGTGTATATTGTAGGTTTCATGTTTTCCTTATGGCCGGCATCTACTCATAAATTACATTGCGGTGCACCTTCCAAAAACGTTTGTAGATTTTTATTATGTGGAGCAAGCTGGTACAGGGGACATTTCTTGTTTTCATTTGGCTATGGAAATCTAGCCTAATAGGTTGTGAAATGTGCAAAGGCCAGTTTTCTTAGCAGAATTTAGATGCAATCTACCAATAATCCCATCACAAACTGAAAAATACTTCCAGTAACCAAGATTAGCAGTACTATTTCTGTAACTCATCATACAGATTAGAAATTTGCAGTAGTGATGTTTTGGAATTTGTATGACCCTGAATTGCTGCAGGCTTTAATGATTAAAAAAAGACTCAGAGGCATCAAAAGGGAACACTAAAATATCTGAGTGTGCTTTTTTAGCTACTACGGTAAAAAATTAGTATTCCAAACAGGAAGAAAATGAAATAATTTACAAATGCCACTGCCTATCAATGTTGAATATATGTTTTTGGAGTGCCAGAGAGGGTTTGAAATGCCCACTTGACATGTAAATTGCTTATAAAACATTATTTGTATTGAATTCAATTATGAAGTTCAGATTTGCATCATGCTTTGCCCTAGTTTGCATTACAACAAACTGAGCATTGCATGAAGAATTCAACAAACACTGCAATCATCTAAAGGATAGCACATGTGGTTGACCTGTCCCATACTGCATTCTTTCTGGAAGCAAATAGTATACTATTTATACTATTTACTATTTACTCAAGATCAAAATCCCGTTGGACCTGAAATGTGTTCTTCTTAATTACTTTAAATTGCCCATGCCCTTACATTGCCCATGTCCAAATAGCAACCTCTTGACATAAACCTGGTATACTGATAGAAATTGTTCATAATAAATTGAACTGGATTATGGTTAATGAAAAGATGTCTTCTATTTTATCAGATAAGTAAGAGTTCTTCTCCTGGTCAGGGACCCATGGATTAAATATAAGGGATTGGAAGCATACATCACCAACATTAGGTGGGAGAGCTACAATCGTGAGATGGGATCAATGGGTGCCTGGGGGGGGGGCTCCATCTACAGGCTCATCTCCTTCTTCCTGTCAGCATCTCCTTTTTCTTCTGTTTTCGTGTGACATATTTCACTTTTAAGTAATATTATCTGTGGGTTACCAGATAACCACAGAGACCAATTCTACCCCAATAAGATGTGCCGCACGCCATAAAATACTAAATGAATTTGTAATCCTTTATTTATTAATCAATTAATTAAATAGACCCAAGTTCTACCAGACAAACATATAATACATACATTTAAAAAACATGAGTAAAAAGCCCCAAAGGATTAGGGCAGGACGGATATCTAATAGTTAATATTATTCCAGGAGTAATATAATGTTCCCTCACACAATACAATTCATGCAATTAAATAATATAAAAAGGATACAAACAGTGAAAATGTGAACAATAATATCAATTAATATTTACACAATACACACTCCAAATACAGCTATAAGAACAACTACCTATTCATATATGTGCTAAATCCCCATAGAAAGTGACTAGTGCAGTAAAGTGTCAAGTGCTAATTGGCTATTCCATGCCACAAGGTGCTATAAGTAATGCAGTGCCTAATTGTCTGTTAAAAATACATGAATTTTTAAGGTAAACCGGGAACTAATAAACAATATAATTTTAGTACATCACCGGATAATGAGAGCCGTCCCGCAAAGCACACCCACGACGCGTTGCGTGGTGATCCCCTCACCACTTCATCAGGATCACATACATATTTCACTTTCCTTCTTTTTCCTCCTTTTTCTCGATGTACCTACTATTATATACACGGATGATATTGGAGAAAAATAACAACCAAGTAAAGACATGTTATATAGGTATAATGGGTGGTTATTAACTGCATCTGTTGTAATAGAATGACAAGAGGGTCACCAGAGATAGTTTATAGGATGGTTTGTGTAAATGCTATTTTCATTCTGACTCTTGATAGTAAAGGACCTCAGGGAAGATTGTATCTAAAATTATATGAATCCTACTCTGTCCATACAAGATAGCCTATAACCGATACACATCTATGTTAATGTCAATGTATATTAATCTGTCAACTTTTTTATGAAAACAATAAATATTTTGAAACATAAATTAAATAATAATAATTAATAGCAATAAACGTGTATGTCTGTGTCTTCTTAAAGGTGTTTTGCCTGTCATCCTGGGGATAGATTCTGTTTTAGTCCTCTTAGTCTTCGTCTCAAGTCAGGTATGTTTAGAATTTCAATTTTGTATTACGGAGGTTTGCTGAGCAGGGGTGAACCTAGCCACTCTGCTGTTTGAGACATAGCGTCAGGTAGTGGCTGGTTAATTACAGGTAGCGACAGGTAGCGAATGGTGAACGCCGGACACAGCACACAATGAAACATTTATCAAGCAGAATCTGTTTAGCGACATCTGGGATAGCGCCATGTAGCATCTGATTCATCATTTTCACAGCCTCAGCGAACAGCGCCAGCGTTCAGCCTTGCACAGCGCCAGGTATGACCTCTCGCTACCTGACGCTCTCCCATACATTTCAATGGACGATCCTTTTCTTCTCTTTAAACGGGGTTTTTGTTTTTATTTTTTTTTTCAAAAAAATCACAAATAATTATTTGACCTCTTCTGGCATTGAAATAGCAGTTTTTTCATATTTTTTTCATTTTTTATATATTTCCTCAGAAATGACATTACAGATCTGGCATTAATGTGTTCATGTTACAATGTTGTTACAATGTAATTCCATATGTTTTCGCTTTGTTACTAGTTGATAGATGCTTGAAAACATGCTTTAAACACACCTCCTCCTGCGCTCTGGGCTTCAAACAAGTATTTTTCAGCGCCAGAGGTTTGTGAGGCTGTTTTTTTGGTGAATATGGTGTGAGTGGGTCGCTATGAGCAGTCGCTAACATGCGCTCCCATACAGTGCTGTACTGGTCAAATAGCGACTCCTCACAATGTATTCACCATTACTGAACAGCGACTGAGTCACTATAAAGTAGCGACCCCCGGCTGAGCACTGCGACTACTAACGGGGGCTCTGAAAATGCCTGCTACAGACGCTCATCTGTCGCTACCTGCTGCTAATGATGAATCAGCCTCCCCGTATACAAAGGTGCCCCTCCCCCCACCTATAAAATAGTAAACTACCTATATATCAAATATTATTGGTTCACAGGGTTAGGTTGTTTTTACTCAGTCATGGCCAAAAACAAGAAAATGGTGTGCAGGGGTGCCCCGCTGAACTGCAAGTGAACTGGTAAAATAAAAATTGTTTAGTGATTGTCCCCTCTATATTGTGCTGTCTGAGGCAGCTGCCTCACCTGGCTTCATTACAGGTGCACCACTGATGCAGATTAGTGTTATTAATAGTTATAGTAGGATTACATTTATGTTCACAATGTACCTTTTAAGTTAAAGTGTACCTAAACCATCCATAGGATGTCTACCCCAGGAAGAAAGTAGGTCCACTGTAATCCTAAAGAACCCTCTGTCACCTTTCTGGCCCCTAGTAGGTGATATTCACTTCTTCCAGGTTAATTTTTTGTCTCATGTGGGAATAGCATGCACAGCCCTGGGGTTTGTGACATGCAGTGCATGAAGTGTATTTTTTTTTTGGGCCCTGGGATGTCTTATGTGCCAATTGTGGGTCATGGGAGCAGACAGACTTTCTTACACATTCTTGCAGAAGTACAAACACAGACCAGTCTTTTAAGGGTGAGGGTTCCACTTTCTTTAGTTAAAGGGCCAGTCCAGCCACTGCCTGATCTTAAACTACCCCCCATCCTGCCTCACTTAACAAGCGCTAAAGCAGCTGCTTTCTTCCTGAGGCTGCACAGGTCCTGCCGGACTGGAAGCTCAACATTAGTGCTGCTTTAGCGCTTGTTAAGGGAGGTAGGGTGAGGGGTAGTTTAAGATCCGTCAGACTGGCTGGACTGGCCCTTTAAGGCCAACTAGCTCTAGCAGTATACTTTCACAGTAGTCGTTCCAATAGTACAATCACTGTAATTCCCTTCAGCATTACCAGGCCTGGTTTCCCTTTTAGCAGCTCCAACAGGCACAGCACAGGTACCTGGGCCTTAAGCTCAATCCACAGGTCCCTGGTGATTGCCATTGGGTTCACACAGCTCCTGGCAGCCTCATCCAGCACAGACTTCTGGCTGCTTCACTCCCTAAACAATTACTATTTCCAACTAGATCCTCTGTAGATTCATTCTAATGCCACCCAGATAAAACTTTGTTGTAAAATTAGCAAAGCAAACCACCTGTTTATGCCACATGCAGAACGTTCCAGAGCTTTTAAGGAATCTAGGCACTTTTTTCAAAGGAACAGTCCAGCCTCTCCCAAAAAACACACACTCACCCTTTGCCCCCTGTAGAGTTTCCAGCTTACTACAGTAATATAAAGTTTGGAAGTTTCAGAGCTTTCCAGCTTAACCACCTTTCACTGGTGACCTTGGTGTTGATTAGCCGCTCTCACATCAGTCACAGTGACCTTAGCACGCCCCCAGTAATGTAGTGAATCAAGCTGGTGTAGCCAGTCCATGTGCAGTTATTGGTGCTGCAGTGTGCTACTTTTTGGGTCCCCTATCAGATGACAAAAAGGTATGTATGTTAGCATTGTTGTATCGTATTGTCATGGACCAACCCTGTGGACCAGCACCCTCTCTGGTGCATAGTTGCCAACAAGGTTTTAGGTTTACTTTAAAGAGGAAGCCCAGTTAAAATTGATTTTGAATGTCCTGCTGTGTGTCAATCTGGGATGCCAATACTCACCTCTTCTGTGATCCAGCGACAGTAGGTGTATTTGTGGTCACCCACAAACAATCAGGTTTTCTAGATTGCTGCTGTGGTTGTTGCATAAAACAAGGAAGAGGTGAGCTCAGCTGCCCAGACCTGGCTTGCGCCCATGCTGCATGGATACAAGGAATACAAAACATATATTGTAAGCACAGCGATAATCAAAGGCAAATGATTTGTCAACCACACAATCAATAATAATGCTCAAACGTGTAAAGGCACCAACAGCAAACAATAAAGAATGAAAGTAAGAACACAGTAAGAACAGTCTCTTTTGTATAGTGGTACGGCTTGGGAATCCCACGGTGCATACACTCAGCAACAATGTGCGTTAAAATCCTCCACCATCCTTAATAACTGTTTACCAGAGATGACTTTGTAGGAGGCTTTAACAGAATCAGCTGAAATATGATCCAATCATTTAATGATCTCCCATGCATATAATAAATATCTTAAAAATAGATGGCTTTTTGCCCAATTGTCTCTTCAGACCATACACTCAAAGGTAGCAGGGGGGAGAGAACAGAAATAACAACCTAGTGCAACTCTGTATAGTGAATATTTCAAGAATTTAATAAAAGTATTGCACTTACAAACCACAACGAAATAGGCGCGTATAAGATCCAAACAGTTAAAACCGCAGGTAAAGTGCGCTAGCAACTTTACTTTGGTTGCGCTTTTAACTTTAACGAAGGCCTGCTAGCGCAACGAAACGCTTCAGGCGGGATATGGCTTTATATCTTAACTACTGAGGATAATCTTGAGTTTACTATTTCTACGCGACGGCTGCCATTGATTGTGGATACAGGAGAAACACTTTACCTGCGGTTTTAACTGTTTGGATCTTATATTTCTTTGTGCAATACTTTTATTAAATTCTTGAAATATTCACTATACAGAGTTGCACTAGGTTGTTATTTCTGTTCTCTCCCCCCTGCTACCTTTGAATGTATGGTCTGAAGAGACAATTGGGCAAAAAGCCATCTATTTTTAAGATATTTATTATATGCATGGGAGATCATTAAATGATTGGATCATATTTCAGCTGATTCTGTTAAAGCCTCCTACAAAGTCATCTCTGGTAAACAGTTATTAAGGATGGTGGAGGATTTTAACGCACATTGGTGCTGAGTGCATGCACAGTGGGATTCCCGCGCCGTACCACTATACAAAAGAGACTGTTCATACTGTTTGCTCTGTGTTCTTACTTTCTTGGATACAAGGAAGTCCAGTCAATTTGGACCTCCTCTTTACCTATTTCTTTTAACTAATATATCAGTGTATTCTGTTATGTTGTATTAAGAATGGTTTAAAATACAGCAGTGAATACAATACATGTAGCATTAAAGGCATTAAAGTGACTGATTCCTCTAAGTAATGGAACAGATATGACCTCTCTGTGTCCTTTCCAGGAATAAGAACCTTACTTTATGTGTACATAAATTTCAAGTATGTAATAGCATACACAAATGCTGCTGTAGAATCAAGTTAAGTAGTTACACACAAGAAGGAAAGTGCAAGTCATGACATCTTCCGCTGAGAAAACACAGGGGTGGTAGAGTAGCAGCAGGCTGTGCACTAAAGGCAGAGCGCTTCATTGCCAACAGCTGTTCAGGACCCCTTGCTCATCTGTTAAGGAATGACAGAAGACCCTAGAAACAGGAAAATGTTCTTTACTGACCAAGGCAGGATAAATATAGATGAATCTCATCTTGCAGCAGTGGGACCATTTATAATAATGATATTTGTTAAAGTGATATCATCTCACCTGGGAATATGAAAAAACGGCTTTTGCATTGATGGTTTATGGAAAAATCTCATGCACTGAGTGGGGCCTCACTCCCCGCTCTCTACAGAGATTGGAAAAACATTTAAATTGCTTCTTCTGTATGGCAGTTCTGTACCGAATAAATAAAAGAATGCAACTTCTCAGAACAATAACTATAATTTAGTGTCGCTGTTTGTTTTAAATTCTACCATAAATGATTATGTGACTGTATCTTAAATATCCTTATTGTAAATAGCTCACTATTTTGATATTATTAATAGTTTAGTTCCATTCCCTTTAGTTAGCCTGTATTTAAAGATTTATGTATCTTTATTAACATAGACAAGTTTATTTTATTTTGATGCTCTTTGGTGGCACTTGCCTTATCACACACTGTTTCTGCTCTCTCTTTTTGTGTGCGGCAGGAGTGGTGGTCAGGAAGACAAAGGGCCTGATGCAGAGCCTCCTCTGAACTGCCCTTAAAACCTTCCGATTGTCCGGGTCTCCCGTTTGAATCGTGGCTCAAATGTGATGCAGAGCCTCCGTCGGAATGGCTCCCTAACTGATCCGTCAATGTCACTTTACTCGGAAAGCTTTTTTTGCTCCCTCGGGTGCCTTCAATTTGATCGGGGCTCCCGGTCACGTTCACACGGGCGGCCCGTTTTTCCCTGATTTTTCCTGCCTTTTTGAACGTACCTGCTTGGTTTCCGTCGTATTTGACCTTCCATTTTGGTGGTTTTAGCAAGTGTACTTACATCTCCATGGCTCTTCAGTTGCCAATCTGGCTACACGCAAGCGCACATCCCGCAAACTCCATCGGAATATGCATATGGCCACAAATGTAAATTTGAGACAAATTTTTTTTTTGGTTGCTTTTTTTGGTGGGGGTTTCCTTGTCCATAATGCATACCTAAATCATCTAGTAGTTCCTTCTCCCTTGTCCTTAATGCTTACCTTTATTTATTTAATTTTTTTCTTTTTATTGTCCCATATCTAAACCTTTGGTGTGTGATGTAAATGTGTGCTGATGTTGTGTGATGGTACTTTTGCAGGAAACACAACTCTCGAAATCGTATTAATTATTTATTAGTATTTTTTTTTTTTTTTGTGTTTTGGTATTAAATTTTTTTTTTTTAAAAACTATAAAAAACATATTTACAATTTTTTTCCAACAAAAAAAAAATTAGGCCTCGGGGTCTGTAGCCTGTGTTCTTTGATCTGTGAATGAAAAACAACATTACTTTAGCATTTTTTTTTGTTTTTTTTTGATTGTTTGTGCACTTATTAAATGGGACCTTCTGCGTGTTTTAATGAAAAGGCCAAACTCTTCAGAAACGTTGCCCCAGCATCTTAAACTAATATATATTAATTTTGTAGTCAATAAATTATTATTCTTTCCCCCACTGGGCTGCAACTCAGTTCTGGAATTTAGGATACGTGCAACGCCATGTTGACTCTGAAGCATCACACTTACTGAGGAGAGGAGAGTGGGATAAGGTACAGGGGGTGGGTTATAGCTGTGCTTTGCTCACACAGAGCCGAGATGTGCTATGGAAAAGGTTGGTAACATGATTTGTAAGGTGGACAATCTGTATGTACAGGATGTGGGAACTATCTAAGCTAGCCTCTTATTCATAGTTAAGGTCCGCTTTAAGGGCTTTTTTGGATACATTTCGAGGGAAATGTTAAAGTTTTTTATGTTTTAAATGGAAATGTTTGCTCATTTACTTTAGTTTAAATAAACACCACTTACAAGGTTTAGGCCGCACATTGCGTCGGGGGCGGAGTCTCCATTCATACTCCCTCTGTGGCAGTTGGGAATCTGTATGAATGACAAACACACTGATATTAGAGACTGTTGTTCTTTCATTAATATAATATTATGTTAGGCTTCTATGTATTAATCTACTCACCTTCCCCAGCAACCTCTTCCTCCTCGCCCCCTTCCTCACTCATCCCTTGGGATGTTCCAGCGACGTCTGAATCTACAACAATAGTGCACATGAGTATCTGTATTTAATGCATGTCTTACCACATATGTAACTATATTTCCCTTACCGGAGTCAGGTTGAGGCTCTGTTCTGCTCGACTCCCTGCCGTCAGATGGGGGTGGCCATGGGGGTGGCCGTTGACCCTGGCGGTGGGCCACCTACACCTTCACCTGTTTCGCCCAACACTGGGTTGCGTGTCCTGGTCCGGGTGGGGCGGAACCGCAAATTCCATTCATGGGCTGAAATACAAACACAATCATTAAACCACGCCCAGGCGATGCCAGGGTTAGAGGTGCATTGACATTTTCTACACTTACATGGGAAATGTGTTGCGAAGTACCGCCTCACCCAGGGCTTATGTCTTCTTTTTAAATCAGACCAGTGTTGGGCGATCTGAGTGAAGGTATAGGTGGTTTGGGATCTTCTTTCAATCGCGTCCACCACCGCCAGGGCCAACGTCCGCTTGTCATAATCTGACGGCAGAAAGTCGTAGGGATTCCTCAGCATCATCTGTTAGAAAAAGAGACAAGGACACACCATTAATCCACAAAATACATTAACAAGTTTCCTGACCTAAATCAAGTCACTTTATTAACCTCTTGCTGCCTCACATTGCCCTAGTTCTGCTATCTGCATGTAGGCTAGTTTGTAGCTGCGTACATGGGTTAAATTAAGGTGGGCTGGTCTGTAATGTGACAAACTAAGTTGTTTCAGACTATTATTGCATTTTTTTCTTTTTTTATTACAAGGAATGTGTGCGCGCACATAAACGCACGCTCGCTCGCTCGCATACTCACATCCATGATGAGCTCGTCCTGCTCCGTTGTAAAGACGGCGGGGGACATCTTGGCTTCTTTTTCAAATTCTAGCTCTGACGTTCCCCCGCGGTGACGTGCGTGCGTGCGCGCAGGCGCGCAACCGCAGTTGTAAAAATATTTAAAGTTCAAGGCACTCCGCTTGGTGTGGGATACCATATCAATATGGGCAGACCTAAAGGGAGCACAAAGAGCCAACCAAGGCCAAAGCCACATAGCAGCCGCACACATGCCTCATCCTAAATAAAACACAAAAGCAGGCACAAGACACATGTAGAACATGCACCAACTAAAACGGTGGGGACTCCACAGACACAGGCACATTCCCCAAAACGCAGGAGCAAGGAGATATTAACCCATTCTCAACCACCGCCCCAAAAACCACACACGACTCCCCAGATAGCCAATCATCTATTTCAAGTGATGCAGGGGACAACACACACCCATGTGGGCGATAACCACGCCGTGGGTCCCGTGATAAGCACAAAGCATGGCTGTTGCCAATGCTGTTTGGGTACATTATGGTGTTCTGTCCATCGAGATACTGAACAAATCAAGCGGACAGTTGTGGACCTGAAATCATATAGTTGCCCAAAAATGGACATGCGCCGGCAGCAGAGGTAAAGCCCAAATGCATTTAGAGTCGCTTTGTGACCAGCATGCAACTTATTAGGTTTGATTTAATCTTCCCCAGCCTGCAGACAGGGGGTGGTTTCAAGAAAATACATTGGCCACAAGGTCAGCACGGATTGTGTGTGCTGGCCCACTTGGTGTACCAGTGTAAGGAGGGGTCTGCTCGTCAGAAATAGGGAAAGGTTCTGCACCCAGGTCAGTATATCGAGCAATCCTGCTTCTAATGGCAAGGTTGTGCAGGAACCCACAAGCAATAATTATTTTGATAACCTTGCCAGGCTGATACTGAAGAGAACCCCCACTGTGATCCAGACATCGGAAACGCATCTTCCACAACCCAAAGGCACGTTCCACCACAGAGCGGGACCTCCTATGGGCTGTGTTGTAGCGCTCCTGTGCCTGGGAAGATGGGTGCAGGATGGGTGTGAGCAGCCAATTTTAACAAGGGATAGCCTGAGTCACCTGCAAAAATACAAAAGACAAACATAAGGTGGATGCCTAAAAAAAGGTTTAGGTGTGCATAGAAACATTAGTACACAGGGACAAATAGGTGAGCTAGGTATGGTGGGAGGAATTGACATTTTTACTGAGCCTACAAACACATGCAACCTGTACACTCCTTAAAAATGTCTGCGTAATGCTACTGAGATAAGAGGGCCAGAACATAAGCCAATAGTGGAGAATACTTTCACCCATTAATTAAACCAAAAACCTTTTCAAGTTTCCAGGAAAGGTCTCACAGATTAGTGGGGTAGTGGCAAATCCACATTCAAACCTGGGGGCCAAGAAATACAACTTTAATACACATACCCAGTAACCATCCTCCAGAAATATCTCCAGATTGAAACCGTTGATAGAGGCTGGAGTTCCTCAAAATGTGCGCATCATGCGTGGACCCAGGAAAGCCAGCAAACAGACTGAAAAATTGAAGATCAGGGCCCGCCACTGCCTGAACATTGATGGAATGGCCCATCTTCCTGTTCCTGCACCAAGCAAAACACAAGTGTAATTAGTGTGAGCCATAAAAAATGTGTGATAACCAGAAAAAAAGCAGAACCAAACCACATACCTGAACAGATATTCCTGGTCCGCAGGGGGGATGAGCGAGACATGTGTGCAATCGATTGCACCAAGGACGTTGGGCATGTCGGCTATGTTATAAAAGCCCAACTTAACCACATTCCAGGCTTCCCCTGTTTGAGGGAAAAAAATGTAATTCTGTGCCAGGGTAGCCATGCCATCCAAAAACTTGGTTAGGCTGCGGCTCAGCGTAGACTGGGACATCCCCAGGGAGAAGGCACCCAGTCTCTGGAACGAGCCGAAAATTGCAGGCAGCCAACCAATTTGGTCATACCTGCAATTGCATGCCCCTTTCTTGTGGTGGGGGCTAACCATGGCCGCAGCTCGCTATACAAGGCATGGAGAGAAACACGGTTAAGGCGGGTGAGCTCGAATAGGTCAATGTCACTCATGCCATCGATGTCCAAAGGCGTGCGCTGCAGCCTGGTTTCTGCCATACTCAGAACTACCAGACGGCGTAGCTGGCGCCTTTGATGTTGGCCCACAGAGGAATGCATTCCCAAATAGCACGGAGCTCCAATACGGCTGGTCAGACTTGCCGTAAGTGCAGGCTCGGCGGCCCCGTTTTATTTGGCTGATTTCAATCGGAAACCAAGGCTCTGCATCACTGAAAAAAGGCGTGGGACCATGATAAATTAAAGGGTCACTCCTGACCTTTTTTATAGAAAATTCCATATCCCCACCCTGTGCCCTCTTATTAGTGATCCTGCACATGCAATAAAAGAAAAAAAAGACACTCACCTTCAACCTGAATCACAGCTGTGGCCGCTGGGAGCAGGTAAAGCTGACAGAGGGCGTGGGGGGTATGTCATTTTTTAACAAAGGGGCTGGAGTGGCCCCTTAAAATGGACCAACACCCTGCCTGATCGGCCCGGGAATCTATAAGATCAGATCCCTCCCCCGCTGTGTGAAACCCCCCAGGACACCCCATTCACCTTACCTTACTCCCGGTCCAGCGGCGCATGCGCGGGCCGTGGCCACATCTTGCCCTTCTCTCTAGCAGGGCAGCGCGGGCGCGCTCCCTGTTAGGGGGAAGCGCGAGATGCGGCTGTCAGTGTGCTCGGAGCCCCTGTGGTTGTACGCCGCTTGGACGCGCATACCACAGCGGCTCAGAGCGTGCTGATTGGACAAGCAGCCGCGCATGCGCCATAGGAACGGGGTGAGGTGAGTTTTTGGGGGCGTTCTGGGGGATTTCACGCAGCGGGGCACCCCCAATTGAGGAGCCCTGCTGAAGTGGACCAAAACCCAGGATAGTGAAAAACCTGGGTGTTGGTCCACTTTAAGAAGAGACCCATATTAGGCTTAATATAATGGGCTACAAGGGATCAAAATGCTCCCTATTCAAGGGTAAAAGGTAAAGCACATTTTCGAAAAGCAGAAGGTATTTACATGGCAAATAAAGACCCAGAATAACAAGATTTATCTATGATCCCTCGCAGCAAGTGGAGCCATGCAAATAATTTCTCTTTGCCTTTGTTAAACTGAAATGTTTAGAATAGAAAATGAAAAAAAAAAACAAGAACAAAGTAAACCTTGTATCATATATTAATATATAATGCACAGTTACAATACTTAACAAAAACCTGCTGATTTGCAGTAGTTGTAGCCTGTAAAACACCTCCTATCACTATAAGTGCCCATAGATAGTCCTTTGTAAGCAGCTCAGTGTGTGTGTAACACATGAATAGCTTAAGCCTTGTGAATTGGAGACAACAGCAGCAGCTCAGGTCCCCATCCCCCACAACCTGCTCAACTGCTTTCTGAGAGCCCAATAAACTGGCTTGTCAAACAATGACTAACAGTGAAGCTTGCAGTGCTGACAAGCACTATTTCATGTTTATGATATATTAGGCAGTTATCCAGGTTGTAAACTTAAGAAAACAAGGAAAACAGAAACATGGATAGAAATGTACTTATTCTTAAAGAAGACAACAATAACCTGATCCTTTGGAGCTTCGTCGTCATCAAGCCATTCATTTTATTTTTTAAAGACAGCATGAAGGATATCGCTTTGATACTATTTACAATAATCTGAAAGGCCAGGATTATACAGTTTATTACATTTTCTTTGATTTAGCTGCAAGGACAGGAGATAATAAGATCAGTGTTACAGGACCAATTACATTAGAGATGTTTCAGGAAATTGATAAGTGTAATAGGATTAACCACAACCACTGTCAGGTGGTGACTTCAGCATTCTGAAGCAAACAAATTTGTAGATACACTGGGTCTTCTATATTTGCTTCTTGAGACATGTAATGTGTGCTGCCTGTATTTTAGGAATTCATTTTTTCTAGCATTAAAACTGATCAGGAACGATATTAAAATAGACCCCCAACAGAGATGAAATCTGTCACACAGGATTTTATTGACCTTTGTGAGTTTGGGTTCCCAAACCTGAACACAGACTTCAGCCAGAAGTCCATGTTCATGTTCGGCTCAAACATGTAAAAGCTTGTTGCAGCTCATTCACCGTCTTAACCTAAAGGATGCAGCAGCCAAAGCTGCTGTACAACTCACCTGAGCCCAACAGTCTTGGTCTCCTTGTCAGCAGCGGTGGCATTCCTTTAAAATGGTCCTCAGTGGGGGCCACACAAAGGTGGGCACCACTCCCATGAGTGTGGACACTCCTAGTGCAAGCATTGCCAGCTGACACTAGGAGTGTTCTCACCCATAGGAGCGGCGGCAATCTTTTTGTAGACCCTGCCATACACCATTTGAAGTGAACGCCTCTGCTGATGGGACCGGGATCATGGGGCTCAGGTGAGTTACAGCAGTGCTTCCTGCTGCACACTCGTATTTCATAACTCCCCCCGCCACACTAGCCATCACATTTTTTTTTCAGCCCACAATTGCCCCCCAAAGTTTGGATCCCCATTGATCTAGCCAAACTTGCCAAACCTGAACTTTGGTGGGTTCACTCATCCCTAGTCAAGATCAGTGTATTAACTAAATGTCATGGGGCTTTGGGGCCAACCTTAAATGGGGCCCTTTCAAGGCTTCTACAGTGAACTTTTCTCTGCCTTTTAACTCCGTTGGATGCAGCTAGGCAAATAATGACTAGAGATGAGCGAACCGGTTCGGATGAACCGGAATTCGCTCCGAATTTCAGGAAATATTCGATTCGGCACGAACCCGAATATTTTGTGGTTCGTGCCGAGCGAATTTTTCCTGAAATAAAAAAAAAAAAATGCCGGCATGGTGACAGCGGAGCCGGCCGGCGGGCCGGTAAAGCCGGCCGGCCCGCTCCCACCATGCCGGCATTTAAAAAAAAAAAAAAAAAAAAAAAAAAGCATTTTTGCCGGCATGGTGGGAGCGGGCCGGCCGGCTCCGCTGTCAGCGGAACCGGCCGGCCCGCTCCCACCATGCCGGCATTTAAAAAAAAAGCAAACACTTACCTGCAGGTCCGGAGCGTGGAGGCCGGCGCCGCTCTCAGCTGTCATCTGAGGGCGCGTCATCAGAGGCATGGTGGGAGCGGGCCGCTCCCACCATGCCGGCATTTATGATGGGGAACTTCGTAAAAGTTCGATTCGGCCGAACCCGAATTTCTTTGTGAAATTCGGCGAATCGGCCGAATCGAACTTTTCAAAAGTTCGCTCATCTCTAATAATGACTTAAACAGCAGAGTGAGCACAAATAGGATAAATTAGAGGAGCAACAATGATGGGCCTCCCCGACCTTCAGGACCCCGATGCGTTCACAACACCTACACCCCCTGTAGTTATGCCCCCTGTCAGGATCTACACTTACATAGCTCTACAGTGCCATAAACATAACCTATCAATTGTGCTGTATCCACCCTCCATCCATCCTTTAGACTGTAAGCCCATAAAGGCAGGGCTCTAGCTCATGTTGTATACAGTTTTCATAGCATTCACTTTGAACTTTGTAACTGTGATTTATAATAGTCTATGTACTGAATGTTTTACCCAGTCTGTAATTACTACTTTGTACAGCATTACAGATGCTATATAAAGAAACAATAATAACTTGCAATGAGGAGTGCATAGACAGGGAACTTTGCATGCACACAATACAGCAAATGCGTGAAACCACAAGCACTGGTACAATAGTGCGTTCTAGTGCACATTCAAAACTGTGCTTGTACTAGAATGATTGTGCAGCTGCACGCATGAGGCATGCTCTATGAAGTTGTCTGAGTTTTGAGACACCACAAAGTTGCTAGTTTGTTTTTGGATTGTCCTGCCTCTTATACCTTGTGAACTGGCTATTCATGTCTGGCTTAAACCTCAGCTTCTAAACCTTCCTTTGGGTTGCATTTATTATTATAAATGTATGGGTTTTGTTTTGAACCTCAGCACACCTGCTCACCATGGACTTCTGCTTGTTCAACCGACCAAGAACGTGTATCATTTGTGTTGCAGTGTCATTGTCCCTGATAGTTTGTTGTCCCTAAGTGTTTCCGCAGCCAAGTCCATCCCCACCATTAGGGGCTGTGGTAAAAATCAGGACAGCAGATTCCAGGATCTGGTTAGTCTAGCATATTAATTAGTTCTTCTGTCTGATTTAGAACACTGATAGAATATTATTGCACAAAAGTTTGGGGCAGACATCAAAAAGATAAATATAGCGAACATTATGAGAAGACTGTGTTGTTCTTGAATAAACATAAGGCTGGCATGATTTACAGTTGGGAATATGCTTCCCTTTTGGAGCACATGGCTGTCACTGTCCCCAGTCCCTCTGGTCGGCATACCAAAGACTACTAGTAGCAGGTTTCTCCAATATAGTTACAATATTTATCTACATAGTCATGAATTATTCTTCATAGGGCTAGGATAATTGCTAATGTTTATTGGCAACTAGATTCCACCACTTCAGAAGAGGAATTCCAATATAAAATATCTTTGAGACATAATTGTTGAAAGAATAGGTCTATGTTAGAGTCTCACAGCCTGTAGAATATTGCTGTTGCACTGGGTTAAAAGAACCCTGCTGGCTATATACAAAGACATAAAATAGCTTGAGGAGTGAGTTATTACACAAAAGCCACAATAAAAAAAGAGAGAGTGGAGGCATCCAAATAAGACAACACAGAATAATTTAAAAAGTGTTTTCGAAATATTGGCATGTACGTATTGGTGCATCAAAACAACTACAAATAATGTATTTTAACCCTTTAAGTGCCAGCCTACCTAGATTTTTTGTCACACTCTGTTGCCAGACTACTTTTCACGTTTTTGCGCTACACATGTTCAACCTTGATTTTTGAAAGGATTTCCAGGGATTTTCCAGGAAAATTATATATTGTTTTTTGAGTCTGGGCTTCAACATGAAATCATTTGTTTGGTCTTTTAGTGTATTGTCAATACTATTGGGTGAAATATGTGCAAAAAAATAAAAAAAAACTATTTTTTACAATTTGTAGTGTTTTTTTGTGATAAAAAATGTAAGTTTGTTAATTAGATATTATTGCATGTGAAAGCCCTATTTCTCCCAGTTACAACGGTACCACATATGTATTGGTATACACCCTTTCCTGCCCAGGAAACTCCCCCAAACTGAAACAGCAGTTTAGGAGATTTCAGATAGGATACAACTATGCAACATGATTGCATAGTTGTAAGGGGTTAACTTAAAAACAAAAAAGGCATAGGGTCTCCCCTCCCGGGGGGGGGGGGGACCTCATTTTTTTGGGGGAAATTTAAGGGTTAAAAACCCTTACAATCCCCCCCAAAAAAATGGCGTAGGGTCCCCCTTACCCAGCATTACCGACCCGGACCAGCTATGGGGGATTGTAGAACAGGGCGCAGGGGCCAACGTTGGTGGCCCCTGGCCCTGCAGGCTACTAGCCCACATAGCCACTAAGCGGCCCGTGCCCTTCTGCCCCCCCTGGCCATTGGGGAGGCAGGTAATGGGGGGCTGGGGGTTATGGCAAGTTACCTGTTAGCCGCAGGTGATTGCCAGCCCCAGAGCCTTGTGAACTGGTATAAGGGGTCTCATGTTTGTGTCATTATTATTATTTTTTTTTTCTTTCAGATGGCGCGGGGTGGGCCTATTCCGGGCCCCCTCCTGAAGAGCAAAGGCCCGGAGGCGAAAATCAAGTTGTTGTTTATTGTAGGGAATCGCTGGCACTTTCAAACGAGGGGTTAGGTTAGTCTGTATCTTTTTTACTTTTTTTTTTTATGGGGCTCTAAATCAGCTACGTGAGTCTCACGTAGCTGGCACTTAACGGTTGGAGAGGCAGCTACGTGAGACTTTATACATTTTTGGATCATCTAAGTTCTAATGAATTTAATATTTTTCTCACGGCCCAGCCCCTGGCTAAACAGGTGACTTTCTTGGACCTAACAGTTTCGATCAAGGAGGACGGGTCCATTTGTACTGGCCTGTATCGTAAAGAAACATCTGCTAACTCTCTGCTGCATTATAGCAGCTTCCATCCTACTAATCTTAAACGCGGGATCCCCATCAGGCAATTCCTTAGAATTCGTAGGAATTGCTCGGAGGAAGAGGACCTTCGCCAGGCTAATGATCTTGCTTGTCGTTTTGAGAAAAGGGGATATCCAAGGGCAGCCATACTGAGAGCACTGGCACGAGCAATGAACACCCCAAGATCAAGACTCTTGGCTCCTAAAAACAAAGTGAGAAAGCGAGATACTTCCCAGGTAAACATTACTCAGTATAACAGTCAGTGGCACAGACTGCAACAAATCTTATGTGACCATTGGGACATATTAAAATCTGATCCCATGTTGACCAGGTGGGTGAGGGGGGGTCCACGGATGATGGCCCAAAGAGCCCCAAATTTGCAGGACAGGGTCTGCTCCAGCCATTTTGCTGCTTTACCTAATTGGCTATGTGATCAGAATGGGGCTGTTGGCAGCCACCCTTGTGGTGGCTGCTCAATTTGTCCTCATATGAGCAAAAATAAAATTATCAAGAACCTCAAAACTGGCAAGGTCTTTAATATTAGACAATTCATTAATTGTAGGACAGTGGGAGTTGTGTATGTGCTTAAGTGCAGCTGTCCCAAATTATATGTGGGAGAAACCAAAAATAATCTAAAAGCAAGGATTCAGGGACATCTCTCGAACATACGCTTGGCGGAGAGAAATTTGCAGCTTGGCAGAACTGTTCCCCCTGTGGCACTTCATTTCCTGCAACACCATGGCAGTGACTATGGTGGTCTGTCAGTCACTGGGATTGAAAAGGTGAACCTGGGTCCTCGAGGAGGTGACTTCAAGAGGGTTTTACAGCAACATGAACTACGCTGGATTTACAACTTGAGTTCCCAGGTCCCATTTGGGCTCAACGAGGACCTAGCGTTCACACCTTTTTTAGGGGTTTAGTTCATGTGTGCATTATTATCATTGAGGGGGTCGCTACTGGGGGACGAGGCTATGGGGTGTGATCGTGAGTGGTTGGGGAGTTCTTTAGGAGGGTTTGAGGTTGTTTTCCCGGGATTCGGGTCCAGAATTGTCCAGGTAGCACAGGGGTAGATGGGTTGGGCACTTTGGGGGGGGTCAGGGGGGAGGGGGTGTTACATCAGGGAGTTGTTTGTTTATTGTCACTTTTATTTGTGTGGTTTGGGGGCACATGGGTCAATCTAATAAATGTTGGACACCATGTATTTGGATGGTGGTTCCACTTAGCCTATCACCAACTGGGGAACTTTGGGGCCCATGGTAGGGGTTTTCCCTCTTTAGGGCTCCTTTATTTTCCATGTTGGTTTGATAATGGGTCTCATTCTTAGAAACTATAAATTATTATACAATGCATTAATTTGTTTCCACACGTGTTTTTGGGCTTTTTACAGCTCATGTTTGGTCTTTCACTTGACATCACTGGATTACATGGTGGTGGTGTTAGGGTCACTGGGTGTATACACATGTGTTAGATATCTATATGCACACAATTATGTTGACATTTTTTGTGTTCAGTTTTTTCAGCAATCACTATTACACCCCTGTGGGTCATGGATTCTTTTGGCTTAGACCACTTGCCGGGATAGAAAAAGAAAAAGGAATAAGGAAATGATCGAAGGAGAAACATTGAGAACAAAAAACAAAACAAAAAGATGTTTGGAGAAGAACAGAAAAGAAAGAAGCAAGAAAAAGGCAAGGAGCACCTTCCCCCCCCTTCTTCCCCCCTCCCCCTCCGTTTTCCCTCACAGCTTGCAGTTTGTGCACGAGATAACTCCCCCTTTTCTTCCTACTTTGGTCTTTGATGATTTTGCTCTGTCCTGTCTGGTCGTTTTTTAAAACATTTTTGAAAATATGGTTACCGATTTGGTGTAGCAGCGCCCCCTATGCCACAGTATGTATCGGTGGCACTGTAACGGTTACTCCTCACCATTGGGTGATAGGATGTGTATATTTGCATAAGAATTATGGAACACAATATAATGTCTGTAGATTCGGATTTGAAGTTTGCCGTGGTTGATCCGAACTTTTACTGTCCCTTTAATGGAATGAGCCTGGGTACACCATGTTATGCTATGCCTTATATGGCAATGTGAGCAGTGGTGAATTGTTGATATTTACATAACCATGTCCAAATATCGATTTATAGCATTGATGGAAATGCTAACATGTGTTTGCGTTTGTATAAAGATACACACGGTTATAGGAATATGCCATCATTTATGTCTTTGATGTTTTTTGTTTTTTCATTAACTATCTCCCCCACCCCTCTGGCCTGACCCACTCACCTCCCCTCGCTCCATCTCGCCGCGGTCCAGCTACTGCGCATGCGTGCCCGAGCAGCCGCCCGGGCGCGCATGCGCAGTAGCTGGACCGAGGCGAGATGGAGCGGGCAGCCGCATCGCGCTGTCTCCCGTTTGGGAGCATGCGCATTGGAGGCTAGGGCTTGGCCCTGTCTCCAGGGGCTGGGCTCACATCCACCCTAGTCACTTCCGCCAGCGCACTTCCGGCCGGAGTGCGCCGGCGGTCTCTGCCCTTAGATTGGTCCGCGGTGCGTGGTAGCGGTTTTGGGTGAACTTTAAAAGGGTCAGGGCATGGGGGGTCCCTCACACGCTTTGAGAAAGTGACACGGTGACGATTTGTTATAGGTTGGATGGCTCACTTGCACACTAATTGATTGCTTTTTCAAGGTGTGCAAGAGAATATCTTTTGCACTGTATATGCATATGTGCAATTTAACCATTGATTATTTAATTTATATATCACAAGTTATATATAAGCACGTTGCACTTTAATTATTTCATGGGTAGCACTTGTGGGCAGTTATACTCATAGAGCAGATATTATTACTTATTAGTATGGAGTGAGGTCAGCCCAGGAATCATCATATGTCAGGGCTACCCCAGTTTCTGTAGAGCAGCGGTGGCCTTTGTCTCCCTTTTCCCCTTTCCTTTGTTAGTGTTGTTTATATGTTTTTTAAAATGCTTTTAATGTGTCCCCAAGCATTATTTCTGTAGATACTGTAGATATATGTATTAATAAAGGCTATAATATTTTTTCATAGTGGTGCTGCTGCCTTTGTAGGGGTTTTTGGGAGGTGTGTGGGACCCCCCGCTCTTTTGTCCCTAAGTTCTGTACAAAATAATGTGTGTGATATTAATTATAAGCAATAAACACTTCAATCCAGTTCTGCCCATTGTGCTCTATGGGATCCTGAGCTATGATCCTGAGCTACAGCACCAGGTTTTATC
Organism: Gastrophryne carolinensis; assembly: GCA_027917425.1. NCBI lineage: Eukaryota > Metazoa > Chordata > Amphibia > Anura > Microhylidae > Gastrophryne > Gastrophryne carolinensis. Next base: position 524,526,553 of record CM051234.1, read on the forward strand.
TGACGCTGCTTCAACCACAGCTCCCAGCGCTGCATCATTTTCGATGCTACTGTTATATGAGATGCTAGCTGGCAGCCGCATTGGCATAGCTTTTCTTTAGTTGTTAAATCAGATGCTGAGTGCTGCTGAGGCCAAAAAAGTGTTGCCTTGTGGCACAGACGCTTCTGAAATAGGGCTCCAAGATTTCAATCACATGAATGTAAAAAACACATCAGTGAGTAATTGTTTAAATTGCCCAGTAGGAAACATAAAAATGGCAGATTATGTGGATTTCAATAAAATAATTGCATGGTTATTAAAATGTAGCTGTGTTGCATGTTATGCTGCAAATCCAAGCATGATATTAAGTGTCAAAACTTATGAACTATGAATTTTAGATTTCTAGTTGTTCGGTAGAGACATAATTTTACAATGTAATGGTTATATTTAGCAAATAAAAGTTGGTGTACTGTAAAAGATATCAGGGATAGCAAATTTTCATAAGAAATCCCGAGCACAAATGTATCAACTTGGTGTGAAAATACCCTAATAGCTAAGCTGATCATTTTATTAGAGGGTCAAACTTGGGCCTCTTAAATTGGGACAGCTTAACAAATCGCTAGGTTATTTTTCGATAGCAACAATATTATATGATTTGTGATCAATATTGTCGCTATTAAAAATGAACTGTTGGTAAATGAAAATTGGTAAGTTGTTATCGTTTAAGCTTCCCAAAATTGTCCCGCTAAAAATTGGGCAGATTACTAATAGCTCATCTCCACCAAATGATTTAGTATTAGTAATGATTTAGTAAAATTGTTACCGTAAATCAACCACAATCAGGCAAGAATAAATCTGTGGCAATACCACTGTGATCGAGCAATGAACAAGAATTTGTTTGTTGGTCGAGCGCTCTAACGTTTAGGCTGACACAAAATTGCACGTCTGTCACACAACCATTGACATGTGGAAACAGAACGTGGAGTGAGCAAGAGTGATCTTATAAATGATTGCTCTAAAAAAACAGTTGACAAATTCCAAATGTAAGCTGTCCACTCGCATGCAAGTCGTACACTCATTCACTGGCTCAGTGAGCGGACGATTTATCAGTTCGTGGAAAAGGGCCATAACTATTAGTTATATGTTCTATAATCCTAGGCTTGTGTGAGTCAGATTTTGTTAACATAACATCCGTTTTAGTTTATCCTTCTACTTGTCTGAGTAGATTGGTTTTAGTTCAGTTCTACTCTTTTGCTTAAGATAAAGTACTTCTGAGTGATTTTACTTCTCTCATTTATTCATACTTTAGCAGACCACATAAATAGCAGCGGCCAAGGAATAAATGATTAGATCTCCAGGTTTATCTAAGTGCAGCTTTAAAGAAAACACTTTATACAAAAATGTAACAGAAGGCACATAATGTACACACGTCTTATAGTCCCCTAAGACCTGTGACTGTCCAGAAACTGTCACATGAAAGCTAAATGATACTCCCAGTCTGAGCATTGCTTGCGACAATAAGACATTTGTATAAGGCCTATCTACCATTGTTAGTCCACAGGAAGATATATGAAGAGGCCCTAATGCCTACTTCTTCTACAGAGATGGATCAATATAACTGTGCAAGCTGCTGTTGCTACTATTATGTGTGTAATGCAATAACAGATGGATATCTCCTTAATCAATGTTCTCTTAAAATGTGTCTGCTTTTCCATGAAATCCTAGATCATATAAAAGGGGATATGAAAGTGAATTAAAGTTGAATATATAAATGAATTATAAGGGTTATTTGCTTTCTCTGTTTATCACTCTAAAAGTACTTTAGTAAAAAGATTAAACAGAGCAAATCAACATCCATCAAGTCCATTGGCATTAAAGGTTTTTTTTACTGGGAGTGTGTTGGTAATGGATTCAGGCAGAAACTATATTTAACATTAAGCTATTATAAAATGGGTACAAACATCTTGTGCACCACTGTTGGGGTTGTTGTTGGCTAATTATCCGTTTTAGAACTAATAAAGGGCTAATAATGTTGCTTGTTGGAGCATAGGCAAAGAAACTAACTCAACATCCAAGTTGTATCCTATACATAAGCAAGGTCATGTTAAAGTTTGCAGTATACAGCTGAAACATTATCAACAGCACATGATCATGCAGTAGGACATGGCAAATTATTGTTTCAAAGGAATTCTGACCTTAAGGTCAGTTCCCATTATAGAGTTTCAATACCAACTGTGAGTGCTCTCCTAGCTCTCTGGATTTGTCATTTCTTATGTCTTCTAGTATCTGACCCTGGTCCTATTCATTAATCCTGCTCTTCGTAACTTAATTTGGTTTGATTGAAAATGTTGTTCTGTACTCCTGATTTTTAAACCTTGACTTGTTCAACTGACTAATTTTTCGAAATCCACTATGGCATTGGCAGATTTTAGCATTATTATGGTCTGTTGTTGGTTTCAGGAAGGAAATCAGTCATTTTACTGAAAATATAAAATCTGACAGTTCCTGGATTGCAAAGAAACTAGACAGGTGTCATCCATGTAACCACCATGTGGTTATTGGAAATGGCTTTGTGGATAGCCGGCTTTACTGCAAATTTAAAGGATGGTAGATAGAACTTGTTTTCCAAGAAATAAAAAACACAGACAATCAAAGTGATTGAAGCATATGCTTCAATCACATTAATAAAATTGACAATGAAAACATTTTTTAATTTAAGTCAGCTTCCTCACTAGGGATGAGCGAATCGATCCGGACGAACCCGGATTCGATCCGAATTTCAGGAAAAATTCGATTCGGATCGAATCCGAATTTCCCCGCGATTCGATCACTCGAAGTTTTCCTTTAACATCCATTCATTTACATTTACAGGCATTCTAAGATGGCGGACGGGACATGTCTGGACATCTATCCCGCGCCAGTGCAAGCTGGGGCAGTCACATGCAGCCTATCAGCAGCCAGCAAGCCCGGTGATGTCACACAGCGGTATTTAACGGCGGCCATCTTGCTTTTCCTCATTTCTCTATTGCATTCGTGACAGACAGAACGCTGTGTAGCTGAGGCACTTAGACAGGCAGGGACAGACAGGGACAGGCTGGAGACAGGCAGGAGACAGGCAGGAGACAGACAGGAGACAGACAGAAAGCCAGGGAAAGGTAGGAAAAACGGAGGCTGTGACAGGGAGATTTTTTTTTTTTTCATCCAGCCTTTGTTAGCGTTTTCAGGCTGCTTATAGTAACTAACTGTGCATATATACTGAACTGATCTTAAGTCTGCTGTGAGGCATCCCATTCTGTGACTAAAGCAGCCTCTGTTTAAGACCATATAAGCATTTGCTCTTATCATATTTGAAATTAGCCTGATAAAGACACTTTTGCTGGGCAAAGCACTACTGGACCCTGCCAGGTCCATTCCTGCCCAGGGCATCCCATTCTGTGACTACAGCAGCCTCTGTTTAAGACCATATAAGCATTTGCTCTTATCATATTTGAAATTAGCCTGATAAAGACACTTTTGCTGGGCAAAGCACTACTGTACCCTGCCAGGTCCATTCCTGCCCAGGGCATCCCATTCTGTGACTAAAGCAGCCTCTGTTTAAGACCATATAAGCATTTGCTCTTATCATATTTGAAATTAGCCTGATAAAGACACTTTTGCTGGGCAAAGCACTACTGGACCCTGCCAGGTCCATTCCTGCCCAGGGCATCCCATTCTGTGACTAAAGCAGCCTCTGTTTAAGACCATATAAGCATTTGCTCTTATCATATTTGAAATTAGCCTGATAAAGACACTTTTGCTGGGCAAAGCACTACTGTACCCTGCCAGGTCCATTCCTGCCCAGGGCATCCCATTCTGTGACTAAAGCAGCCTCTGTTTAAGACCATATAAGCATTTGCTCTTATCATATTTGAAATTAGCCTGATAAAGACACTTTTGCTGGGCAAAGCACTACTGGACCCTGCCAGGCCCATTCCTGCCCAGGGCATCCCATTCTGTGACTAAAGCAGCCTCTGTTTAAGACCATATAAGCATTTGCTCTTATCATATTTGAAATTAGCCTGATAAAGACACTTTTGCTGGGCAAAGCACTACTGGACCCTGCCAGGTCCATTCCTGCCCAGGGCATCCCATTCTGTGACTAAAGCAGCCTCTGTTTAAGACCATATAAGCATTTGCTCTTATCATATTTGAAATTAGGCCTGATAAAGACACTTTTGCTGGGCAAAGCACTACTGGACCCTGCCAGGTCGATTCCTGCCCAGGGCATCCCATTCTGTGACTAAAGCAGCCTCTGTTTAAGACCATATAAGCATTTGCTCTTATCATATTTGAAATTAGCCTGATAAAGACACTTTTGCTGGGCAAAGCACTACTGTACCCTGCCAGGTCCATTCCTGCCCAGGGCATCCCATTCTGTGACTAAAGCAGCCTCTGTTTAAGACCATATAAGCATTTGCTCTTATCATATTTGAAATTAGCCTGATAAAGACACTTTTGCTGGGCAAAGCACTACTGGACCCTGCCAGGTCCATTCCTGCCCAGGGCATCCCATTCTGTGACTAAAGCAGCCTCTGTTTAAGACCATATAAGCATTTGCTCTTATCATATTTGAAATTAGCCTGATAAAGACACTTTTGCTGGGCAAAGCACTACTGTACCCTGCCAGGTCCATTCCTGCCCAGGGCATCCCATTCTGTGACTAAAGCAGCCTCTGTTTAAGACCATATAAGCATTTGCTCTTATCATATTTGAAATTAGCCTGATAAAGACACTTTTGCTGGGCAAAGCACTACTGGACCCTGCCAGGTCCATTCCTGCCCAGGGCATCCCATTCTGTGACTACAGCAGCCTCTGTTTAAGACCATATAAGCATTTGCTCTTATCATATTTGAAATTAGCCTGATAAAGACACTTTTGCTGGGCAAAGCACTACTGTACCCTGCCAGGTCCATTCCTGCCCAGGGCATCCCATTCTGTGACTAAAGCAGCCTCTGTTTAAGACCATATAAGCATTTGCTCTTATCATATTTGAAATTAGCCTGATAAAGACACTTTTGCTGGGCAAAGCACTACTGTACCCTGCCAGGTCCATTCCTGCCCAGGGCATCCCATTCTGTGACTAAAGCAGCCTCTGTTTAAGACCATATAAGCATTTGCTCTTATCATATTTGAAATTAGCCTGATAAAGACACTTTTGCTGGGCAAAGCACTACTGGACCCTGCCAGGTCCATTCCTGCCCAGGGCATCCCATTCTGTGACTAAAGCAGCCTCTGTTTAAGACCATATAAGCATTTGCTCTTATCATATTTGAAATTAGCCTGATAAAGACACTTTTGCTGGGCAAAGCACTACTGTACCCTGCCAGGTCCATTCCTGCCCAGGGCATCCCATTCTGTGACTAAAGCAGCCTCTGTTTAAGACCATATAAGCATTTGCTCTTATCATATTTGAAATTAGCCTGATAAAGACACTTTTGCTGGGCAAAGCACTACTGGACCCTGCCAGGTCCATTCCTGCCCAGGGCATCCCATTCTGTGACTAAAGCAGCCTCTGTTTAAGACCATATAAGCATTTGCTCTTATCATATTTGAAATTAGCCTGATAAAGACACTTTTGCTGGGCAAAGCACTACTGTACCCTGCCAGGTCCATTCCTGCCCAGGGCATCCCATTCTGTGACTAAAGCAGCCTCTGTTTAAGACCATATAAGCATTTGCTCTTATCATATTTGAAATTAGCCTGATAAAGACACTTTTGCTGGGCAAAGCACTACTGGACCCTGCCAGGTCCATTCCTGCCCAGGGCATCCCATTCTGTGACTAAAGCAGCCTCTGTTTAAGACCATATAAGCATTTGCTCTTATCATATTTGAAATTAGCCTGATAAAGACACTTTTGCTGGGCAAAGCACTACTGTACCCTGCCAGGTCCATTCCTGCCCAGGGCATCCCATTCTGTGACTAAAGCAGCCTCTGTTTAAGACCATATAAGCATTTGCTCTTATCATATTTGAAATTAGCCTGATAAAGACACTTTTGCTGGGCAAAGCACTACTGGACCCTGCCAGGTCCATTCCTGCCCAGGGCATCCCATTCTGTGACTAAAGCAGCCTCTGTTTAAGACCATATAAGCATTTGCTCTTATCATATTTGAAATTAGCCTGATAAAGACACTTTTGCTGGGCAAAGCACTACTGGACCCTGCCAGGTCCATTCCTGCCCAGGGCATCCCATTCTGTGACTAAAGCAGCCTCTGTTTAAGACCATATAAGCATTTGCTCTTATCATATTTGAAATTAGCCTGATAAAGACACTTTTGCTGGGCAAAGCACTACTGGACCCTGCCAGGTCCATTCCTGCCCAGGGCATCCCATTCTGTGACTAAAGCAGCCTCTGTTTAAGACCATATAAGCATTTGCTCTTATCATATTTGAAATTAGGCCTGATAAAGACACTTTTGCTGGGCAAAGCACTACTGTACCCTGCCAGGTCCATTCCTGCCCAGGGCATCCCATTCTGTGACTAAAGCAGCCTCTGTTTAAGACCATATAAGCATTTGCTCTTATCATATTTGAAATTAGCCTGATAAAGACACTTTTGCTGGGCAAAGCACTACTGGACCCTGCCAGGTCCATTCCTGCCCAGGGCATCCCATTCTGTGACTAAAGCAGCCTCTGTTTAAGACCATATAAGCATTTGCTCTTATCATATTTGAAATTAGCCTGATAAAGACACTTTTGCTGGGCAAAGCACTACTGTACCCTGCCAGGTCCATTCCTGCCCAGGGCATCCCATTCTGTGACTAAAGCAGCCTCTGTTTAAGACCATATAAGCATTTGCTCTTATCATATTTGAAATTAGGCCTGATAAAGACACTTTTGCTGGGCAAAGCACTACTGGACCCTGCCAGGTCGATTCCTGCCCAGGGCATCCCATTCTGTGACTAAAGCAGCCTCTGTTTAAGACCATATAAGCATTTGCTCTTATCATATTTGAAATTAGGCCTGATAAAGACACTTTTGCTGGGCAAAGCACTACTGTACCCTGCCAGGTCCATTCCTGCCCAGGGCATCCCATTCTGTGACTAAAGCAGCCTCTGTTTAAGACCATATAAGCATTTACTCTTATCATATTTGAAATTAGCCTGATAAAGACACTTTTGCTGGGCAAAGCACTACTGTACCCTGCCAGGTCCATTCCTGCCCAGGGCATCCCATTCTGTGACTAAAGCAGCCTCTGTTTAAGACCATATAAGCATTTGCTCTTATCATATTTGAAATTAGCCTGATAAAGACACTTTTGCTGGGCAAAGCACTACTGTACCCTGCCAGGTCCATTCCTGCCCAGGGCATCCCATTCTGTGACTAAAGCAGCCTCTGTTTAAGACCATATAAGCATTTGCTCTTATCATATTTGAAATTAGCCTGATAAAGACACTTTTGCTGGGCAAAGCACTACTGGACCCTGCCAGGTCCATTCCTGCCCAGGGCATCCCATTCTGTGACTACAGCAGCCTCTGTTTAAGACCATATAAGCATTTGCTCTTATCATATTTGAAATTAGCCTGATAAAGACACTTTTGCTGGGCAAAGCACTACTGGACCCTGCCAGGTCCATTCCTGCCCAGGGCATCCCATTCTGTGACTACAGCAGCCTCTGTTTAAGACCATATAAGCATTTGCTCTTATCATATTTGAAATTAGCCTGATAAAGACACTTTTGCTGGGCAAAGCACTACTGTACCCTGCCAGGTCCATTCCTGCCCAGGGCATCCCATTCTGTGACTAAAGCAGCTTCTGTTTAAGACCATATAAGCATTTGCTCTTATCATATTTGAAATTAGCCTGATAAAGACACTTTTGCTGGGCAAAGCACTACTGGACCCTGCCAGTTCCATTCCTGCCCAGGGCATCCCATTCTGTGACTAAAGCAGCCTCTGTTTAAGACCATATAAGCATTTGCTCTTATCATATTTGAAATTAGGCCTGATAAAGACACTTTTGCTGGGCAAAGCACTACTGGACCCTGCCAGGTCGATTCCTGTTGGGGCATCCCATTCTGTGACTAAAGCAGCCTCTGTTTAAGACCATATAAGCATTTGCTCTTATCATATTTGAAATTAGGCCTGATAAAGACACTTTTGCTGGGCAAAGCACTACTGTACCCTGCCAGGTCCATTCCTGCCCAGGGCATCCCATTCTGTGACTAAAGCAGCCTCTGTTTAAGACCATATAAGCATTTGCTCTTATCATATTTGAAATTAGCCTGATAAAGACACTTTTGCTGGGCAAAGCACTACTGGACCCTGCCAGGTCCATTCCTGCCCAGGGCATCCCATTCTGTGACTAAAGCAGCCTCTGTTTAAGACCATATAAGCATTTGCTCTTATCATATTTGAAATTAGGCCTGATAAAGACACTTTTGCTGGGCAAAGCACTACTGGACCCTGCCAGGTCGATTCCTGCCCAGGGCATCCCATTCTGTGACTACAGCAGCCTCTGTTTAAGACCATATAAGCATTTGCTCTTATCATATTTGAAATTAGGCCTGATAAAGACACTTTTGCTGGGCAAAGCACTACTGTACCCTGCCAGGTCCATTCCTGCCCAGGGCATCCCATTCTGTGACTAAAGCAGCCTCTGTTTAAGACCATATAAGCATTTGCTCTTATCATATTTGAAATTAGCCTGATAAAGACACTTTTGCTGGGCAAAGCACTACTGGACCCTGCCAGGTCCATTCCTGCCCAGGGCATCCCATTCTGTGACTAAAGCAGCCTCTGTTTAAGACCATATAAGCATTTGCTCTTATCATATTTGAAATTAGCCTGATAAAGACACTTTTGCTGGGCAAAGCACTACTGTACCCTGCCAGGTCCATTCCTGCCCAGGGCATCCCATTCTGTGACTAAAGCAGCCTCTGTTTAAGACCATATAAGCATTTGCTCTTATCATATTTGAAATTAGGCCTGATAAAGACACTTTTGCTGGGCAAAGCACTACTGGACCCTGCCAGGTCCATTCCTGCCCAGGGCATCCCATTCTGTGACTAAAGCAGCCTCTGTTTAAGACCATATAAGCATTTGCTCTTATCATATTTGAAATTAGGCCTGATAAAGACACTTTTGCTGGGCAAAGCACTACTGGACCCTGCCAGGTCCATTCCTGCCCAGGGCATCCCATTCTGTGACTAAAGCAGCCTCTGTTTAAGACCATATAAGCATTTGCTCTTATCATATTTGAAATTAGCCTGATAAAGACACTTTTGCTGGGCAAAGCACTACTGTACCCTGCCAGGTCCATTCCTGCCCAGGGCATCCCATTCTGTGACTAAAGCAGCCTCTGTTTAAGACCATATAAGCATTTGCTCTTATCATATTTGAAATTAGCCTGATAAAGACACTTTTGCTGGGCAAAGCACTACTGTACCCTGCCAGGTCCATTCCTGCCCAGGGCATCCCATTCTGTGACTAAAGCAGCCTCTGTTTAAGACCATATAAGCATTTGCTCTTATCATATTTGAAATTAGCCTGATAAAGACACTTTTGCTGGGCAAAGCACTACTGGACCCTGCCAGGTCCATTCCTGCCCAGGGCATCCCATTCTGTGACTACAGCAGCCTCTGTTTAAGACCATATAAGCATTTGCTCTTATCATATTTGAAATTAGCCTGATAAAGACACTTTTGCTGGGCAAAGCACTACTGGACCATGCCAGGTCCATTCCTGCCCAGGGCATCCCATTCTGTGACTACAGCAGCCTCTGTTTAAGACCATATAAGCATTTGCTCTTATCATATTTGAAATTAGCCTGATAAAGACACTTTTGCTGGGCAAAGCACTAATGTACCCTGCCAGGTCCATTCCTGCCCAGGGCATCCCATTCTGTGACTAAAGCAGCCTCTGTTTAAGACCATATAAGCATTTGCTCTTATCATATTTGAAATTAGCCTGATAAAGACACTTTTGCTGGGCAAAGCACTACTGGACCCTGCCAGGTCCATTCCTGCCCAGGGCATCCCATTCTGTGACTAAAGCAGCCTCTGTTTAAGACCATATAAGCATTTGCTCTTATCATATTTGAAATTAGCCTGATAAAGACACTTTTGCTGGGCAAAGCACTACTGTACCCTGCCAGGTCCATTCCTGCCCAGGGCATCCCATTCTGTGACTAAAGCAGCCTCTGTTTAAGACCATATAAGCATTTGCTCTTATCATATTTGAAATTAGGCCTGATAAAGACACTTTTGCTGGGCAAAGCACTACTGTACCCTGCCAGGTCCATTCCTGCCCAGGGCATCCCATTCTGTGACTAAAGCAGCCTCTGTTTAAGACCATATAAGCATTTGCTCTTATCATATTTGAAATTAGCCTGATAAAGACACTTTTGCTGGGCAAAGCACTACTGGACCCTGCCAGGTCCATTCCTGCCCAGGGCATCCCATTCTGTGACTAAAGCAGCCTCTGTTTAAGACCATATAAGCATTTGCTCTTATCATATTTGAAATTAGGCCTGATAAAGACACTTTTGCTGGGCAAAGCACTACTGGACCCTGCCAGGTCGATTCCTGCCCAGGGCATCCCATTCTGTGACTACAGCAGCCTCTGTTTAAGACCATATAAGCATTTGCTCTTATCATATTTGAAATTAGGCCTGATAAAGACACTTTTGCTGGGCAAAGCACTACTGTACCCTGCCAGGTCCATTCCTGCCCAGGGCATCCCATTCTGTGACTAAAGCAGCCTCTGTTTAAGACCATATAAGCATTTGCTCTTATCATATTTGAAATTAGCCTGATAAAGACACTTTTGCTGGGCAAAGCACTACTGGACCCTGCCAGGTCCATTCCTGCCCAGGGCATCCCATTCTGTGACTAAAGCAGCCTCTGTTTAAGACCATATAAGCATTTGCTCTTATCATATTTGAAATTAGCCTGATAAAGACACTTTTGCTGGGCAAAGCACTACTGTACCCTGCCAGGTCCATTCCTGCCCAGGGCATCCCATTCTGTGACTAAAGCAGCCTCTGTTTAAGACCATATAAGCATTTGCTCTTATCATATTTGAAATTAGGCCTGATAAAGACACTTTTGCTGGGCAAAGCACTACTGGACCCTGCCAGGTCGATTCCTGCCCAGGGCATCCCATTCTGTGACTAAAGCAGCCTCTGTTTAAGACCATATAAGCATTTGCTCTTATCATATTTGAAATTAGGCCTGATAAAGACACTTTTGCTGGGCAAAGCACTACTGTACCCTGCCAGGTCCATTCCTGCCCAGGGCATCCCATTCTGTGACTAAAGCAGCCTCTGTTTAAGACCATATAAGCATTTGCTCTTATCATATTTGAAATTAGCCTGATAAAGACACTTTTGCTGGGCAAAGCACTACTGTACCCTGCCAGGTCCATTCCTGCCCAGGGCATCCCATTCTGTGACTAAAGCAGCCTCTGTTTAAGACCATATAAGCATTTGCTCTTATCATATTTGAAATTAGCCTGATAAAGACACTTTTGCTGGGCAAAGCACTACTGTACCCTGCCAGGTCCATTCCTGCCCAGGGCATCCCATTCTGTGACTAAAGCAGCCTCTGTTTAAGACCATATAAGCATTTGCTCTTATCATATTTGAAATTAGCCTGATAAAGACACTTTTGCTGGGCAAAGCACTACTGGACCCTGCCAGGTCCATTCCTGCCCAGGGCATCCCATTCTGTGACTACAGCAGCCTCTGTTTAAGACCATATAAGCATTTGCTCTTATCATATTTGAAATTAGCCTGATAAAGACACTTTTGCTGGGCAAAGCACTACTGGACCATGCCAGGTCCATTCCTGCCCAGGGCATCCCATTCTGTGACTACAGCAGCCTCTGTTTAAGACCATATAAGCATTTGCTCTTATCATATTTGAAATTAGCCTGATAAAGACACTTTTGCTGGGCAAAGCACTAATGTACCCTGCCAGGTCCATTCCTGCCCAGGGCATCCCATTCTGTGACTAAAGCAGCCTCTGTTTAAGACCATATAAGCATTTGCTCTTATCATATTTGAAATTAGCCTGATAAAGACACTTTTGCTGGGCAAAGCACTACTGGACCCTGCCAGGTCCATTCCTGCCCAGGGCATCCCATTCTGTGACTAAAGCAGCCTCTGTTTAAGACCATATAAGCATTTGCTCTTATCATATTTGAAATTAGCCTGATAAAGACACTTTTGCTGGGCAAAGCACTACTGTACCCTGCCAGGTCCATTCCTGCCCAGGGCATCCCATTCTGTGACTAAAGCAGCCTCTGTTTAAGACCATATAAGCATTTGCTCTTATCATATTTGAAATTAGGCCTGATAAAGACACTTTTGCTGGGCAAAGCACTACTGGACCCTGCCAGGTCGATTCCTGCCCAGGGCATCCCATTCTGTGACTAAAGCAGCCTCTGTTTAAGACCATATAAGCATTTGCTCTTATCATATTTATATTATAAGACACTTTTGCTGGGCATAGGCTTACTGCTGCCTGCCAGGTGCACTTCTGTTGAGGCATCCCATTCTGTAACATAGCATACCCCTCTTTATTTACACTAAGCAGCTCTCTTATTTACACTAAGCAGGCCTGTTGGAGGCTGAGTGTTACTGCTCACTTTTGGTGTGCATTATATTCTGTTTCATATAGACCCACCGCTGCCCGGGGTTTTTTAAATATCACCTACTACCACGCCAGTTAGACTATGTCGGGCAGACAAGTGCCTGGAAGTGAAAAGAGGAGTGGCAGAGGCCAAGATTCCGCAGGCAGAGCTCGCATCAGACTGGGGGCCAGTAGCAGCAGGAGTCACGCTGAGAGACCTAATCTGCCAGTATCTGCTAGCGGTCGGGTCTCCACCAGTAACACATCTGCCGTGGTAGATTGGCTGACGCGCTCATCAACAACATCATCACAACTTACATCTGAGACCCCCAGTCTAGGGTCGGTAGGTTCCTCTGACACAACCCTGAGTTGGCATGCCCCGAGAGCAGTCCCTGTCCTCCCATTGCCTCTGTCCTACGCCGTTCCCTCCCCCAGCGACGTATCCTATGCTTTGGGTTCAGCTCCACTCTTTAGTGAGGAGGACCATCAGATACAGGAGGACAGTCAGCAGCTACTGCCCAGCCAAGAAATGGAGGTGGCTTCTTTAGCTAGGCAGACAAATAGTGATGTGGACAGTGTCGTGGGTGCTGCGAGCGTTCCAGCTCCTGCGCCAGACACTGTTGACGAATCCACGAACATCAGTGACGTACAGCCACAACTCGGTGATGATGATGATGATGACGATGAAGCCGATCGCACTTGGGAGCCGGGTGATGAAGGGGCTTCATCGTCATCATCAGGAGAAGAGGGGCGCAGGTTGCCCCGGAGTCAGCAGCTGAGGCAGCAAGGTGGTAGCAGTCAGCATGGGGGCACAATTCCAAAGGCTGGAGCCGGCCGGGGCCGGGGCCGGGGCCGGGGTAGAGCACCTGCTGTGCGGCAGTCTACCTTATCGGGAGGTAGTGGAGCAGGGGTTCCTGGAGTTGGCAACAGCAGCAGTGAATCAGAGAGGCCAGGGGGTGGGAAAAGTAGCTACTCGGCAGTGTGGCAGTTTTTCCTGAGGCATCCGCAGGAGGGTAACATGGCCACATGCAAGATATGTAGGCAAAAGGTGAAGCGTGGCCAGGGTCCAAATGTTGGCACCACGGCCCTGCGTCAACATATGATGCGTCACCATAAAACGACCTGGGAGAACCGAGGCTCCCAAGGGGTGGTCCAGTCTGCTTCCTCACCAAGTGAGCTCCCAATTTCTGCCAGCCAAGGCTCCAGCACCTCAGCCGAAGGCAGCTGTGCGTCATACCCATCCTCTGTCGCTCCTGCTCCTCCTCCTCCTCCTCCAAGTCATGCATCCCGCCAGCAATCCATCAGCGAAGCCATGTCCAAGAGACAGCAGTATGCGCCCACTCATCCTACGGCGCAGAAGCTGAATGTGCTCCTGTCCAAGTTGCTGGTGCTGCAGTCGCTCCCTTTTCAGGTGGTGGAATCTGCACCTTTCAGAGAACTGATGGCTTGTGCCGAGCCGAGGTGGAGAGTCCCAAGCCGTCATTTCTTTGCCAAGAAGGCAGTACCAGCGCTGCACACTTTTGTTGAACAGAAGGTGGGCCAGTCCTTGAGCCTGTCGGTGTGTAGCAAAATACATGGCAGCGCCGACATCTGGAGCTGTAACTACGGTCAGGGGCAGTACATGTCGTTTACGGCCCACTGGGTGAATGTGGTCCCTTTGCAGCAGCAACTTGGACAGGTCACGCCGCTTCGGCCTCCGCGCTCTCTGCCCATTGGGCCTGTGACACCGTGCGACTCGGCCTCCTCATCCTCCGCCATCTCCTCACCCTCCACTGTAGGCTCAAGTCTCAGTGCCCCTCCAGTCTACCATGTGTGCAGGGCACGGAGGTGTCACGCAGTGCTTCACATGGTTTGTCTTGGCGAACGGAGTCACACAGGGGAGGAACTGCTTAAATGTATTCATCAGGAAATCCAAACATGGCTTACTCCGAGAAAACTTAAAATGGGAATCATGGTTACCGACAATGGGAAGAACATTTTGTCTGCGCTGCGCCAAGGAAGCCTGACCCATGCCCCCTGCATGGCTCACGTCTTCAATCTGGTTGTCAAGCGGTTTCTGAAGTGTTCCCCCCATCTGCAAGACATCCTAACAACTTCAAGGAAACTTTGCATGCACTTCAGCCACTCCTACACCGCCAAACACACCCTTCTTGAGCTACAGCGTCAGAATGGTATCCCCCAACATAGTCTGATTTGCGATGTTTCCACCCGTTGGAATTCCACCCTTCACATGTTGGACCGATTATATGAACAGAGAAAAGCCATCACGGATTTCCTGATGATCCAAGCAGATAGGGGGACTCCCCTGTGTAACTTCAATGTCAACCAGTGGCAGCTCATACGTGACACCTGCCGTTTGCTCAGGCCCTTTGAGGATGCCACTTTATTTGTCAGTCGGCAGGATTACGGGATGAACGACGTGATTCCACTGCTTCATGTACTACAGCACATGTTGGAAACCATGGCTGGTCAGGGCACTGGAGACATGGCGTTTACATCTTACGGCCACATGAACCCCGCTGGAGCTGAACTGGAGGAGGAGGAAGAGGAGGAGGAGGAGTTGCCCAGCGAAACACAGTTTAGGCTTGGCGAAATGGCTGGTTTATCTAGTCAGCGGACAGGAGAGGAGGAGCAGGAGCAGCCAGAGGAGCTAGAGGTTTTTGAGGAAGGCGAGACAGAGGACCCGGGCACACCGTGGCAGTATGCAGTGGAGATGGAGACAGGTAGTCCATCCGAGTCACTTGCGCAAATGGCACGAAGCATGCTCACGTGCTTGCGTAGTGACCCCAGAATTGTTTCCATCTGTCGGCGGGATGACTTCTGGCTGTCCACCTTATTGGACCCTCGCTTCCGGCACAAAATGGGGGCATTTTTTAAACCCACCGAGAGGGAGGACAAACTCAACTACTACAAAGACATTCTACGTAGGCAGTTGGCCGATGCCTATCTGCGCCATGGTCCATACTCTCGCAGGTCTGACTCGAGGGGACCTCTGCGCTCACCTTCCACTGCCATGGCCGCTGGGGGGGTTGGCAGGAGCAGCAGCAGCAGCTCCATCAGCAGCAGCAGCCTCAGTCTTCAGTCGCTAATGAGTAGCTTTCTACACCCGCATAGTGAGGCTACTCATGAGCAGCAGGAAGACCTGGAGCAGGACCTGAACCAGCAGGTCATGTCATACTTTGACATGACCATGCCAACACACCTTGAGGATCCGCTGGACTTCTGGGCAGCCAAACTTGATTTGTGGCCGCAACTAGCAGAGTTTGCCCTGGAAAAGCTGTCCTGCCCGGCAAGTAGCGTGCCATCTGAGCGGGTGTTTAGTGCGGCGGGGGCCATAGTTACGGCGAGGAGAACTCGTCTATCAACTAAAAATGTGGAGAGACTCACCTTTGTCAAAATGAATCAGGGATGGATCAGCCAGGATTTCCACCCACCAATGCCTGATGCATGCGACTAGATTCAGCATGGTGCCACGTTTTACACTTTCCAAATGGTGCAAAACATATTTATGTCTTTAGGCCATTTTTTGGGCTCCTGCTGCTGCTACTGTCAACTCCTGCCAACTCCAGGGTGTGATTCATCCAATTTTTGGGCTCCTGAAGCCAACTCCAGTGTATATTTGGGCTCCTGCTGCTGCTGCTGCCAACTTCTGCCAACTCCAGGGTGTGATTCATCCAATTTTTGGGCTCCTGAAGCCAACTCCAGTGTATATTTGGGCTCCTGCTGCTGCTACTGTCAACTCCTGCCAACTCCAGGGTGTGATTCATCCAATTTTTGGGCTCCTGAAGCCAACTCCAGTGTATATTTGGGCTCCTGCTGCTGCTGCTGCCAACTTCTGCCAACTCCAGGGTGTGATTCATCCAATTTTTGGGCTCCTGAAGCCAACTCCAGTGTATATTTGGGCTCCTGCTGCTGCTACTGTCAACTCCTGCCAACTCCAGGGTGTGATTCATCCAATTTTTGGGCTCCTGAAGCCAACTCCAGTGTATATTTGGGCTCCTGCTGCTGCTACTGTCAACTCCTGCCAACTCCAGGGTGTGATTCATCCAATTTTTGGGCTCCTGAAGCCAACTCCAGTGTATATTTGGGCTCCTGCTGCTGCTGCTGCCAACTCCTGCCAACTCCAGGGTGGGATTCATCCAATTTTTGGGCTCCTGAAGCCAACTCCAGTGTATATTTGGGCTCCTGCTGCTGCTACTGTCAACTCCTGCCAACTCCAGGGTGTGATTCATCCAATTTTTGGGCTCCTGAAGCCAACTCCAGTGTATATTTGGGCTCCTGCTGCTGCTGCTGCCAACTTCTGCCAACTCCAGGGTGTGATTCATCCAATTTTTGGGCTCCTGAAGCCAACTCCAGTGTATATTTGGGCTCCTGCTGCTGCTACTGTCAACTCCTGCCAACTCCAGGGTGTGATTCATCCCATTTTTGGGCTCCTGAGGCCAACTCCAGTGTATATTTGGGCTCCTGCTGCTGCTGCTGCTGCCAACTTCTGCCAACTCCAGGGTGTGATTCATCCAATTTTTGGGCTACTGAAGCCAACTCCAGTGTATATTTGGGCTCCTGCTGCTGCTACTGTCAACTCCTGCCAACTCCAGGGTGTGATTCATCCAATTTTTGGGCTCCTGAGGCCAACTCCAGTGTATATTTGGGCTCCTGCTGCTGCTGCTACTGTCAACTCCTGCCAACTCCAGGGTGTGATTCATCCAATTTTTGGGCTCCTGAAGCCAACTCCAGTGTATATTTGGGCTCCTGCTGCTGCTACTGTCAACTCCTGCCAACTCCAGGGTGTGATTCATCCAATTTTTGGGCTCCTGAGGCCAACTCCAGTGTATATTTGGGCTCCTGCTGCTGCTGCCAACTTCTGCCAACTCCAGGGTGTGATTCATCCAATTTTTGGGCTCCTGAAGCCAACTCCAGTGTATATTTGGGCTCCTGCTGCTGCTGCTGTCAACTCCTGCCAACTCCAGGGTGTGATTCATCCAATTTTTGGGCTCCTGAGGCCAACTCCAGTGTATATTTGGGCTCCTGCTGCTGCTGCTGTCAACTCCTGCCAACTCCAGGGTGTGATTCATCCAATTTTTGGGCTCCTGAGGCCAACTCCAGTGTATATTTGGGCTCCTGCTGCTGCTACTGTCAACTCCTGCCAACTCCAGGGTGTGATTCATCCAATTTTTGGGCTCCTGAAGCCAACTCCAGTGTATATTTGGGCTCCTGCTGCTGCTACTGTCAACTCCTGCCAACTCCAGGGTGTGATTCATCCAATTTTTGGGCTCCTGAAGCCAACTCCAGTGTATATTTGGGCTCCTGCTGCTGCTGCTGCCAACTCCTGCCAACTCCAGGGTGGGATTCATCCAATTTTTGGGCTCCTGAAGCCAACTCCAGTGTATATTTGGGCTCCTGCTGCTGCTACTGTCAACTCCTGCCAACTCCAGGGTGGGATTCATCCAATTTTTGGGCTCCTGAAGCCAACTCCAGTGTATATTTGGGCTCCTGCTGCTGCTACTGTCAACTCCTGCCAACTCCAGGGTGTGATTCATCCAATTTTTGGGCTCCTGAAGCCAACTCCAGTGTATATTTGGGCTCCTGCTGCTGCTGCTGCCAACTTCTGCCAACTCCAGGGTGTGATTCATCCAATTTTTGGGCTCCTGAAGCCAACTCCAGTGTATATTTGGGCTCCTGCTGCTGCTACTGTCAACTCCTGCCAACTCCAGGGTGTGATTCATCCAATTTTTGGGCTCCTGAGGCCAACTCCAGTGTATATTTGGGCTCCTGCTGCTGCTGCTGCTGCCAACTTCTGCCAACTCCAGGGTGTGATTCATCCAATTTTTGGGCTACTGAAGCCAACTCCAGTGTATATTTGGGCTCCTGCTGCTGCTACTGTCAACTCCTGCCAACTCCAGGGTGTGATTCATCCAATTTTTGGGCTCCTGAGGCCAACTCCAGTGTATATTTGGGCTCCTGCTGCTGCTGCTACTGTCAACTCCTGCCAACTCCAGGGTGTGATTCATCCAATTTTTGGGCTCCTGAAGCCAACTCCAGTGTATATTTGGGCTCCTGCTGCTGCTACTGTCAACTCCTGCCAACTCCAGGGTGTGATTCATCCAATTTTTGGGCTCCTGAGGCCAACTCCAGTGTATATTTGGGCTCCTGCTGCTGCTGCCAACTTCTGCCAACTCCAGGGTGTGATTCATCCAATTTTTGGGCTCCTGAAGCCAACTCCAGTGTATATTTGGGCTCCTGCTGCTGCTGCTGTCAACTCCTGCCAACTCCAGGGTGTGATTCATCCAATTTTTGGGCTCCTGAGGCCAACTCCAGTGTATATTTGGGCTCCTGCTGCTGCTGCTGTCAACTCCTGCCAACTCCAGGGTGTGATTCATCCAATTTTTGGGCTCCTGAGGCCAACTCCAGTGTATATTTGGGCTCCTGCTGCTGCTACTGTCAACTCCTGCCAACTCCAGGGTGTGATTCATCCAATTTTTGGGCTCCTGAAGCCAACTCCAGTGTATATTTGGGCTCCTGCTGCTGCTACTGTCAACTCCTGCCAACTCCAGGGTGTGATTCATCCAATTTTTGGGCTCCTGAGGCCAACTCCAGTGTATATTTGGGCTCCTGCTGCTGCTGCTGCCAACTTCTGCCAACTCCAGGGTGTGATTCATCCAATTTTTGGGCTCCTGAGGCCAACTCCAGTGTATATTTGTGCTCCTGCTGCTGCTGCTGCCAACTTCTGCCAACTCCAGGGTGTGATTCATCCAATTTTTGGGCTCCTGAGGCCAACTCCAGTGTATATTTGGGCTCCTGCTGCTGCTGCTACTGTCAACTCCTGCCAACTCCAGGGTGTGATTCATCCAATTTTTGGGCTCCTGAAGCCAACTCCAGTGTATATTTGGGCTCCTGCTGCTGCTACTGTCAACTCCTGCCAACTCCAGGGTGTGATTCATCCAATTTTTGGGCTCCTGAAGCCAACTCCAGTGTATATTTGGGCTCCTGCTGCTGCTGCTGCCAACTTCTGCCAACTCCAGGGTGTGATTCATCCAATTTTTGGGCTCCTGAAGCCAACTCCAGTGTATATTTGGGCTCCTGCTGCTGCTACTGTCAACTCCTGCCAACTCCAGGGTGTGATTCATCCAATTTTTGGGCTCCTGAAGCCAACTCCAGTGTATATTTGGGCTCCTGCTGCTGCTGCTGCCAACTTCTGCCAACTCCAGGGTGTGATTCATCCAATTTTTGGGCTCCTGAAGCCAACTCCAGTGTATATTTGGGCTCCTGCTGCTGCTACTGTCAACTCCTGCCAACTCCAGGGTGTGATTCATCCAATTTTTGGGCTCCTGAAGCCAACTCCAGTGTATATTTGGGCTCCTGCTGCTGCTACTGTCAACTCCTGCCAACTCCAGGGTGTGATTCATCCAATTTTTGGGCTCCTGAGGCCAACTCCAGTGTATATTTGGGCTCCTGCTGCTGCTACTGTCAACTCCTGCCAACTCCAGGGTGTGATTCATCCAATTTTTGGGCTCCTGAGGCCAACTCCAGTGTATATTTGGGCTCCTGCTGCTGCTACTGTCAACTCCTGCCAACTCCAGGGTGTGATTCATCCAATTTTTGGGCTCCTGAAGCCAACTCCAGTGTATATTTGGGCTCCTGCTGCTGCTGCTGCCAACTTCTGCCAACTCCAGGGTGTGATTCATCCAATTTTTGGGCTCCTGAAGCCAACTCCAGTGTATATTTGGGCTCCTGCTGCTGCTACTGTCAACTCCTGCCAACTCCAGGGTGTGATTCATCCAATTTTTGGGCTCCTGAAGCCAACTCCAGTGTATATTTGGGCTCCTGCTGCTGCTACTGTCAACTCCTGCCAACTCCAGGGTGTGATTCATCCAATTTTTGGGCTCCTGAAGCCAACTCCAGTGTATATTTGGGCTCCTGCTGCTGCTGCTGCCAACTTCTGCCAACTCCAGGGTGTGATTCATCCAATTTTTGGGCTCCTGAGGCCAACTCCAGTGTATATTTGGGCTCCTGCTGCTGCTGCTGCCAACTTCTGCCAACTCCAGGGTGTGATTCATCCAATTTTTGGGCTCCTGAGGCCAACTCCAGTGTATATTTGGGCTCCTGCTGCTGCTGCTGCCAACTTCTGCCAACTCCAGGGTGTGATTCATCCAATTTTTGGGCTCCTGAGGCCAACTCCAGTGTATATTTGGGCTCCTGCTGCTGCTGCTACTGTCAACTCCTGCCAACTCCAGGGTGTGATTCATCCAATTTTTGGGCTCCTGAAGCCAACTCCAGTGTATATTTGGGCTCCTGCTGCTGCTACTGTCAACTCCTGCCAACTCCAGGGTGTGAATCATCCAATTTCTGGGCTCCTGAAGCCAACTCCAGTGTATATTTGGGCTCCTGCTGCTGCTGCTGCCAACTTCTGCCAACTCCAGGGTGTGATTCATCCAATTTTTGGGCTCCTGAAGCCAACTCCAGTGTATATTTGGGCTCCTGCTGCTGCTACTGTCAACTCCTGCCAACTCCAGGGTGTGATTCATCCAATTTTTGGGCTCCTGAAGCCAACTCCAGTGTATATTTGGGCTCCTGCTGCTGCTACTGTCAACTCCTGCCAACTCCAGGGTGTGATTCATCCAATTTTTGGGCTCCTGAGGCCAACTCCAGTGTATATTTGGGCTCCTGCTGCTGCTACTGTCAACTCCTGCCAACTCCAGGGTGTGATTCATCCAATTTTTGGGCTCCTGAGGCCAACTCCAGTGTATATTTGGGCTCCTGCTGCTGCTACTGTCAACTCCTGCCAACTCCAGGGTGTGATTCATCCAATTTTTGGGCTCCTGAGGCCAACTCCAGTGTATATTTGGGCTCCTGCTGCTGCTACTGTCAACTCCTGCCAACTCCAGGGTGTGATTCATCCAATTTTTGGGCTCCTGAAGCCAACTCCAGTGTATATTTGGGCTCCTGCTGCTGCTGCTGCCAACTTCTGCCAACTCCAGGGTGTGATTCATCCAATTTTTGGGCTCCTGAAGCCAACTCCAGTGTATATTTGGGCTCCTGCTGCTGCTACTGTCAACTCCTGCCAACTCCAGGGTGTGATTCATCCAATTTTTGGGCTCCTGAAGCCAACTCCAGTGTATATTTGGGCTCCTGCTGCTGCTACTGTCAACTCCTGCCAACTCCAGGGTGTGATTCATCCAATTTTTGGGCTCCTGAAGCCAACTCCAGTGTATATTTGGGCTCCTGCTGCTGCTGCTGCCAACTTCTGCCAACTCCAGGGTGTGATTCATCCAATTTTTGGGCTCCTGAAGCCAACTCCAGTGTATATTTGGGCTCCTGCTGCTGCTACTGTCAACTCCTGCCAACTCCAGGGTGTGATTCATCCAATTTTTGGGCTCCTGAAGCCAACTCCAGTGTATATTTGGGCTCCTGCTGCTGCTGCTGCCAACTTCTGCCAACTCCAGGGTGTGATTCATCCATTTTTTGGGCTCCTGAAGCCAACTCCAGTGTATATTTGGGCTCCTGCTGCTGCTACTGTCAACTCCTGCCAACTCCAGGGTGTGATTCATCCAATTTTTGGGCTCCTGAGGCCAACTCCAGTGTATATTTGGGCTCCTTCTGCCCCTCATAGTGATGCCACTTCAACTCTCTGCAATTGTGCCGCTCTGCGATTCTATTAGCGATGCCTCTGATCTGCATGTGATATTTATTCAAAGTATTATTTAACTAACCCAGCACGCATCCTGTGCGTGTTACAGCAAGGCAGAATGGTTTACAACCCTATTGAGGCTCTAGGAGGCTCAGAAATAGCCGTTTTTAATAGCGATTCGTCGCGAATTTATTCGGGTCGAAACGATTTTTGTCGGAAAATTCGGCGAATCAGTCGAATCGAATTTTTCAAAAGTTCGCTCATCTCTATTCCTCACCCAGCGTCGCATCACTTTCCTTCCTCTCGCGTCGGCCCCAGAAAGAAGAAATTTCTCTTCCTGCTTGTTCCTTCCAGCCCCTCCCCCCTGATCCCAACCACAAATGCAAGGCCATGGATTGTGTCTTATGATGTTTAGATTGGAAGCTCGCAGGGGCATGGCCCTCTCTCCTAATGTATTCCTGCATCTATGTGTTTATTATATGTTTTATTATATATGTGTTTTATATGCATTGTTGTTATAAGTTGTTATAAGTATCTACTTGTCTTACCCCTGTTCTTGTACATTGTACAGCACCATGGTATATGATGGACCTTTATAAATAAACAATAAAGAAATAATAAAAATGATCTAAATAATCTACTGTTGTATTATCGGTTTATGAACAAATGTCCAAAATTGTTTTGTTTCATAGATATATATATATATATATATATATATATATATATATATATATATATATATTTTTTTTTTTTTTTTAGATAGTATATATAGAGTTTTTGATGCTTTAAGTTTACATTTTGCTGTTGCTTGGTCTGAACTAATTAACTTGGAGAAAGAATGCATATAATATGTCAGCTCTAAAGTAAACCGGCACTCAGGATGACAGTTACAGCCTGCAGTGCATTATAGAGAACAATGGTATCGTCCAACTTAATCACTCCGGTGACAGACAGTTTAACTCTCCAGACACACTGTTCTATTTCCTCTGTTAAAATGTATACAGTATATAGGAGGAAGAAAACTATATTGTTTCTAAAGGGACTGGGGCTAATTTCTTTGCACTATCACACCACTTTTCAAAAACAATGCTTTGATGTTTTGTATGTTTTTTTTTTTACATTAGGGAACTATTGAAACTCGTTGTTGTCTGGCCGTACCTCGGGGGAGGGGGGGTGCAGGGGGTGCAACAAATTCAAGGTCCAGAAGGTCAGGGGGGCATGATTGTTGCTCCTCCAACATATTTAGTATATTTGTGCTCACTTGGCATCATTTAAAAAGGAAGAATCATTTGTTTCTTTTCTTTCAGTCTTTAGTTGTTTAGATGCATCCAACTTAAGTTAAAATACAGATAAACAGTTTACTGTATGAGCTGTGAAAGGGCCCCATTTAATGTTCGGATGTGGTCATCTCTTCCCCTTGGATGGGCAGTATTCAGTGAATTCTGTTTAGTGATTTATAGGGCGTGACTTCATATTGTGTGGTCACACCACCCTCGTCTTCAAGAAATGGTCTTTTTATTTGGCAAGTCTGCCAAAGGATGATCAGTGGAACTTTCCAGTATGCAGGCAGATGACTGTGGTGGCAAGCTGCCCCGTGAAAGGTATATGTCTTTTCAAATAAGTGCACAAAATAGACCACAATGATCATTAAAGACAAAATGCCCTAATTCCCTGCTAAAACAGCTGCCCCGCCAGTCATCACAAGTACTATGGCATACCCTCCATTTCCTGTAATAAAGGGGGGTGCAAGGTCTTGACACTCCTGCTCCATTGCAGCAAATGGAGGTGGAGTTCCATGGTCTCTGTGACAGATGCTTTTGGTCATCAATACTATTAAAGCTGCAAATGAACGGGACGGGTGGTGCAGGACTTGGATCTGGTAAGTTTCAGAGTGCCAGATTTGGATTGATCAGTTGAAGATGATAAAAGGTAAGTATAGACTTTTTATTTTCATGCATTAACAATATGTTTTTAAATAAAACAATTATAACAAAAAGTACATGAAAGTACAATTTAAAATCTTTATTGAAATGTACCTGTTGCAGGGATTGTTGGGGTCCACATCTGCATATGTGTGCAGCATTTAGACATGTGCAGTTGTTTCCTGGTTCCCCCCATCATACCGAGCTTCATGAGGAAAACAGAAGTGTCTCCTAAGGGTCATTTGTATAAAGTGGGCCTAAACGTGAAATCATATGTTGCCTTTTTGTGAAAATCTATGGTCAATTCTTCAGTGTGTTCTTTCCTAAACTGAACCAACGGCAATGTTTAGGGGTTGTGCGACATACCCATCCTCCCTCCCCCCCACCCACCTTACAATATAGAGATTCTGACTACATGGGACAAATTTGAATCCCTCTGTCTCTTATGGGCGAGCATCCACAGGGCTCTTTTCTAAATACACAAACAAATACAAAAACATTTGTAGAACCTACTGCATCTTGGTTTGGGGAGGGGCACACTGCGTATTTACTATTGATGGGTCAAACAAGCACCATTCTGGTCTGGAGACAATAGGCGTCAAGCTATTCATCCTCCACCAGCTGATATTGCCAATGGAGCCTGGACCTCTGTGAGGTCTGAGATTGCTGTCCAAAGCTGGATTGGTAAAAAGACAGTTATCCAACTTAAGTTAAAATACAGATAAACAGTTTACTGTATGAGCTGTGAAAGGGCCCCATTTAATGTTCGGATGTGGTCATCTCTTCCCCTTGGATGGGCAGTATTCAGTGAATTCTGTTTAGTGATTTATAGGGCGTGACTTCATATTGTGTGGTCACACCACCCTCGTCTTCAAGAAATGGTCTTTTTATTTGGCAAGTCTGCCAAAGGATGATCAGTGGAACTTTCCAGTATGCAGGCAGATGACTCTGGTGGCAAGCTGCCCCGTGAAAGGTATAGGTCTTTTCAAATAAGTGCACAAAATAGACCACAATGATCATTAAAGACAAAATGCCCTAATTCCCTGCTAAAACAGCTGCCCCGCCAGTCATCACAAGTACTATGGCATACCCTCCATTTCCTGTAATAAAGGGGGGTGCAAGGTCTTGACACTCCTGCTCCATTGCAGCAAATGGAGGTGGAGTTCCATGGACTCTGTGACAGATGCTTTTGGTCATCAATACTATTAAAGCTGCAAATGAACGGGACGGGTGGTGCAGGACTTGGATCTGGTAAGTTTCAGAGTGCCAGATTTGGATTGATCAGTTAAAGATGATAAAAGGTAAGTATAGACTTTTTATTTTCATGCATTAACAATATATTTTTTAAATTAAACAATTATAAGAAAAAGTAGATGAAAGTGCAATTTAAAATCTATATTGAAATGTACCTGTTGCAGGCATTGTTGGGGTCCACATCTGCATAAGTGTGCAGCATTTAGACATGTGCAGTTGTTTCCTGGTTCCCCCCATCATACCGAGCTTCATGAGGAAAACAGAAGTGTCTCCTAAGGGTCATTTGTATAAAGTGGGCCTAAACGTGAAATCATATGTTGCCTTTTTGTGAAAATCTATGGTCAATTCTTCAGTGTGTTCTTTCCTAAACTGAACCAACTGCAATGTTTAGGGGTTGTGCGACATACCCATCCTCCCTCCCCCCCACCCACCTTACAATATAGAGATCTGATTGCATGGGACAAATTTGAGACCCTCTGTCTCTTATGGACGAGCATCCACAGGGCTCTTTTCTAAATACACAAACAAAACCTACTGCATCTTGGTTTGGGGAGGGACACACTGCGTATTTACTATTGATGGGCCAAACAAGCACCATTCTGGTCTGGAGACAATAGGCGTCAAGCTATTCATCCTCCACCAGCTGATATTGCCAATGGAGCCTGGACCTCTGTGAGGTCTGAGATTGCTGTCCAAAGCTGGATTGGTAAAAAGACACTAGTACTAAGTATGGCAAATGTCTCTGTTAAAGTAACAAGGGAGGAATCATGTTTATGGCATTACTTGGGAACTAGATTAGGGCTCTAAGGATCCTTCTAATAGTGTAGAAGGGACTTGCTACTACCCTTGCCCAATTACCCTCCATGGCATGCTGAAAACTCTGGTGCCTATCAGCATAGGCCTGCTGTTCTCACAAGAGTGCCAGGGGAACCAGACCCATGCCAAATGCTATCCCTGCACAGCCATTTAGCCTCTGAGCCACAGAAATATCAGTCTCTATACCTGCTGCACCATGCTGGTAGCCCAGGTGGGAACATTCTTAAAGTAAATAAGAAGCATAATAGGCAAACATTTTGGCCCGAAAATTGCTGCTAAATGGATTCGGTCAATTCAAATCTAAATTACCAATGGGCTGGATCTGGCTCATAACTAATGTTTTCTAAACTGTAAAGAGACCTCCATATCTTAAAACACCTTAGTCTCTGAAGAAAAAAACTCAACAAACACTGGTGTGACCCTTGGATAATAGTTACACTGAGTGAAGATAAGGTTATTGGACATAAAAATGTATAAAAGACATGCCTTGTACCTTATCTTCCTACAACAGAACCAAACTAATGGTGTAGCTCTACACATGTGCTGAATCTGAGCTGGCTGAGCTCTTCAATAACATGTTCACATAATGACTAAGATAAGTATGTGCAGGTTTATCTCTAAATCTCACTAATCTGATCTTGTGTATGGTAGTAAACAGCACTGTATTGCACAGTAGGTAATTAGGGATTAAGTAACAATTACCGAGTCTCCATGGAAACGCTCCTAAGGTTTTTTTTTTCCTTCTAACAATTACAATTCGTCGCCTTGTTCTTTTTAATTTGATTTGAAATAGTTTCTTTTCTAGAGATTTATCACATAACAGCTGGTGAGTTCTAAAATGGACCTGCCTTGTCCGTGTTTCATTCTGTTTTATGGCACCATCTATCTTTTATGAGCCCTGGGACTTTAGACTGATACAGCATTTTCTTTAACGAGACAAACTATGTTTCCTCCAAGATTGTTTATTGCACTGGAAACATTACTCTGTGCAACCATGGTGCATTTTCAATTGAGCAAATGTCTGAAACAGAATAGTGCTTGTCTGTGTTTATTCAGGATCCAGCCTAGAGGAAAAAAAAAGCCTCCCAGTTCATGTAACATTAATCACTTTGCCAGTGTTCAGCTGAGGTCATTGCCACATTCCTCACAGTATTAAGTAAAGTCAAGATTAATCACGTACTTTAAACCCTGCAAAGAAAGCATGTGAGGCGGATCTGAAATTAGACATTTGTTAAAAGACAGAAAGCACTGTAACAAAATATGTTAACGCTGTTAAAGAAAGCTATCAGTGCCGTATTGTTTCCTTTGTGAGGAGCCCAGCTAAGCAACTGAATGCTACTGCTTGAGGCCTATCAGCCGAGCCCTGCTCAATGTGAGATTATTAAAAAGCATGTGCCTGCAAATGTGACTAAAGAGTATTACTCTGTTAAGCCTCTCGATAGACAGCAATGGGCTGCCACAGATCCTATTAAGCAAATGAAAAAAAAAAAGACAGCTAATAAAACAACAGCAAGAGCGATCGCAAGAAAATATAAGCAGTAAAATGGAAATAGAGTGGTAACTATCACAAATCAAAGCACCATAAATGTCTTTAATTCATCCTGACACCTCGGTATAATATTGATTGATTAAAATGAGAACCACTCTCTGGGAGGGCTCGCTACACCCTATTAAAGAGGACTCAAAAGTCCCAGGGTTTAGTGCTTGCCCCTGATTTAGGATGCCCCACAGTGTGAACCCCCCGCATCGGCCCTCACACTTACCTTACCAATGTTCCCATGGTGCCTATGGGGGCTTTTATCCAATCCTTTTCCAATGCCCAAAGCAGGGAGTGGCCACATTCCCAGCCTTCCTGCTGTCTGTGGGGCGCTGAATGAGAGCATGGCAAAGCCCCCCCCGGCAAAAAATATGAGTGCGTGCTGGGGTTTCCAGGGGAGGGGGGATGCCAGAGGAGCAGTAAATCAGCCTGTAACTAATGTGGTTGGTTCTATTTAAAATAAACCAAAAGCCAGGATTTTTACTCCTGTGTGTTTTGGTCCACTTAAAAGGGGATCAAAATTTGCGATGCTTCTGTGTGAAATCCCCCTGGTTTACCACATACTTCACCTCATTGTATGTTCCCATGGTCAGTACACTCCCATTAAGGTATGGCTGGTGGGGGTGTGTGCATCATCTAGAGTGGTTCTGGGCATGCTGAAGGGGGCCCAAGGGTGCACCATGAGATTGCCGGGCCAAGGAGAGTACAGGGCGAATTTGGGAGGCTTCACACAGCGGAGCGGGCCAAATATAGATGCCCCGAAGGCAAACTGTAACCCGTCCCTGGTATCTTTTATACTTCAGAGATGCGCACAAGTGTTATAGTCCACTTTAAAGTGGACCAAAACCCATGCCAATCAGATCAATTCCCTCCCCTGGGGCATCAAAATCGGGATGCCCTGCTGTGTGAGATCCCCCAGGTCACCCCATACACTTACCTTGTTTCCCGGTCCAATGGCGCATGCGCGAACCACGGCTGCATCCCCGCTATCCCTCTAAAAGGGCATTTGTGAATTGCCGGCGAGGGCACGCTCCCTGTTAGAGGGTAGCGGGGGATGCGGCCATCAGCGCACTTGTGCTGATTGGATGAGCGGCCGCGCATGTGCTGTAGGACCAGGAAGAGGTGAGTTGGCTTCGACAATCTGGGGGGTTTCACGCAGGGGAAAGGACCAAAACCCAGGATAGTCAAAATCCTGGGTTTTGGTCCACTTTAAACACCCCATAGGATGTTGGTTTATACGAGACTGGAGTGTCTTGGGACCACCAGTAGCACTAAATCTAGGGGTCCGGATCCAGGGCCGGCTTTTGGGACGTGCCAGCTGTGCCATCTCACAGAGCATCAAACAGGAAGTGTCATTAAACTGTGCTGCTCTGCATTCTAGGATTGCTGTCCTTTTCTGACCCCAGGTCTGCTGTGTCTAAGAAAAGCACAGCTATAATTTGCCCCCCTGGACTTTTGCCCCCATCTCCTCTCCTCAGTATTGGTGCTTCTAAAGCAAGATGGCGGTGCCTGTATCCTATTGTCCTGAACAGAGTTTAAGTCCAGTGGTGGAAAGAATAAAAAGTAAATGACTACAATTATTAAATATATTGATTTTAGATGCTGGGGAACAGTTTTTTTTTAAGATTTGGACTTTTAATTAAATGACGCTGAAGGTCCGGTTTAATTGCACTAGTTTATTGAAACAAAAGCATACTAATGACAGGAGCAAAACACATATAAAATATGCAGCAACATGCATTAAATCAAATATTTCAGAGCTACTCACCTGGAAAGCTGACATTTTTGATTACATTGCATGTCACAATTTTGGGCACTTAAAAATAGGAGTAGGGACCCCACCAATAGGGGTGCCTTGACATGGCATGGGGTTTAATACATGAGATTGCAATTGTATGCAAACCACAGCCCCTAGTTTCTGTACAGGATTCATATGCCTTTGTTTTCTGAATACTGTACAGTGATGATAGGGTTAAACTGGGCAGTGAATTGGTTCCTTAATTTGAGAAATGTCCCTCTTTCCCACCCTGAAAAGATGGTAGGTGTGTAGGGATATGATACGGATAGCCTGGCTCTGCACATAAACAGGCACTGAATAAGAACACAAAAACATTTTATACAATCATTCTCTTGTATTGTATATATTGCTACAGCAAAGGTGCACAGAGAAATCTAGCATTGGTTGTTTGTGCTTTATAGACAGTAATGGGAAGGTTGCCTGACATGCAGTGGAAAGTAGATGTGAGTGTACAGTATGTCAGGTGAAAATGAGCTCGCCCTGAGGCTCTGATCATTTGTTTGTGGATGATCAGATTTCCGTGTGAACAACCAGCTGCAGGCGAGGTGGGGGTGGTGAAATGTTTTATACAAATTGCATGACCAATAACATCAAGAACAAAAAAGTTTGAACAGTAAATCTATTGTTCGCAAGTTTGCGTTTACTTTCAGTATTGTGTGATATGCCTATTTTGAATGAGAACTAAAGTAAGGAAACTTTAACAATAAAGGAACTTGGCAGCATATACCCCGGCTCCCTGCCCGTCATTCATAAATAAGTAATCATAGAGGCTGATTCATTACTAACGCCAGGTATCGGCAGATAAGCGTCTGTATAGCGGCGCTTAGAGCGACCTCTAGTAGACGCTGTAAGCTGGTATCGGGCGCCTCAGTCGCTGTAGTAACCTGGCCGGCATTGATGAATGTGTTGTATGTTGGGCGCTGTACAGCGCTGCAGGGAGAGCCAGCTCAGTGCGACCGACTCTCAGCGACTCGGATTGTGGTGGGGAGCCGGCGTTCTCGTGGCGGGGCCCGTCATTACCAGTCGCTCACCAGTCGCTACCTGTCGCTATTCCTTCATAAATAAGGGCCTCAGTCTTCCACAGCAGCCAGTGAACCTGGGAGGTCAGTTAGTTTGACATTTCCAAATTGGGATCAGTGCTCAGAGATCAATCCCATGTACCTGAACACGGTTCACTACTTCATTTGGCAGCCATCTGGGTTTCCTGCGCAGAATTGCACGTCACTGTTGGCCCGGCAAAGGAACCCAAACCCGGGATGAGTAGGTCTGCTCAAGAATTGGCTTACACCTAGGATATGCATGATGGGACATCCCTAATCCTACAACTATTTGAGTCCTACAACAATTTGAGTCCAACAACACTTTAATATTTGCCTTAACCACAACTCTTATTTAAAACTTGACATTTGTTAGTAAGATCTATGAAAAGGGCTCTGGTGTGAACAGTGAACAGTAAACAGTTTCAACAGTAAAATGTGTTTGTGTTTTCCTTTTCAATCAGCTAAAATGTCACCATTATCAGTCTGTAGGCTGAAGGCTGTAAGATTAGAAGCTTGATTTATCAAGCACTTTCTGCCAGACTATGCCACATATGGTGCAAAAAAAGATTTATAATTTTTTTTTAGCATGTTGCTGCGCCATTAATGTTTTGCAAGTGTGTTTCTTGTAGTGCAGCAACATGTGCCCAAGGTTAAAATAATGAAAATTAGATTTTGAACCAGTCAGATTTGCATTGATGGGGCACAGTCTGGCAACAGTGCTTGATAAATCAGGCCCAAAATGTAAGAATATTAAAGGGGTCCTTCACTCTAAATAAGAGTCTATCTTATATGTTTCCCACACCCTGTACATACAGGTGGTCCACATTAAAAATCATCATACCTGCATCTACTGCATGTTATGAGCCTTTAAACATCCAAGATGGTGGCTTATGGAACATCAGGCAGCCTGCAAACAGGAAGTGCCTTCTGACTGTGCTGCTCTGCATTCTGTGACTGCTGACCTTTTCCTGACCCCAGCTCTGCTCTGTCTGAGCAAAGCACAGCTATAACCCGCCCCCTGTACTTTATCCCACTCTCCTCTCCTCACTAAGTGTGATGCTTCTGAATCAAGATGGTGGCGCCCGTATCCTAAAGTCCTTAACAGAGTTGCAGCCCAGTGTGGGGAAAGAATAATAAGTGACTAAAAACTTAAAATATATTATTTTTAGATGCTGGGGAATCGCTTATTAAGTATTTTGGGCTTTTCAATAAATCATGGTGAAGGTCCGGTTTAAGTAAAATCAGAATCTCAGAATCATAGTACAAGTATTCACTAATCGCAAACAAATACCAATAAAACACAGGAACTGCCCTTTAAAGGAAAACAGTTGATAGGCTTTAAGAATAGTCAAGCCAAAATCACTGGCACATTGTGGATCAAGATCCCAGAAATCCAAGTCTTCATTCTGCATTTGTTTCGCTTATATATTTTTCTTATATATTTTTCTTTGGCTTTACACACTCAGCTAACAGCATGAACTTTAAACTGCCATCGAGGCAACTTAACAATTACAACTTCATCTCATGGTCTTTTAATCTAAATATACATTCTGGCTACAAGAACAAGATACTATGCAGACAGGCTGCTCAGCAATGTCAGCTCAGATTTACCTCTGGGAACTCAGCCTCCAGGGCCAACTTGTACAAGCTGCTCTAACTATGCCCTTCGGCAGTGTTACGAGAGAGGGGGGAAAGGAAACATGGTGCAAAGCAGCTGACCTAACTGACCTGAATTTATAGGGAGTGAGACTAACCAGGACAAAGCGATGTGATCATACAAGCAAGAAAGGTCAGCATTCTGTGGGTTGCAAGCAGCAGGTCAGCACTTGTCATTAATGCTCTAGTGTAAGTAGTTTTAAATATAGACAGTGATTTCAAGTGCTTAAAATGCATGACTTCAATATACTAAATGCTAGAGTGTGCTAAATTGCCTGCAAGCAATCCTCTGTAATATATGCGGTAAGCGGATTCCTAAATGAATTCTAAAGAACACAAGTGCAAATGAAAAAGCTAAAAATGTTTGTGGTTACTGTGTTTGAATAAAACAAAAATGATATGTTCACTTAATGGATATCAGTGGGGAAATCAGTAAGGAAACGTATTTATAATTCATATATATTTATATATATATATATATATATATATATATATATATATATATATATATATATATTCTATAATTTCCTATGTTCTTGGACATCTCCAGTTAAAGTGGACCATCACCCAGATCACCGTCCTCACCGCGGGGCAACCGAGATCGGGATTTCCCGAGGGGTGAAACCCCCCCCAAAAGACCTTACCTTATCAGTGACGGATCAGCCGCCGCCGCCTCCCACGCGCCCCTCTAGCAGTGCGCGCGCCTGCGCCGGCCGTTTGTGACAGGACGCGCGGGAGGCGGCGGCTTATCCGTCGCTTGTCCGTCGCCGAAAAGGTACGTTTTTTGGGGGGTTTCACACAGCGGGGCATCCTGATCCCCCCCGCTGAAGTGGACCAACACCCAGGATAGTGAAAATCCTGGGGGTTTGTCCACTTTAAAGAGGAACTTCGGACCTCTAAACTACTAGATCCTGATAAGGTCCCACCGCAATGCTGCATACCTTCTGCATCCCTGGCCATGAGCTACACAAACAAGTATTGTTGTTGAAACTTACAATGGTAATAGTAATAGAGCTAATAAAGGCCATTGTGTGTTTATGCACACATGGAATTTTGCCTCTGCATATTTCCCATCTGTGAAACCTATATTTCCCAAGACAACCTCCAGGGCGGCCCAACCGAGTACCTCCCCCTTCTACAGGAAACACAACTGAACACCATAAATACCCCTCCCCTTCCTCCAGACCCTCAATGTTTTGTGTTTCCTCCCTCAGACACCAAGCAAGCTTTTGGCAGAAACATACTTCAGAAGGTTACCCCTCCCTGAGGTAGGACGCATATATAGTTACTCGCTTATCATCGGCTGGGCCAACCTGGAGGACGTCTTGGGAAAATCCCAATTGGCTAATAGGTCCTACTACCCGACCAAGATAAGTATGATTAGAGGAGAAGTATTTTTTGTTTTTGTTTATATTAATGTTTCCTTCGGGACTACTCATAGAAACATAGAAACATAGAAGGTTGACGGCAGAAGGAGACCATACGGTCCATCTAGTCTGCCCTTATGTGTATACTGTATGTACTCTTTATCTTAGGATAGATGTGTGCTTATCCCAGGCATGTTTAAATTCAGTGACTGTTGATGTTTCAACTACCTCTGCTGGAAGTTTGTTCCAAGCATCTACTACTCTTTCTGTAAAATAATATTTTCTAACATTGCTCCTGATCTTCCCCCCTTCCCCCCTTACTCGGTTAAAACACTGAGGGTCTGGAGGAAGGGGGGGGTGTTTATGGTGTTCAGTTGTGTTTCCTGTAGGAGGGGGAGGTACTCGGCTGGGCCATCCTGGAGGACTACCGGAAAACCTATTACCGGTAAGCTAATTGGAATTTTGTGGCTACACTCAAGTGAATTACACACAGTGGACACACCAGTGAATAATCTCAGATGGTGGGCTTCCCTAAACTCAATGCTCTGGGGAACAATTGGGGGTTAGGTACCTAGCTCAAGGGCACTTCAGTCATGTCCCATTGGCAGGGAATCAAACTTGCCACCTTCCGGTCACAAAGCTGATTTCCTACCTCTAGGTCACAACTACCCCACAGGTTTGTACAAAATGAATCTGTACCTCCTAAATCTAGTAGCTCACTGTAAAAATGTATTTTTTTGCTTTTAGGGTTGAAGGTCTGCATGTCTTGCACATTTGATCACACTGCACTACAAGCAAAATAAGCAAAATATTCAAATATCTCACAAGAACTGTCATTCCAAAAATACGACAACAAAAATGCAACAGTGTGTTTTTTTCTATTATTTTTGATATTGGTGTATTTGTTATTTATTTTATTAAAATTTGACAGTACATTTCAAGAAATAACAGTGTGAAATGTAAAGCATAGGCAACTGTTTTAGTTAATGCCAGATATAAAAAGGAAATAAAGATTTAAAGCAAACTACATTGATTCTTGAATTGTTCTTTACAAGTCACATTACATTACTCATGCATGTTATGGGAAACAAGCAATGGAGGGTAAGAGGATTGAACACTTACTCAACTGGAGTTCTCTTTTTGCTCAGACAGAAAATACAGGTTACAAAAATCAGATATCTGGGCCATGTGCCAGGTTTCATGTTTGCTGTCTCAGCTGTCCTCTTCTTAGTCCCAAAATGTAGTTTTTTTTAAACTGTATAATGACATACAGAAAATGAGTTGTGTTATCGACCAATAACAGTACAAACCCCAGACCATGAAAAATCAACAGCAAAATTCATATTTTGAACTGGGATTGATTTTCGTGGAATTCTTGTCTCTTAGCCTTGAAGAACAATTTGTAAAGCACAGTTGGCAGATAAGCAAGAACATTTGCCACAAACTATGTTTATTCCATGTCTGTACACAGCTGAAAACCTGATATGTAAGGGTGTTAACCTCTAAGCTTTGTAAAATAAGTATTTATATAATACAGAATTTGTATTCGTCAGGGATATATACAATAAGGAAAGTATACAAACATATATAATGACCAAAGCCACTTGAAATCCAGAATGCAAGTGCTAAGTAATATTTTCACTATCTTTACCCTGACAAAATATGCAGCCATGTCCAACCAGAAAATTACAGTATATAAAATATATATATTATGAGTGAGTTGCAATAAAATTTCTTATATATAGCAATGAACTTCATACAAATACTTCCGCCCCTGTGATGATGAAAGCCTAAGGCTCAAAACGCTTGTCCACAGGTGAAAGGAGTTTGGCTGTGTAAATTTTAAGATAACCCTTGGCATTGTACACTTTCTGAGTGCCTTAGAATGCCCCGAGAGATTATTTGCATGGCTCCACCCACTGCAAGGACTGATGGGTGATTTTATTATTACTTGCATTGGGCTGTGTGCAAATACTTTACATTCTAGGAAAGCACCTCTTTTTCTTTACCTGAGTTGAGTTTCTTTAGCCCCCCACCAACTATTTAGAATTTAGATGGCTGTATTAAAGAAGCTCTTTTGGTGTCTAGTAGTCTTGGCCAGTGAAACTTCATACCTTCATTGTGATGGCAACAGCTTGAAAAGGGGGTGACCTGGATGTGTTGGGTCCTTTATCAATTTAAATTCTCTGCTCCTAACCCAGCTAAAGAGGAGCTCCTGAAGTTAAGGGAGGGGGAAACCTGATATTTTTTCTGCTGATTTAACTAATTTTTGGAGTCTGCTGATTTCCTTTCTGGTGGCAGCTCTGCACCATACTGTAATGGGGGGGCACACGGTAGGCACAATAACTGCATCGCTGTAGAGGGAGATTAAATCATGTTGCGTGCCAAATTTCCTAAGCGGCTGAAGGACGAACAGTTTATTATGACCCTTCTTAAGGATAGCATGGATGTTGTTCTCCAAACAGAAGATTTTAGATATGATGGTTCCAAGAAAATGGTCTTCTGAATCTCCATCACCGGCTGTCCATAAATAGATATAGGAGAGATTTTTGGGGGACCTTTACTAAAGTAAACAATTATGTTCACAGCCTTAGTGGCACTTATAACTAGGCTATTTCCACTGCACCACTGACCCAGTTTGTAAATCTCCTTGTGGTAGGCCTCCTCCTCATTTTTCTTAATTAGATCGGAATTAGATCACAGTGGTATTATCCACAAATGTTATATTATTCACAGATGACACTTGGGACAGTCACTTGGCTATCACTAAATATGAAATGGTAAATTCTTTTCCTTGGACCTCCGATTGCTAGAACTCATAAGAGGACGTTGCAGTTATTTGATCTTGTTCTAAATGTTCTAAAATTACACTATAACATCACATGTCAATGATCATACAATGAACAAGAAACTTTATGTCACCCTAAACGATACAATGCTCCATCAGTGAATAGATTCATCGCTCAATTGTGGACATTTTCATGGATCCATTCTCATCCGATGGTGGACAGTTTAGCGATTTTTCATTTGCAAATCAATTTATGGAAACGAGCCATAACTCTTTAGCCAGATCATCAAAGGTTCTGGTCCTCTCTGACCCTGGGGTCGCAAAGCACTTGCATAGTTTTATGTGATTGTAATGATGTCTATGACTTCTACACAGTAACATTTACGCATAATGCACATTAGTCCTGACATTTTAGAATTGTATTTTTGATATATATTTACATGTTACAAGAATGACAGAACAAGTTAGCTGATTGCCTCACAGTTGTTTTACAGGAGCTTGTGAGGTGATCATCAACATTAAAAAAATATAAATATTTAACTCAAAACCAAGCAGCTAACCCACCCATTTTCAAAGATGGTAAAGTAATATAATCTAAGACAACCTTAGATGGGAGATAAACAAAATAATTAGTTCTGTGCTGTGCTTTTCCCTTTTTACAGAGAAGACCAAAACAATCAGGGCAATCGAGAAAATTGTTTGAATATTTTCTCCTAATCCTCCTCTGCTCCTGTTACTATCCATTGATTTTCTTTTTTTTTTTCATTCCAATGGTTTCATTCCTCTGCTCCTGTAAGACTCATGCTAATGTACACGTTAACCTTTTTAATTCACAGTATGATCCCTATACATAGAGGCTGCCCATAAGAACTGGATTAATTTGGCTGCTTTAGTTGCAGGACATACAACACTAAGGGGGTATTTAAGAAGGGATAGTGCCAGGTAGTGCCTCGTAGGGCCAGGTAGTGTCTGGTGAACGCTGGGCGCTCTACACAAAACCACATTTATGAAAGTGAATCTGGTGAGCAACTCCGATGTAATATTACAGGCGGCTCAGCGTATAGCTCCGACGCGCTAGCTTCCAGAGCGCCAGGTATTACCTTTTGCTCACTGTCGCTCTCATACATTTCAATGGCAGTTCATTTGCTTGTGTTTAAACAGCGTGTTTAACATTTTTTTCTTATTCAAATCATTGTGTGACCTCTCCTGGCTGCAAACAAACACTTTTATAAACTTTTTTTACTTTTTATATTTTTATGCAGAATTGTCATTACAGGTCTGTTACTAAAGTGTTAATGTCACAGTGTTAAAACAATGTCATTCGATGTGTTTTCGCTTTGTTACAGGTTGATATGTGTTCAGACTTTAATCACACAGCGTCTGGTGCTCTATGCTATAGCGACCAGATTTATAGCGCCGACGCTGTGTGTGCGTCCTTTTTTGATAAGTATGGTGTGGAGCGCTGAGAGTCGGTCACACTGAGCTGGCGTTACCTTTCGCTCCCTGCAGCGCTGTACTGGTGTTAGAGCACCCATCATACATCACATTCATCAATGCAGGCCAGGATACTACAGCGGCTGAGGCGCTATGTGAAAGTGACTGATGCCCACTTAAAGCGTTAACTAGCAGTCGCTCTTAGTGCCGCTATACAGACACTCATCCGCCGATAGCTGGCGTTAGTAATGATTTAGCCTCCACGTTTTCCCCTATATGC
This sequence comes from Gastrophryne carolinensis, assembly GCA_027917425.1. NCBI lineage: Eukaryota > Metazoa > Chordata > Amphibia > Anura > Microhylidae > Gastrophryne > Gastrophryne carolinensis. The sequence goes on from CM051234.1 coordinate 524,564,662, forward strand.
ATTTATTGTGTTTCGATTTAGAACATATGAAAAGGATGCTTTCAAACCAAACAGAGCCATATAGCCAACAGTATGTTTGCATGACACATGATGGGGCCCATAAGTTTATTTTTGCACCAGGTGCCCATGCCTTTAGTAACAGGTCTGCTAGCCATTACTGATCTGAGCATGTTTTCTATGGCATCATTAAAGCATAAAGCTTCCACTAAACAGTTTCTCATATTTTGAAAAATGTAAGCATTTCTATTAGTTTAAGTTTATTTACAGAGAAAAATACCGTGCTAACATACAGCGTGACATCAATGATAAATGGTTATCAGTGATGCAAGGTGAACATTTTACTTTCCATATTTCAATTTCTTTGAAGCAAACTCCTTAAGCACTTTCACTCAGCAATACTTAAAGGAAACTACAAAGAAGGAAATTATGTGAGCAATTGCCTGAAAGTGTCATGACTTTTAAACACTACATCATCTGTTACCACATTACTGGAATGGTGATCAAGTATAAATGATGTAATAACAGGACAGGGCAAAAATATAACCTCACACGTCACTTACTTCTCTTACTGTCACATTATAAATGGCCTCATGCTGTGCAGATGCTTAGAGAAAGGATGAAGTGCTTAATTTCATTCAGGCTGAAACAGGAAAAACATGGAGCGCTGCTGAGTCATCAAACCCTACAAACACTCTCATTAGAGATGAGCGAACTTTTGAAAAATTCGATTCGACTGATTCGCCGAATTTTCCGACAAAAATCGTTTCGACCCGAATAAATTCGCGACGAATCGCTATTAAAAACGGCTATTTCTGAGCCTCCTACAGCCTCAATAGGGTTGTAAACCATTCAGCCTTGCTGTAACACGCACAGGATGCGTGCTGGGTTAGTTAAATAATACTTTGAAGAAATATCACATGCAGATCAGAGGCATCGCTAATAGAATCGCAGAGCGGCACAATTGCAGAGAGTTGAAGTGGCATCACTATGAGGGGCAGAAGGAGCCCAAATATACACTGGAGTTGGCCTCAGGAGCCCAAAAATTGGATGAATCACACCCTGGAGTTGGCAGGAGTTGGCAGCAGCAGCAGCAGGAGCCCAAATATACACTGGAGTTGGCTTCAGGAGCCCAAAAATTGGATGAATCACACCCTGGAGTTGGCAGGAGTTGGCAGCAGCAGCAGCAGGAGCCCAAATATACACTGGAGTTGGCTTCAGGAGCCCAAAAATTGGATGAATCACACCCTGGAGTTGGCAGGAGTTGACAGCAGCGGCAGCAGGAGCCCAAATATACACTGGAGTTGGCTTCAGGAGCCCAAAAATTGGATGAATCACACCCTGGAGTTGGCAGGAGTTGACAGTAGCAGCAGCAGGAGCCCAAATATACACTGGAGTTGGCCTCAGGAGCCCAAAAATTGGATGAATCACACCCTGGAGTTGGCAGAAGTTGGCAGCAGCAGCAGCAGGAGCCCAAATATACACTGGAGTTGGCTTCAGGAGCCCAAAAATTGGATGAATCACACCCTGGAGTTGGCAGGAGTTGACAGCAGCAGCAGCAGGAGCCCAAATATACACTGGAGTTGGCTTCAGGAGCCCAAAAATTGGATGAATCACACCCTGGAGTTGGCAGGAGTTGACAGTAGCAGCAGCAGGAGCCCAAATATACACTGGAGTTGGCCTCAGGAGCCCAAAAATTGGATGAATCACACCCTGGAGTTGGCAGAAGTTGGCAGCAGCAGCAGCAGGAGCCCAAATATACACTGGAGTTGGCTTCAGGAGCCCAAAAATTGGATGAATCACACCCTGGAGTTGGCAGGAGTTCACAGTAGCAGCAGCAGGAGCCCAAATATACACTGGAGTTGGCCTCAGGAGCCCAAAAATTGGATGAATCACACCCTGGAGTTGGCAGGAGTTGACAGTAGCAGCAGCAGGAGCCCAAATATACACTGGAGTTGGCCTCAGGAGCCCAAAAATTGGATGAATCACACCCTGGAGTTGGCAGGAGTTGGCAGCAGCAGCAGCAGGAGCCCAAATATACACTGGAGTTGGCTTCAGGAGCCCAAAAATTGGATGAATCACACCCTGGAGTTGGCAGAAGTTGGCAGCAGCAGCAGCAGGAGCCCAAATATACACTGGAGTTGGCTTCAGGAGCCCAAAAATTGGATGAATAACACCCTGGAGTTGGCAGGAGTTGGCAGCAGCAGCAGCAGGAGCCCAAATATACACTGGAGTTGGCCTCAGGAGCCCAAAAATTGGATGAATCACACCCTGGAGTTGGCAGAAGTTGGCAGCAGCAGCAGCAGGAGCCCAAATATACACTGGAGTTGGCCTCAGGAGCCCAAAAATTGGATGAATCACACCCTGGAGTTGGCAGGAGTTGGCAGCAGCAGCAGCAGGAGCCCAAATATACACTGGAGTTGGCTTCAGGAGCCCAAAAATTGGATGAATCACACCCTGGAGTTGGCAGAAGTTGGCAGCAGCAGCAGCAGGAGCCCAAATATACACTGGAGTTGGCTTCAGGAGCCCAAAAATTGGATGAATCACACCCTGGAGTTGGCAGGAGTTGACAGTAGCAGCAGCAGGAGCCCAAATATACACTGGAGTTGGCCTCAGGAGCCCAAAAATTGGATGAATCACACCCTGGAGTTGGCAGGAGTTGGCAGCAGCAGCAGCAGGAGCCCAAATATACACTGGAGTTGGCTTCAGGAGCCCAAAAATTGGATGAATCACACCCTGGAGTTGGCAGAAGTTGGCAGCAGCAGCAGCAGGAGCCCAAATATACACTGGAGTTGGCTTCAGGAGCCCAAAAATTGGATGAATCACACCCTGGAGTTGGCAGGAGTTGACAGTAGCAGCAGCAGGAGCCCAAATATACACTGGAGTTGGCCTCAGGAGCCCAAAAATTGGATGAATCACACCCTGGAGTTGGCAGAAGTTGGCAGCAGCAGCAGCAGGAGCCCAAATATACACTGGAGTTGGCTTCAGGAGCCCAAAAATTGGATGAATCACACCCTGGAGTTGGCAGGAGTTGACAGTAGCAGCAGCAGGAGCCCAAATATACACTGGAGTTGGCCTCAGGAGCCCAAAAATTGGATGAATCACACCCTGGAGTTGGCAGGAGTTGACAGTAGCAGCAGCAGGAGCCCAAATATACACTGGAGTTGGCCTCAGGAGCCCAAAAATTGGATGAATCACACCCTGGAGTTGGCAGAAGTTGGCAGCAGCAGCAGCAGGAGCCCAAATATACACTGGAGTTGGCTTCAGGAGCCCAAAAATTGGATGAATCACACCCTGGAGTTGGCAGGAGTTGACAGTAGCAGCAGCAGGAGCCCAAATATACACTGGAGTTGGCCTCAGGAGCCCAAAAATTGGATGAATCACACCCTGGAGTTGGCAGGAGTTGACAGTAGCAGCAGCAGGAGCCCAAATATACACTGGAGTTGGCCTCAGGAGCCCAAAAATTGGATGAATCACACCCTGGAGTTGGCAGAAGTTGGCAGCAGCAGCAGCAGGAGCCCAAATATACACTGGAGTTGGCCTCAGGAGCCCAAAAATTGGATGAATCACACCCTGGAGTTGGCAGGAGTTGACAGTAGCAGCAGCAGGAGCCCAAATATACACTGGAGTTGGCCTCAGGAGCCCAAAAATTGGATGAATCACACCCTGGAGTTGGCAGAAGTTGGCAGCAGCAGCAGCAGGAGCCCAAATATACACTGGAGTTGGCCTCAGGAGCCCAAAAATTGGATGAATCACACCCTGGAGTTGGCAGGAGTTGACAGTAGCAGCAGCAGGAGCCCAAATATACACTGGAGTTGGCCTCAGGAGCCCAAAAATTGGATGAATCACACCCTGGAGTTGGCAGAAGTTGGCAGCAGCAGCAGCAGCAGGAGCCCAAATATACACTGGAGTTGGCTTCAGGAGCCCAAAAATTGGATGAATCACACCCTGGAGTTGGCAGGAGTTGACAGTAGCAGCAGCAGGAGCCCAAATATACACTGGAGTTGGCCTCAGGAGCCCAAAAATTGGATGAATCACACCCTGGAGTTGGCAGGAGTTGACAGTAGCAGCAGCAGGAGCCCAAATATACACTGGAGTTGGCCTCAGGAGCCCAAAAATTGGATGAATCACACCCTGGAGTTGGCAGAAGTTGGCAGCAGCAGCAGCAGGAGCCCAAATATACACTGGAGTTGGCTTCAGGAGCCCAAAAATTGGATGAATCACACCCTGGAGTTGGCAGGAGTTGACAGTAGCAGCAGCAGGAGCCCAAATATACACTGGAGTTGGCCTCAGGAGCCCAAAAATTGGATGAATCACACCCTGGAGTTGGCAGGAGTTGACAGTAGCAGCAGCAGGAGCCCAAATATACACTGGAGTTGGCCTCAGGAGCCCAAAAATTGGATGAATCACACCCTGGAGTTGGCAGAAGTTGGCAGCAGCAGCAGCAGGAGCCCAAATATACACTGGAGTTGGCTTCAGGAGCCCAAAAATTGGATGAATCACACCCTGGAGTTGGCAGGAGTTGACAGTAGCAGCAGCAGGAGCCCAAATATACACTGGAGTTGGCCTCAGGAGCCCAAAAATTGGATGAATCACACCCTGGAGTTGGCAGAAGTTGGCAGCAGCAGCAGCAGGAGCCCAAATATACACTGGAGTTGGCTTCAGGAGCCCAAAAATTGGATGAATCACACCCTGGAGTTGGCAGGAGTTGACAGCAGCAGCAGCAGGAGCCCAAATATACACTGGAGTTGGCTTCAGGAGCCCAAAAATTGGATGAATCACACCCTGGAGTTGGCAGGAGTTGACAGTAGCAGCAGCAGGAGCCCAAAAAATGGCCTAAAGACATAAATATGTTTTGCACCATTTGGAAAGTGTAAAACGTGGCACCATGCTGAATCTAGTCGCATGCATCAGGCATTGGTGGGTGGAAATCCTGGCTGATCCATCCCTGATTCATTTTGACAAAGGTGAGTCTCTCCACATTTTTAGTTGACAGACGAGTTCTCCTCGCCGTAACTATGGCCCCCGCCGCACTAAACACCCGCTCAGATGGCACGCTACTTGCCGGGCAGGACAGCTTTTCCAGGGCAAACTCTGCTAGTTGCGGCCACAAATCAAGTTTGGCTGCCCAGAAGTCCAGCGGATCCTCAAGGTGTGTTGGCATGGTCATGTCAAAGTATGACATGACCTGCTGGTTCAGGTCCTGCTCCAGGTCTTCCTGCTGCTCATGAGTAGCCTCACTATGCGGGTGTAGAAAGCTACTCATTAGCGACTGAAGACTGAGGCTGCTGCTGCTGATGGAGCTTCTGCTGCTGCTGCTGCCAACCCCCCCAGCGGCCATGGCAGTGGAAGGTGAGCGCAGAGGTCCCCTCGAGTCAGACCTGCGAGAGTATGGACCATGGCGCAGATAGGCATCGGCCAACTGCCTACGTAGAATGTCTTTGTAGTAGTTGAGTTTGTCCTCCCTCTCGGTGGGTTTAAAAAATGCCCCCATTTTGTGCCGGAAGCGAGGGTCCAATAAGGTGGACAGCCAGAAGTCATCCCGCCGACAGATGGAAACAATTCTGGGGTCACTACGCAAGCACGTGAGCATGCTTCGTGCCATTTGCGCAAGTGACTCGGATGGACTACCTGTCTCCATCTCCACTGCATACTGCCACGGTGTGCCCGGGTCCTCTGTCTCTCCTTCCTCAAAAACCTCTAGCTCCTCTGGCTGCTCCTGCTCCTCCTCTCCTGTCCGCTGACTAGATAAACCAGCCATTTCGCCAAGCCTAAACTGTGTTTCGCTGGGCAACTCCTCCTCCTCCTCTTCCTCCTCCTCCTCCTCCAGTTCAGCTCCAAGGGGGTTCATGTGGCCGTAAGATGTAAACGCCATGTCTCCAGTGCCCTGACCAGCCATGGTTTCCAACATGTGCTGTAGTACATGAAGCAGTGGAATCACGTCGTTCATCCCGTAATCCTGCCGACTGACAAATAAAGTGGCTTCCTCAAAGGGCCTGAGCAAACGGCAGGTGTCACGTATGAGCTGCCACTGGTTGACATTGAAGTTACACAGGGGAGTCCCCCTATCTGCTTGGATCATCAGGAAATCCGTGATGGCTTTTCTCTGTTCATATAATCGGTCCAACATGTGAAGGGTGGAATTCCAACGGGTGGAAACATCGCAAATCAGACTATGTTGGGGGATACCATTCTGACGCTGTAGCTCAAGAAGGGTGTGTTTGGCGGTGTAGGAGTGGCTGAAGTGCATGCAAAGTTTCCGTGAAGTTGTTAGGATGTCCTGCAGATGGGGGGAACACTTCAGAAACCGCTTGACAACCAGATTGAAGACGTGAGCCATGCAGGGGGCATGGGTCAGGCTTCCTTGGCGCAGCGCAGACAAAATGTTCTTCCCATTGTCGGTAACCATGATTCCCATTTTAAGTTTTCTCGGAGTAAGCCATGTTTGGATTTCCTGATGAATACATTTAAGCAGTTCCTCCCCTGTGTGACTCCGTTCGCCAAGACAAACCATGTGAAGCACTGCGTGACACCTCCGTGCCCTGCACACATGGTAGACTGGAGGGGCACTGAGACTTGAGCCTACAGTGGAGGGTGAGGAGATGGCGGAGGATGAGGAGGCCGAGTCGCACGGTGTCACAGGCCCAATGGGCAGAGAGCGCGGAGGCCGAAGCGGCGTGACCTGTCCAAGTTGCTGCTGCAAAGGGACCACATTCACCCAGTGGGCCGTAAACGACATGTACTGCCCCTGACCGTAGTTACAGCTCCAGATGTCGGCGCTGCCATGTATTTTGCTACACACCGACAGGCTCAAGGACTGGCCCACCTTCTGTTCAACAAAAGTGTGCAGCGCTGGTACTGCCTTCTTGGCAAAGAAATGACGGCTTGGGACTCTCCACCTCGGCTCGGCACAAGCCATCAGTTCTCTGAAAGGTGCAGATTCCACCACCTGAAAAGGGAGCGACTGCAGCACCAGCAACTTGGACAGGAGCACATTCAGCTTCTGCGCCGTAGGATGAGTGGGCGCATACTGCTGTCTCTTGGACATGGCTTCGCTGATGGATTGCTGGCGGGATGCATGACTTGGAGGAGGAGGAGCAGGAGCGACAGAGGATGGGTATGACGCACAGCTGCCTTCGGCTGAGGTGCTGGAGCCTTGGCTGGCAGAAATTGGGAGCTCACTTGGTGAGGAAGCAGACTGGACCACCCCTTGGGAGCCTCGGTTCTCCCAGGTCGTTTTATGGTGACGCATCATATGTTGACGCAGGGCCGTGGTGCCAACATTTGGACCCTGGCCACGCTTCACCTTTTGCCTACATATCTTGCATGTGGCCATGTTACCCTCCTGCGGATGCCTCAGGAAAAACTGCCACACTGCCGAGTAGCTACTTTTCCCACCCCCTGGCCTCACTGATTCACTGCTGCTGTTGCCAACTCCAGGAACCCCTGCTCCACTACCTCCCGATAAGGTAGACTGCCGCACAGCAGGTGCTCTACCCCGGCCCCGGCCCCGGCCGGCTCCAGCCTTTGGAATTGTGCCCCCATGCTGACTGCTACCACCTTGCTGCCTCAGCTGCTGACTCCGGGGCAACCTGCACCCCTCTTCTCCTGATGATGACGATGAAGCCCCTTCATCACCCGGCTCCCAAGTGCGATCGGCTTCATCGTCATCATCATCATCATCACCGAGTTGTGGCTGTACGTCACTGATGTTCGTGGATTCGTCAACAGTGTCTGGCGCAGGAGCTGGAACGCTCGCAGCACCCACGACACTGTCCACATCACTATTTGTCTGCCTAGCTAAAGAAGCCACCTCCATTTCTTGGCTGGGCAGTAGCTGCTGACTGTCCTCTATCTGATGGTCCTCCTCACTAAAGAGTGGAGCTGAACCCAAAGCATAGGATACGTCGCTGGGGGAGGGAACGGCGTAGGCCAGAGGCAATGGGAGGACAGGGACTGCTCTCGGGGCATGCCAACTCAGGGTTGTGTCAGAGGAACCTACCGACCCTAGACTGGGGGTCTCAGACGTAAGTTGTGATGATGTTGTTGATGAGCGCGTCAACCAATCTACCACGGCAGATGCGTTACTGGTGGAGACCCGACCGCTAGCAGATACTGGCAGATTAGGTCTCTCAGCGTGACTCCTGCTGCTACTGGCCCCCAGTCTGATGCGAGCTCTGCCTGCGGAATCTTGGCCTCTGCCACTCCTCTTTTCACTTCCAGGCACTTGTCTGCCCGACATAGTCTAACTGGCGTGGTAGTAGGTGATATTTAAAAAAACCCCGGGCAGCGGTGGGTCTATATGAAACAGAATATAATGCACACCAAAAGTGAGCAGTAACACTCAGCCTCCAACAGGCCTGCTTAGTGTAAATAAGAGAGCTGCTTAGTGTAAATAAAGAGGGGTATGCTATGTTACAGAATGGGATGCCTCAACAGAAGTGCACCTGGCAGGCAGCAGTAAGCCTATGCCCAGCAAAAGTGTCTTATAATATAAATATAATAAGAGCAAATGCTTATATGGTCTTAAACAGAGGCTGCTTTAGTCACAGAATGGGATGCCCTGGGCAGGAATGGACCTGGCAGGGTCCAGTAGTGCTTTGGCCAGCAAAAGTGTCTTTATCAGGCCTAATTTCAAATATGATAAGAGCAAATGCTTATATGGTCTTAAACAGAGGCTGCTTTAGTCACAGAATGGGATGCCCCGGGCAGGAATCGAGCTGGCAGGGTCCAGTAGTGCTTTGGCCAGCAAAAGTGTCTTTATCAGGCTAATTTCAAATATGATAAGAGCAAATGCTTATATGGTCTTAAACAGAGGCTGCTTTAGTCACAGAATGGGATGCCCTGGGCAGGAATCGAGCTGGCAGGGTCCAGTAGGGCTTTGGCCAGCAAAAGTGTCTTTATCAGGCCTAATTTCAAATATGATAAGAGCAAATGCTTATATGGTCTTAAACAGAGGCTGCTTTAGTCACAGAATGGGATGCCCCGGGCAGGAATCGAGCTGGCAGGGTACAGTAGTGCTTTGGCCAGCAAAAGTGTCTTTATCAGGCTAATTTCAAATATGATAAGAGCAAATGCTTATATGGTCTTAAACAGAGGCTGCTTTAGTCACAGAATGGGATGCCCCGGGCAGGAATCGAGCTGGCAGGGTACAGTAGTGCTTTGGCCAGCAAAAGTGTCTTTATCAGGCTAATTTCAAATATGATAAGAGCAAATGCTTATATGGTCTTAAACAGAGGCTGCTGTAGTCACAGAATGGGATGCCCCGGGCAGGAATCGAGCTGGCAGGGTCCAGTAGTGCTTTGGCCAGCAAAAGTGTCTTTATCAGGCCTAATTTCAAATATGATAAGAGCAAATGCTTATATGGTCTTAAACAGAGGCTGCTGTAGTCACAGAATGGGATGCCCCGGGCAGGAATCGAGCTGGCAGGGTCCAGTAGTGCTTTGGCCAGCAAAAGTGTCTTTATCAGGCCTAATTTCAAATATGATAAGAGCAAATGCTTATATGGTCTTAAACAGAGGCTGCTTTAGTCACAGAATGGGATGCCCCGGGCAGGAATCGAGCTGGCAGGGTCCAGTAGTGCTTTGGCCAGCAAAAGTGTCTTTATCAGGTTAATTTCAAATATGATAAGAGCAAATGCTTATATGGTCTTAAACAGAGGCTGCTGTAGTCACAGAATGGGATGCCCCGGGCAGGAATCGAGCTGGCAGGGTCCAGTAGTGCTTTGGCCAGCAAAAGTGTCTTTATCAGGCCTAATTTCAAATATGATAAGAGCAAATGCTTATATGGTCTTAAACAGAGGCTGCTTTAGTCACAGAATGGGATGCCCCGGGCAGGAATCGAGCTGGCAGGGTACAGTAGTGCTTTGGCCAGCAAAAGTGTCTTTATCAGGCTAATTTCAAATATGATAAGAGCAAATGCTTATATGGTCTTAAACAGAGGCTGCTTTAGTCACAGAATGGGATGCCCCGGGCAGGAATCGAGCTGGCAGGGTACAGTAGTGCTTTGGCCAGCAAAAGTGTCTTTATCAGGCTAATTTCAAATATGATAAGAGCAAATGCTTATATGGTCTTAAACAGAGGCTGCTGTAGTCACAGAATGGGATGCCCCGGGCAGGAATCGAGCTGGCAGGGTCCAGTAGTGCTTTGGCCAGCAAAAGTGTCTTTATCAGGCCTAATTTCAAATATGATAAGAGCAAATGCTTATATGGTCTTAAACAGAGGCTGCTTTAGTCACAGAATGGGATGCCCCGGGCAGGAATCGAGCTGGCAGGGTCCAGTAGTGCTTTGGCCAGCAAAAGTGTCTTTATCAGGCTAATTTCAAATATGATAAGAGCAAATGCTTATATGGTCTTAAACAGAGGCTGCTGTAGTCACAGAATGGGATGCCCCGGGCAGGAATCGAGCTGGCAGGGTCCAGTAGGGCTTTGGCCAGCAAAAGTGTCTTTATCAGGCCTAATTTCAAATATGATAAGAGCAAATGCTTATATGGTCTTAAACAGAGGCTGCTGTAGTCACAGAATGGGATGCCCCGGGCAGGAATCGAGCTGGCAGGGTCCAGTAGGGCTTTGGCCAGCAAAAGTGTCTTTATCAGGCCTAATTTCAAATATGATAAGAGCAAATGCTTATATGGTCTTAAACAGAGGCTGCTTTAGTCACAGAATGGGATGCCCCGGGCAGGAATCGAGCTGGCAGGGTACAGTAGTGCTTTGGCCAGCAAAAGTGTCTTTATCAGGCTAATTTCAAATATGATAAGAGCAAATGCTTATATGGTCTTAAACAGAGGCTGCTTTAGTCACAGAATGGGATGCCCCGGGCAGGAATCGAGCTGGCAGGGTCCAGTAGTGCTTTGGCCAGCAAAAGTGTCTTTATCAGGCCTAATTTCAAATATGATAAGAGCAAATGCTTATATGGTCTTAAACAGAGGCTGCTTTAGTCACAGAATGGGATGCCCCGGGCAGGAATCGAGCTGGCAGGGTCCAGTAGTGCTTTGGCCAGCAAAAGTGTCTTTATCAGGCTAATTTCAAATATGATAAGAGCAAATGCTTATATGGTCTTAAACAGAGGCTGCTGTAGTCACAGAATGGGATGCCCCGGGCAGGAATCGAGCTGGCAGGGTCCAGTAGTGCTTTGGCCAGCAAAAGTGTCTTTATCAGGCCTAATTTCAAATATGATAAGAGCAAATGCTTATATGGTCTTAAACAGAGGCTGCTTTAGTCACAGAATGGGATGCCCCGGGCAGGAATCGAGCTGGCAGGGTACAGTAGTGCTTTGGCCAGCAAAAGTGTCTTTATCAGGCTAATTTCAAATATGATAAGAGCAAATGCTTATATGGTCTTAAACAGAGGCTGCTGTAGTCACAGAATGGGATGCCCCGGGCAGGAATCGAGCTGGCAGGGTCCAGTAGTGCTTTGGCCAGCAAAAGTGTCTTTATCAGGCCTAATTTCAAATATGATAAGAGCAAATGCTTATATGGTCTTAAACAGAGGCTGCTTTAGTCACAGAATGGGATGCCCCGGGCAGGAATCGAGCTGGCAGGGTCCAGTAGTGCTTTGGCCAGCAAAAGTGTCTTTATCAGGTTAATTTCAAATATGATAAGAGCAAATGCTTATATGGTCTTAAACAGAGGCTGCTGTAGTCACAGAATGGGATGCCCCGGGCAGGAATCGAGCTGGCAGGGTCCAGTAGTGCTTTGGCCAGCAAAAGTGTCTTTATCAGGCCTAATTTCAAATATGATAAGAGCAAATGCTTATATGGTCTTAAACAGAGGCTGCTTTAGTCACAGAATGGGATGCCCCGGGCAGGAATCGAGCTGGCAGGGTACAGTAGTGCTTTGGCCAGCAAAAGTGTCTTTATCAGGCTAATTTCAAATATGATAAGAGCAAATGCTTATATGGTCTTAAACAGAGGCTGCTTTAGTCACAGAATGGGATGCCCCGGGCAGGAATCGAGCTGGCAGGGTACAGTAGTGCTTTGGCCAGCAAAAGTGTCTTTATCAGGCTAATTTCAAATATGATAAGAGCAAATGCTTATATGGTCTTAAACAGAGGCTGCTGTAGTCACAGAATGGGATGCCCCGGGCAGGAATCGAGCTGGCAGGGTCCAGTAGTGCTTTGGCCAGCAAAAGTGTCTTTATCAGGCCTAATTTCAAATATGATAAGAGCAAATGCTTATATGGTCTTAAACAGAGGCTGCTTTAGTCACAGAATGGGATGCCCCGGGCAGGAATCGAGCTGGCAGGGTCCAGTAGTGCTTTGGCCAGCAAAAGTGTCTTTATCAGGCCTAATTTCAAATATGATAAGAGCAAATGCTTATATGGTCTTAAACAGAGGCTGCTGTAGTCACAGAATGGGATGCCCCGGGCAGGAATCGAGCTGGCAGGGTCCAGTAGGGCTTTGGCCAGCAAAAGTGTCTTTATCAGGCCTAATTTCAAATATGATAAGAGCAAATGCTTATATGGTCTTAAACAGAGGCTGCTTTAGTCACAGAATGGGATGCCCCGGGCAGGAATCGAGCTGGCAGGGTCCAGTAGTGCTTTGGCCAGCAAAAGTGTCTTTATCAGGCTAATTTCAAATATGATAAGAGCAAATGCTTATATGGTCTTAAACAGAGGCTGCTTTAGTCACAGAATGGGATGCCCCGGGCAGGAATCGAGCTGGCAGGGTACAGTAGTGCTTTGGCCAGCAAAAGTGTCTTTATCAGGCTAATTTCAAATATGATAAGAGCAAATGCTTATATGGTCTTAAACAGAGGCTGCTTTAGTCACAGAATGGGATGCCCCGGGCAGGAATCGAGCTGGCAGGGTACAGTAGTGCTTTGGCCAGCAAAAGTGTCTTTATCAGGCCTAATTTCAAATATGATAAGAGCAAATGCTTATATGGTCTTAAACAGAGGCTGCTTTAGTCACAGAATGGGATGCCCCGGGCAGGAATCGAGCTGGCAGGGTACAGTAGTGCTTTGGCCAGCAAAAGTGTCTTTATCAGGCTAATTTCAAATATGATAAGAGCAAATGCTTATATGGTCTTAAACAGAGGCTGCTGTAGTCACAGAATGGGATGCCCCGGGCAGGAATCGAGCTGGCAGGGTCCAGTAGTGCTTTGGCCAGCAAAAGTGTCTTTATCAGGCTAATTTCAAATATGATAAGAGCAAATGCTTATATGGTCTTAAACAGAGGCTGCTTTAGTCACAGAATGGGATGCCCCGGGCAGGAATCGAGCTGGCAGGGTACAGTAGTGCTTTGGCCAGCAAAAGTGTCTTTATCAGGCTAATTTCAAATATGATAAGAGCAAATGCTTATATGGTCTTAAACAGAGGCTGCTGTAGTCACAGAATGGGATGCCCCGGGCAGGAATCGAGCTGGCAGGGTACAGTAGTGCTTTGGCCAGCAAAAGTGTCTTTATCAGGCCTAATTTCAAATATGATAAGAGCAAATGCTTATATGGTCTTAAACAGAGGCTGCTTTAGTCACAGAATGGGATGCCTCACAGCAGACTTAAGATCAGTTCAGTATATATGCACAGTTAGTTACTATAAGCAGCCTGAAAACGCTAACAAAGGCTGGATGAAAAAAAAAAAATCTCCCTGTCAGCCAGCTCCGTTTTTCCTACCTTTCCCTGGCTTTCTGTCTGTCTCCTGTCTGTCTCCTGCCTGTCTCCTGCCTGTCTCCTGCCTGTCTCCAGCCTGTCCCTGTCTGTCCCTGTCTCCAGCCTGTCTAACTGCCTCAGCTACACAGCGTTCTGTCTGTCTGTCACGAATGCAATAGAGAAATGAGGAAAAGCAAGATGGCCGCCGTTAAATACCGCTGTGTGACGTCACCGGGCTTGCTGGCTGCTGATAGGCTGCATGTGACTGCCCCAGCTTGCACTGGCGCGGGATACATGTCCAGACATGTCCCGTCCGCCATCTTAGAATGCCTGTAATGTAAATGAATGGATGTTAAAGGAAAACTTCGAGTGATCGAATCGCGGGGAAATTCGGATTCGATCCGAATCGAATTTTTCCTGAAATTCGGATCGAATCCGGGTTCGTCCGGATCGATTCGCTCATCCCTAACTCTCATTTACTTAACCAGGGATGTCTATAAGGACTAATGCAAAAATCCCTCTAACCACTCTAAAAACATTTCAGATATATATATATATATTTATATATATGAAAAATGATTTAGCTTTACTGGATAAATCATCAAAACTGTGGAATCTGGAGTTTAATGTCTCTAAATGTAAAATCATGCACTTGGATAGAAGGAATCCCTGCTCTGAGTACCGTATGAGCAGCACTGTGTTAGCCAGAACTTTGGAGAAGAGATATTTGGGGGAACTGATTACTGAAAGCTGCAAGATGACTGGACAATGTAGCCAGGCAGTGGAAAAAGCAAGCAGGATGCTCGGATGCATAGCTCGAGGCATCACCAGTAGGAAGAGGGAGGTTATGATGCCACTGTATAGAGCCCTGGTAAGGCCACAGCAAGAATACTGTGTGCAGTTCTGGAGACCTTACCTGCAAAAAGACATTATTCAAATAGAATGGGCCCAAAGGTGGGCAACAAAAATGGTAAAAGGACTTAAACTTAAAACTTATCAAGGGAGACTTAAAGAACTTCATTTGTGTAGAGGAAAGAAGGGAGAGGGGGGGGCATGATTGAGACCTTTAAATATGTGAAAGGATTGAATAAGGTTCAGGAGGGAGATGTTTTTAAGATGAAACTTGATGATAGAACAAGGGGGCAACACCTGAAGCTAGTCAGGGGGAAGATCAGGAGCAATTTTAGAAAATATTAGTTTACAGAAAGAATAGTAGATGCTTGGAACAAACTTCCAGCAGAAATAGTTGAAAAATTGACAAGTGAATTTAAACATGCCTGGGATAAGCACACATCTATCCTAAGATAAAGAGAACATACAGTTACATAAGGTCAGACTAGATGGACCGTATGGTCTCCTTCTGCTGTCACCCTTCTATGTTTCTATGTTTCTAGGTGTAAAGTGATCATTTTTATGGGCACGCCTACTACAAGGGATTCTGGCAGAATTTCCAATATCCTTGGCCTGTATGCCCCATGCAAATACTTTCCATTTTATAAAAGCCCTCTCTGCCTCATTCCTTTATGACAATCAGGGTGAGTAGGGCGAGATGATCAGGTTTAGTAAACTTTTATTATTTTTCAAATAATGACTTTCTACATATGATGGAGTGTAAGAAATGTGGTAACTAGCCAAGGGGGCAGGTACTGTAGCCACCTGCTTTGGAGAGGGACAATACCTTTACACTTTAAAGTTTAACAAATGTTAACTTTAACCCTTTCAGTGCCAAGCACGTAGATTCTACGTGCTCGCTTCCACTCCACTTAAGTTGGATCCGGCCGGGTCTCCCCTTTAATTTGGTGCCATCCGATCCCCCGTGTTTTTCTCGATTTAACCCTTTGTAGTGTGGATGGTAGTTGTATTTTATTTGTAAATGTTATAAAGTACTTGTTTCAGTTAGGGGTCTCCTGGGCAGGAACGGGGGGCTACCGATAAATATGTGGTACCGTTCTAATCGGTAGAAATGGGGCTTTCACATGTAATACGGTTTTCCTTAATAAAATAATTTTTTTATTTAAAATAAAGGAGTCAATATTTATTTATTTATTTTTTACTTAATAATATTGTAAAAAACAAAATAAAATTTACAAACAAGACATTTCTTGTTAAAGCCTAAACTCTGCTGCAGAAAATATATATATAATTTTCCTGAAAATTCCAGCAAAAATGGCGCAAAACATGGCGCAAAATGGGGAAAAATGACCTGTCAACAGAGGGTGACAAAATCTCAAGTAGGCTGGCAATTAAAATGGTTAAAGGTAGCTATGCATGTTGGGTATTGTTCTGTTCGGGGGACCTTGCGCTTTCAGACTTAGCTTGTTTTTTTCTGGTTTGCATATTTATATTTTAGGAAAAGGTGTTTTTTATTCAGCTTTTTTATACATTTTTTAGGGAAACCCTGCGCAACCAAAGAATTCTTTGAGGGATTAATTCCAGAAAGATGAGCCCACTACAACAAGTTGGGTACGCTTAGAAAGCTTAATATGTGTACTTTCAGTCAGGTAATATATGGTTTATGGGGGATATTCCAAATGTAAAGGGTTGTTTTGGTTTAAAAATCGCAAGGTGCGCACTTTGTCTGCAGAGCTGAAATTTTCAAGTAAAATCACTGTTACGCACATGCTTTACTTTGGGGTGTTTGGCAACTCTTCCCTTGACAGTAGCTATGCATGTTGGGTATCGTTCTGTTCGGGGGATGTTGCTTTTTCAGATTAAACTTGTTTTTTCTTGTTTGCACATAGTTTTTAGGAAAATGTGGCTTTGATTCTGCTTTTTTATCCATTTTTTAGGGAAACTCTTTGCAACCAAAGAATACATTGAGGGATTACTTCCAGAAAACTATGGGCACATCAACAAGCCTGGTACGCCTAGGAAGCTTGAGGTGTGTACTTCCAGAGAATATATAGTTTGTTGGGGGTATTTCAAATGTAAAGGGTTGTTTTTCTGGAAAAACTGCAAGGTGCGCATATTGCATTGCATAGTTGTATTTTATCTGAAAATTCCCTAAAGCGCTATTTCAGTTTGGGGGAGTCTCCTGGGCAGAAAAGGGTGCCTACCTATACATATGTGGTATCGCTGTAACTGGGAGAAATTGGGATTTCACACGCAATAAGATTTTATTGAAAAACTTACATTTTTTTATTACAAAATACAAATTGTAAAAATGTATTTTTTTTATTTTTTTTTCACATATTTCACTCAAAAATATTGAGAATACACCTAAAAAATTACAAACAAGACATTTCATGTTAAAGCCCAGACTCTGCTGAAAAAAACAATATATCATTTTCCTGGGAAATCCCTGGAAATCCCTTCAAAAATCACATTGGAACATGGGGAGCGCAAAATAGTGCAAAATGGTTTGGCACCAAGGGTGACAAAAACTCCAGGTAGGCTGGCAGCGAAAGGGTTAAAGTTTAGCAAATGGTTTCCCTAACCCCTCCTGGTGTCAGTGACATACAATACTTAAAGTGGACCAACACCCAGGATTTTGACTATCCTGGGTTTTGGTCCACTTCAGGGGGGCACCCCAATTAAGGGTGCCCCGCTGTTTCAAACCCCCCAGAAAGCCCCCAAAACTCACCTCACCACGCTCCCACGTGGCCGCGCTGACCAATCACCGCCGACGGACAAGCGGGTGACAGCGGCGGACAACACAGCGCGTCCGCCGCCGCCTCCCGCACGCACTGTCACAAACGGCCGGCGCAGGCGCGCGCACGTCTAGAGGGGCGCGCAGGAGGTAAGTTTTTTGGGGGGTTTTGGGGGGGGTCCCTCACCACGGGACATCCCGATCTCGGATGTCCCACAGTGAGGGAGGTGATCGGCCCGGGAATCTTATGGTTTCCCGGGCCGATCACCCCTGGGTGACGGTCCACTTTAAAGTGGATGTCCAGTCTCTATGTAATCCATTGTCGTTCCATCTTGGTGCCACAGGGTGACAGGTCTGTCACCCTATTCCATGCAACAGTGTGACTGCACTGGTTATTCACTCAAAGCCAACTGTCACTGAGGTCTATGGCTGCCATTCAGAGTCCCGTCCCCGATGGAATCAGGAAAGCATTGTGTTGATCAGGTGAGTTGTTTAGTTGTTTTAATGCCCAAATTGTGCTGAACACAGGGGGAGGGCAGGTTGCTGCTGGGTTAAAAATGCTTGGATTACCTCTTTAAAGGGACTATCCAGCCATCGAGGCTGGAGAGCCGGCATTTTTAAGTGCCTAGGTAAATTAAAAATAGAAAACAAAACCTAGTCCTGCAATCCAGCGCTGGTCTTGGCACTCCCACTGCCAGCTTTACAAAGTGGCATCCAACTCTTTGTGTGTACGCCGACCAATTAACTTGAATAGGCGATGGGAGTGTGCCCACTGCAGCTACTGCCAGAAGCAGCGATGAACAGCGCTGAAACTAGGAACAGGTGAGTACATTTTTAACCCCTCTGTCCTGTCTCAACGTGTGTGTGTGTTTTTGTAGGGGGGGGGGGTAATTGCAAATTAGCCTATAGAGTCATACTTTCCCCATTCATATGTTGCAGAATATAGATATTGGGTCTCTGGAATGTGTGGGAGCTGCCAGCGTGCTATAACTGAGAGCAGGGGGTGTAACTTGGGAGGGTGCAGGTGGTGCCAGCACACCAGGGCCCAGTAGGTACCTAGCAACATTTCAGGGTGGGAAAGGGGGACATTTGTTAAATTAGGCCACACCTCCTCATTGAGGAACGGATAGGATAGGTTGTAACAGTTAAAACTTTGGGAACACTTTGGATAGGCACTTTCTGGGGAGCTTAAGTGCAGACCCAGAAATAAGGGTAGGCGTGGAATTAGCTTTCAATGCAGGAACAGGTAAATATATATATATATATAATCTGTTTGAGATCTCAGGACTATTGGCTTGTGTGCTATACACATCCTGAGGGGCCCGGGGGGGGGGGGGGGGGGCGGGGGGTAAGAGTCTACAGAGCTGGCAGTTGTGAACAGGTAAAAGGCATAAAATGGTTTATTAGCATAACATCATTTTTTTTTTTTAGTTTAGAGTGCTTGAAGGGTGCAAGGGGGGTTCACCAATTAGCAATGGGTATAGAAAGGCGCAGGGTAGTGTATACATTTGTATTTTTGTAAGTCTGATGTATATATGCTGTTTAGTCATATATTATACAAGTGAGAAACGTATAGCCTTCATATAGCCTTCCTAGGAAATCACAGGGTCAAAAGTGAAGTCAGAAAAGAAAAATCTGTGAATTCATACAAATACAGCTGTAATTAGTTTTTAATTAGACATTTGTACTTTAACATGTGTTCTTTCCAATAAATGTTCTCACTGAACTGAGACATAAATACATATTACTTTCTAATCTAGATCAAAGATTAGATATTTGGTTTATAGCTATGAACTATATACATAGAGATTGATGGCTGTATATAAGCATTACTAACAGTCTCTGAGGCTGGTGACAGGAAAGTTCAGTACAAGTAGCCAAAAAGAATGCAAAGTACTTCATGGGGTAATTGCTAAATATCTGTGCGTTGACTTTTGATATACTCTCCAGCACCAATGCATTATAGTTTATTTATTTTTCATAGGATTGTGTTTTTTGATAGATCAGCTTTATTAATGAGGTCTACAATTCATTTAGTGATGGAGATTTTTTTTTACAGATTTCTAAATAATACACCACTCTTTGGGGTATTCATTAAAATGCTGAGATATTCTCATAATATTAAAAGCTTTTCTACAGTTTAATGACTACCCAAAGGTTGTTGTTATTTTTACCTTTGAGAATTTATTTTTTAGAGGACTTCCTCTCTTCTGCTTGCCAGTATAGGTATGACAGTGAAAGGTTACTTTTCTTTAATTGCACCATCCCAAAAAAATGCAGGGAACAGCAATTTTTACATACCCTTCTTTTGTCTCAGGATTTTAATTGTGTTTGTGATCTCCTTAAAAATCTTAGAGAGGGGTACAAATTGAGGTTAAGCAATACAGTCTTTTATGAAAATTACTTTATTCATATCTCTGTACTGTTGTCTTCAAGGAAAAAAAAAGCATATTTATGGTATCTTGATTTTACAAAAAATAACAATCCGTTTTCATCCAGAAAACATGCAAATTGCATGAGTTTTAACTAAAGCCTGTGAGACCAGATGGAATAGATCATCATTATTTCTTGATTTTGCATACTTGCCTACGCTGGCATATTCTGCAGTGCTTTAAATAGTGTGTGGGAATATTTACACTGGCCCTGCTAAACACACACTATAGACAAGACATGGTCAGAAACCAATTACCGGTATGTTTTGGGTTGTGGAAGACAACACACAAACTATGCAACATGAAAACTCTGTACAGATAATGTCCAACCCCCCCCCCCCCCCCCCCATAAGGCCCCTATCCTAATAGGCAAGGCTGCTAACCACTTAGCTGACCCATTAATATAAAGTAGTAAACTAGCTGGTAAACAATGCAGTTTGCTTTGTAAAGCAATGATATGGAAAAGGCTCTAGAATGTACATGAATGTCTGATAATGCTTTTATTTTTGCCTGGGACAGGGAATTAAAAGGAGAGATTCTCAGTGCACAGATACTAATTAAAGAGGAACCTAAAATAAAATGCGGCAGATCCCCCCCATCAGCCACTACTTACCTTTTGGATGTCACCGCTGCCTGCTGCCACATCTAGCTGCTTCAGGGCCCGATTCTCTGCCCACACCCCACCGGCTTAGCTGTCTGTAAATGACAGCAAAGCTTTAGCTGTGCTCTTCAAAGTCCTTCGCCGCTCATTGAAGTCTTGCGAAGGTGGGACTTCCCAATTCGGGATGTCACACAATGAGGTAGCAGCTCAGGCTACCAACCCAAGAGTCTTTCAGATTATAGGGGGTGTTCCTCTTCAAAGAAAGTGGGAGCACATTACAATCTAAAGTTTAATGAGGAGGGAGGGGGTACCCAGACATAACATTGAACAATTTCAGTATATGCTGCAAGGCTGGTTCCATCACAATTATGAACGTTTATGAACTACACCAAAGGATAAAAACACCTACAACATAAACAGAAGACTAGTAAACGTCTTCTCACTGTCACTACTTTTTCATAGAATAAAGTGCAAAGATGAATATTGCAAATTGCAATAATATTTTTAGTGCCCCAATACACAAAAACACCTAGTGAGTCAACCAAAGAAGGAAAGAAGGAGACAGTTTCAACAGCTTTTATTTCATGGTGAAGCTAAAATCTTTCATAGTTTTTATGGTACTTACAAGCAACAAAATGTGTTGTTATAAAAATAAATATAATTATCTAAAAACAAGATTTTGGAATGTCAGACTGATATGTTTCAATGTTTTCCACATGACATCGCCTAGATTTTATGACCCTGGAAGTCCATTAAAACCAAACTTTAGTTTTGTTACTCCTCTTCTCAGTCAATTTCATGACTGCTGACGTGGTCATTCAGAGTGTCAGCCAAAACAAACAGGTGGATGGCAATATATAAGAGGCCTATTAAGCACTTCAGCCATGTGTGCCTTTATCTAATTGCTCCAGCTGCAATTACCACTCCAGGAGGTATTCACACCCTTCTCCCAGCAGCTCCCACTTCTTTCCCAGGAACATGGCTACAAAGAATGTAGTGTACATTTCTCATCTGTAGGATTACTAATTTCTATTACTCCGCAGTCACTATAAATTTATAACAATAATAACATATCTAGTCTATCTATTTCATTTAATTTACACAGTTATTTCATCAATTGATCTAACTCATGCTGGCACTTAATCATCATTCATCATTATGTCTTAGATCATACGAGCTGAAAAGTTTCTCTTCTTATAAAAATAAGAACAAGAATAAATGTATTTGCCAAAAACACAGTATAAAAATGCAATACTTGTCCTCAGTTTACAGCACATTATACCTAAAAAAACATATCGGGAAGGCATACATAGTATAGGGTTATGGCCCGTTTCTACATTTTACAAATGAAAAATCACTAAATCGACCTTAATCAGACTATAATGGATCCATTAAAAAAATGCTCCCTGTGATTGAGCCATGAAAAACAGATTGTTCGTCGGTCGAGCATCGTATCGATTTGGCTGACATAAAATTTCTTGTTTGTTGCATGACCCTTGCCAACCATAAATAGGACTTGAAGTACACAGAATGTGTAATCTCAGAACAATCGCTCTACCTAACAATAACAGACAAATCTTCTGCATCCAAAACAAGTTATGTGTGTGTGTTCACACATTCAACAAACGGTCAATTTATCTGTTCATGGAAACAAGCCATTAGTGTCTTAAAACACTTAATTTAAACCATGGGGTGGATTCTGGTTACCCTAGGCAAACAGGCAGACAGTATAATGTTATGGCATATTATTTGTCTATACTGTATTGTGCAACCCCAGAATGTACAGTAGTCCGGCTGTACAGCTGTATGTTTGATAAAGCTGGCCATGCACAGAGGGATCAAAATCACCTTATTCGCCAAGTACAATGATAATGTACAAGGAATTATTTTAGATTTACAATACAATTCCTCAAACAATATTGACATATTTTGAATATATATATATATATATATATATATATATATTGCAATAACTTTTACACATATTAATGGATATCTCAGTATTAAGTTACCGTAGAGTCTCCAGGGCCAGATGAAAACTATCCCCTGGGGCATGCTGATTTAGATTGCACTGTTGTGTGAACCCTTTGGGTTCACTCGGGACTTAATCCTATGGTGCATGCATGGGTCTCCACTGGTATGTAATGTTGGAAGTGGGACCCCGATTATCCCCCCTGCTGCTCCTATTTTCCTCTGCAACTTGTCCCTCTTGACTGCACTACCAAGCCAGGTGATCATGAAAAAATTACTGAAACAATTACCATGTTGTAGAAAACTTTCAATAGATTTTTGGGCAGGCCAGCCTTCTTGAGTTGTTCCTGGAAGAATGATGGACTTTCTTTCAGATGATTAAATTTTCCTTGAACGACCCATAGATGTCAGAAAGAGTAACCACAAGCAACTTAGTTTCCTTTACTTTATTATTTCCACACCATATTGCTTATTGTTAGAGTGCAACCCTTTTAAAGTTTATCATTAGCTCAATGTCTTAGAAGAGTTATGGACAAGATTGACCTCAGTGCATCAATGTATCCAAATCCCAATCTTTACTGGCTGATGTCTTCTCATTTCTAACCTTTACTGAATGATCAGGCCCATGGCAGAATGTAAATCCACTATCATAACTTTCAAAACAATAAGGCATGTTGCCAGATCCTCCCTCACAATTTATGAAGCTGTACCCATATGTTAGAGGAAGCACTACTGTTTTAGTCCTGTATCCACAGTGGTCATCAATAAAAACTGCCCAGTTGAATTGCTCCTGTTTTTTTTCCTGTGGCGGAAACATATGCTGGTAGCTTTCATGGTGTCTAATTGTGAATTTACTTATCAGACATCAGGGCTTTTTATCTCTAAGAGGGTCATCAATAGCTGAAGGCATGTTGGTGGCTTCAAAGATATGATCACTGACTAGAATACCCTCTGACATTAACACTGTGGTCATTCATTCAGTCCTCTCAGTTTCAGCTGTGGGAGTTTAGTAAAAGTTTTTTTTAAAAATCTGCTTTTAGTGGGAGTAAACAAGTATAATTTTTAGGGAGTTTTTTCTAAAAACACATTTTTAGCAAAGATTTATAGAAATTTTAAAAACTGTTTAAAAGAGTTAAAAACAAATCTCATGTTAGTTAAACATTAGGAGCAAAAAATGAAAGTGAGAAAATCCAATGGCACTTTTTACTACAGTGTAAAAAGGAGTAAAATGTCCACTACTTTTCTTAGGAGTATGAATTGCCACTTTTTAGCTGGAACTCAGCAACTGTGAAATTCTCATGCTTTTTATCTCCTTAAAGTGGGCCACAAGTAAAAAAAAGAAGGTAAATTGCTCCCCTAAAGCCCTTATTTTGGCAAAAATGATAAGATGTTCTGGATTAACAGGCCGATTCTTTGCTACAGAACTGCATGGGAGTGACCATCTTGTCACATAAACAAGCATGAGGGGAAAGCTGTGCCAGCAGCAGCCCACACCAAACTGAGAGAGATAAATGCCTCAGAAACACGGGCAGCTTGGGTATTATGGGGGTTATTCATGAAGGGATAGCGCCAGGTAGTGCCTCGTAGCAGCAGGCAGCATCTGGTAAACTCCGGGTGCTATAGGCAAAACCACATTTATGAAAGCGATTCTGGTGAGCGACTCTAACAGCGCCATGTAGCGTCCAATGTATTATTGCAGGCAGCGCAGCGAAAAGCCAGGTATTACCTTTCGCTACCTGTCGCTCGCCCATACATTTCAATGGCCGTTCATTTGCTTGTGTTTAAACAGCGTGTTTGACATTTTATTTATTTATTTATTTTTTGACTTTTTATATTTTTATGCAGAATTGTCGTTACAGGTCTGGCACTAAAGTATTAATGACACGGTGTTAAAACAAAATGTGTTTTTGCTTTGTTACTGGTGGATATGTGTTCAAAAACAGACTTTAATCACACAGCTCCTGGTGCTCTATGCTATAGCGACCAGATTTAGAGCGCTGACATTGTGTGTGTGTCTTTTTTTGATATGGTGTTGGAGTGCCGAGAGTCGGTCGCACTGAGCTGGCGCTACCTCTCACTCCTTGCAGCGCTCTACTGGTGCTAGATTGCCCAACACACATCACATTCATCAATGCGGGCCAGGTTACTACAGCGACTGAGGTGCTCTGGTACAGCACCCTAAGCGCCGCTATACAGAAGCTCATCTGCCGATACCTGAAATTAGTAATGAATCAGTCTCTATGTTATATAAACACACACACTCTGAATTACCAGCTGCCAGAGGGATTGTGTGTGTGAGTCTGTGAGGGGAGAGTTGCAACAATGTTTCTTTATCCCTGTTCACTGCGGACTCATTCAGACAGTGTAAACATTATGTATCTTATAAAATGCTACAATTCTTTCAGCTGTGCAGCAGAGCAGTGAGTCATCACAGCTGATGGTTTTCTACTAAAAATAAAGGAGGATTGCACTGATATTTGATGCAATTTTGACTGTGGGACTCATGTGTGTGGCAAGATGGCTGCTGTCATGCAGTTATGCAGCGAAGAGTCTGCCTGCTATTCCATAACATCTGCATATAGTTAAGCCCTCTCAAATAGTATATATCACTAATTGCCAGAGTGGGACAATTTACCTTTTTTTACTTTTGTCCTGCTTTAATTGAATGTTTTACTACCACAAGAACTTTTTTTTTACTCTTACATAATTGAGTCCCCTCTCTAACAAAGCACATTTACTTTGCCAGGAGAACATACCTACGCTCATTTAAAAACCTTTGTCCCTTACATCTAATGGTGTAATGATTAAAAAAAAATCTTATGCACCTGATAAAAGAAGTTTCCTGGGGAAGAAGATAATAAATTACAACTAATCAGTAAATAAGCAATAGCCATTAAACTACATTAATTCCTATTTCTTGCTGTGGAAAATGAGTGTGCTTTAAATAAGTAAAATGAATGAGCAAATGAACAAACCCATCTTGCTTGTTAGAAAATCAACAGTGTAGATTTATTTTTGTTCTCTTCTGCCCTTTCGTTTGCACACTAATATGCTTGACCAGCCCACAACACAGCTGGTTTCAGGCTGTATGGCTGAACAATCAGCCACATAAGCATGCCTGTGAGCCACATGAGAGAGCACCTATGCTCCTTACAGCATGAGAACAGATGTTCTTGGGGAGGGGGCAGGCTTGATAGCAGAAAGATTCCCTTAGTCAAAAGGCATAAAAACTTCATCCTGGCTGGACTGGGTGACAATTTCAGGCTGATGTGGTGGCTGTCGACAGGGAAAACGTTAATTGGACATGTCTTAAACCTCCCTATTGTTCTCCTTTATGTACAGGGAGGGGTGTCTGGTCTGCCTGTTTCTCACTCCCCTCCTGTGCTCCTTTCAGGCCAATTAATGAGTTTAAGAGAAATCTGCATGCCAGCAGATATCCTAGAGGATGGTAAGATCTACTCCTCTTTGATGTTTGTAACAATTTAAGTGGACCAACACCCAGGATTTTGATTATCCTGGGTTTTGGTCCACTTCGGTGGGGTACCCCGATCGGGGGTGCCCCGCTGTGTGAAACCCCCCAGGAAGCCCCGAAAACTCACCTCTCCCCGCTCCCACGTGACCGCTGCAGCCAGCCCCCGCCGGCGGACAAGCGAGAGGCAGCGCCGGACAAGAAGAGCGCGTCCGCCGCCGCCTCCTGCGCGTCCCTCTTACAGGGAGCGCACCCTCACCGGCCATTCACAAGCGGCCAGCGCGGGAGCGCGCCCTGCTAGAGGAACACGCGGGAGGCGGCGGACGTGCATGCACCGCTGGAACGTGGAAAAGGTAGGATTGTGGGCTTCCTGGGAGGTTTCACCCCACGGGAAATCCCGATTTCGGATGCCCCGCGGGGAGGGATCTGATTGGTCGATCCCCCCTGGGTGTTGGTCCACTTTAAGCTAAAACAGGTTTGCAGCTCAGGGAAAGAGTAGGGACTTTTTCTTACTTTAGTAGTTGCATGATTGTTCCAGGTCAGTAATTCTTTAAGAAGTGAAACTAGATGAACAGCTTAATCGGCAGGCAAGTATTTTATATATGATTTGCAATTGGGCAGACATTGCAATGTTGCTTATATGCAGTTACATTTTTTCTTTTTTTCAGTTTTAAATTAATTTATTAATCTAATAAATGGTGAAACAACAGAGACAAATGGAGCCTCCTTTATGCACATGATCCCATGGAAGCACAAAACTGAGGCCCCCTGACCTGATGGGCACAGCGCAGTCACTACCTCTGCTCCTCCCTGTAGACTGGAGGAAATAATGAAATAAATAAACTCATTGGATATTAAAAGGAGCCCCTGTGTTTTCCTAATTTCCTGCTCTCTTACAGCATTCTCCAATCTGAGCTATTTGCAGCCACTTATGCCTGAAACAAAAAAAATAGATTAAATGATGATGCACAGAGGGTGTGTGCTGTAAAAAGTACAAAAACAGATAATGACACAACTGTTGTGTTGTATCATTTAGGATTCTGGTATATGTACCCTTCCTTTAACAGACAACTAAATATAAGTTTAATAAATAAAAATAGGATGTTGTGAAGCACCATCTTTAGCTTTGGTCCCTATGCAAATTCAGGGACATAAGTGACTGGTGGAAGAGGGGGCAGGCATTGGAGAACAAAAGTGGGCATTCATGTCTTTTTAGAGTTTAGTCTGATCCGTGCATTTGGAACCTTATAATTAACAACTTCACACAACCTTCATAGGTTTGAAAACAGGTTAAAAAGGCCTTACAATTAAGCTCTATTGTGATGGTGGGAACACACCACAGTGGCTTAATCACCAAAAATGTGTTGATAGACTTGTATTCAGTGCAGTCTTTTTTCCTGACA